>KK499782.1:717185-864751 GCA_000688715.1 Glossina pallidipes
ATATATATGTATATATATATATATATATATACATATATATGTACACACACACATGTACGTACATATATATATATATCTGCACATAGCTAAAAACACAAATATATTCAGAGATTTGTGAACAAAAACGTAGGGCTCACCGTTTGCTGCAAGCCGAACGGATCGTTCAAAAGCGAAATTATAGAAGCTTCAAAGAAAAAAAGGTAAATCAGGCTTTAATTGGCGAACTCCGGATATCTGCCATTGCAAATATACGACAAGCAGTAAGTGTTTTCTTAATTGTAACCTTAGCAATAAAACGAGGCGATTCATACTTCCATCGCTTTTGAACATTTTTTCCGTGCTACGCGAATTTGTTAGCTCTCATGGTTGCATGTCAAAATTGTAGGAAGAACGAGTAAGATATATACATCCGTCGCAATTATACAAAACTGTTTATGCGCTTATAGATGTGAAATTATTTCTTTTATCACGATCTTTTGCTAATTGGAGCTCCGCTAATGCGGGAGCTGGCGGGAAGAGCTTGCTTGCTTCATCGATGTGCCTGCGATAGAAAGGAAAAGCATTAGATGGGCCCAGCTCTCACTCAAGAGGAACCACTTGTGCGTACACATGTCCCTATCTAGCTTGCGTTAAACTTTAAGGGGCTTACCCTATATCGCCTATGCGAAATTTGTCTCTCTGAAGTCAGTCCTTCTTCTTTTTTTTTTAAACCACAGGTCGGAATTTTCCAGACTTTTTAATGAAATTTAGTGTACTGCTTTTGGAAATGAATTAGATTGGAGCATTTTTGCGATCACATGATATAGTATTATAGCAAAATTAATGAGTGGGATGGCATAAATTTTTCCATACAGTCTCATGAAAACACCCATACGAGTTATAAGCCTTTATATGGCAAAAAGCTATGACTTTTAATACTCAAAGGTGAAAATTGGTATAAGATAGTGACTTAACATATAAATTTACTGGCAAGTTGGACAAAACATATGAAGGTTCTCAGGAAAGTACATTTTTATGTAGCAATAAGATACGACTTTTGGTACTTTGTAAGGAAATATATTACGCAGAGACTGCAGAAAGCACTGGGTTAGATATTCAAGAGATATTCAATATGGTTGATTGTATCGATTTAAAATCTTATAGCGGCAGCCATCTTATGGTGAAACTCATATATTTTCCGTATTGGAAGGTACTCTTAGCAGATTATGTTTGGCTTAAAGTCAGCAGAATAACTTAGACGAGCTACTTGAACTGCCTTGATAATACGTTATGGTACTGAATTGTTTGACTTACATGCCAAGCTTTATTTATCTTAATAAATTAGAATTAGATTAAAATCGTAAGAAATTGTTTAGACATACGAAAGTCAAATGTCTTATGCTCTAGTCCATCCCAAAACATTAAACTTGCATTGATTGCTCGTTGACTGCCAGATGGCTGCTTTTTCAAAGCATTCGAAAAGCTTCATTTCCATTAAAAAAAGATTTTTCTTTTTATTACGTTTATATTAAAAAAGCAATTTTAAAATTAAAAGGAATCGTTTTTCGTCGCCTATTAAAGCACTGGGTCGCCTCAAGTCTCTGTACTGGAAAGACAACCAAAATCAACCTGCAGAGTAAGACGCCACAAGTCTTAATCCAGGAAATTGATTAATTGTATACATTTTTTTTCCTCCACACCAAGTGGTACAAGGATGTCTTAAATTTGTGCGGATGTACGCAGGAGGATGTGAGATAGACCCCGTTAATTATATCGATCGATTCGGAATCATTTTCTCGGTCAATTAATTCTGAATCGGTCTAAGCTTGTCTGCCCGCCTGTCCCTCCTGTGTCCAACCCATAGACTGCAATATTTGATATTTTCGTGAAATTTGGTACACTGACGTGTTTTGTTCCAACGTCGAACGCTATTAGAAATGTTGCAGATAGGACAAATTTTTCGAAGACTTCCGCATATGTAACGTCTTATATTGAAAAGTCGTGATATGAATAACTATAGCGCGACGTAGGCAATTTAATGACGGGTAGGTCGGTGTAGGATGACCATAGAGTTTTCATTTGCACAGCATACTTTTTAAACTTAGAGTGCTGCTATTAAGTTGAGGGATATATATAATGAGGTTATTTTTATAATTTTATAATTACACACTATAAAGACGAGTTTATAGCAAAAAACAAAAGAATAAATGAGTAAATAAAACGTACACTAGTTGGACGATATCGAGCGCAAAGTTAGTATCTGAAGATTATCGCAAAGCCGGGATGCGGTTATGTTTGTAGTACATATACAAAATTTTCGTTAACTTTAAAGATCGTGTTCTGGAGTTTTACGTTAACATATCATCGGAATTATATCCGTTATTTATTAAGGAAAATTTAAATCATTTTGATCCGAATCAGTAATAACCAGATATTATTTAAAACCCTATTTATAATTCATAGTTTTTTATGTGTACTTGCATATGCACAAATTTTGCAACAACAAAAGCTGAAAATAGAAAACACTTAAAAAAAATAGTGCTCACCAAATGATTCTCTTTTTCTTTCTAATAGTAAAAAAAAGAAACAAAAAAAGCAAGAAAAATAGGAAAAATCCAGGAATAAAAAAAAATGAAAGTAAAATTTATAAATGTTATATATACACGCACACACATGCACATTAAGAAAATAACCGGTTATTGAAACAGAAAAAGCCGCATAACAACTAGAACAACAATAATATGAGAAAAATATATTAGTTACACACTTTCACAACATAAAAGCATAATGGAAGCTGTGAAATTGAAACCTTTAAAATAAAAAGAGAAAAAAGCTGAAACTGAAAACTGAAAACACTAAAAAGTAACAATGTATAGATGTGTGCATAAATGTATGTAAACGTGCATATCTATGCAATGCTGTGCTTCGGAATGTGTAAAAATATATATACATACATAAGTTAAAGCAACTTAAACGAATTGTTAGCATGCATTTGGGATTATTTATATATTCTTTGTGTGTATGTAGAAAAGATGTATATAAATATATAGATAATATGTATATACGTATATACAAATATATAAACAGATATACATATATAGAAAATATATATATGCATGTAGAATGTGCGTTCACATTCTCTAACACACATACATACTTAGGTAATAGTTTTATTGTTATGTACAGATGAGTGCAAACTAAAATTGTGCGTTATTTGTTGTATATGTAAGTTACATGAAATTGGTGTCAGTGGGAACAAAAACGAATGTGTTGTTTTCATAAAAAATATACGTTTATATACAGCATACATATATATTTATATATATGTGTATATATGTATATATTTATATATATGTATGTATAAATGTCATCCTTTCTCTGTCTCTCTATCTGTCGCTTTGACTGAAAAGGCCGTCAACTACAACTAATGTGTTACATATGTATGTGAGCTAAAGTGTATATACGGTTTAAAGTCGTATATAGAGAACATTTCTTAACACCTATAACTGTTCGCTATTAATTTTTTTTCTTTTTTATTTATGTAATGCTTAACTCAGTTAGCATCAGACATCAGGTGCATTAGTGAAAACTCGAAGAGAACATTATATGAAAGTTCAAAGGGCAATGGAACCTTAGCAAGAGCAGTAATAACGATATTCAAGGGATGGTTTTTTTTTCTTGCAGTTACTATATAGTCTTAGGGATGCGAAAGAGTTTTTATATTTTAAATTTCTCTTTCGAATGTAAAAATGAGTTTTAAACAACGTCACTTTGTGTAATTTTTCTTTTATTTAACGATATAATAAATATATTGTAATTTAATTCCCCTTAAGGATCTTAAATATACTTTTTTCCGTTTCTTTTTAACCCACTATTCGAAGACATTTTTTTTTGCACCGTGATATTGCGTACATTCGTCAAACTTATCTACGTCCAATCCTGTAGATATTTTTCGTTTACATTGAAAAACCAGACTCGAAGTTGGCTTGCTTAGTCTTTCGATGCCATTCACCACATATGTGGACGGTTAGTTGTAAATTATAATTGCTATCATTAATAAAGAGAACAAAAGCCTCAAAATAAACTATTCACTACAAAATTGTTGAATAATAAAAGTAATGATTTAACTACACTGATAAAGGTACTTACTGTCTGCAGTTAGGAAGACGATAACCAAATAATTAATGCTGACGAACTACATTCTCAAATCAAACCCTCTAATTTTAAACGAAACAAACTCGAGAATATATTAATCTAAAACTAAATCGCACCTAAAGGTTCAACCCACATTGATATACTTCTGTTAGTAGATGTAAGTGCCTATTTAATAAAAATATTTACGAATTTCGCATTTAAACTCGGGATTGTCGGTATGGAGGAGTTACTTCAGCAAGTGAATAAGTAAATTCTGCATTTGTTTGATTGATCAAGTAGAGTACTTCCGTTCGTAATGCTTGGAAATGTTCCCAAAGAAAATCATAACATATGAGATTTCAATACAGCCGTCTCGCATATACACGGTTCTCGTGAAGCAAGATTTCCATACAGCGAGGTAGAGGTTTACCGTATGATACGAGGGGGCCTTTAGATGACTGTTTGTTTGTTCGACTGGTGCTTCTGTTCTTAAGACAATACCCAAAGATGGATTATTTTGAACTACATTCATACTATTTGTAAAAGATGGCAGAAGTATTCGCTAGCGAATGATGCTATTTCGAATGCAGTTTTACAATAAACCTTCTTATGTAGAGAAAAGTTATAGAAGCAAAGTTATGCATCAAACAGATGACAGATGATTCTGAGTCTACTTGTCATATCTGTCGGGTCGGAAACTTTTTGTGTGCTGGAACTCTCTAGGCTGCAATAATTTGAAATTACGCGCTAAAACTTAGCGTGTCTGTTCTAAGTTTAACTCCGCAGATAAATCTTGAACGTTGAAGTTCTCTGCTACGTATCTGTTGCACCTTAACAATGGAGTAAGTGATTTGGAAACTCCCTGTAAGGCGATATTTTTTATTCGTTTCTATCCCTGTTTTTCATAAATTTTTATTATTATTAAAAATCACCAACACTAAAGACACAAGCACGTACATACACGCACACTTTTGCATAAATTTATGACATAAACTTAAAACTTTATATTTTAAAATTTATTACGTTTTATAAAACGTGTGAACACAATAACGTCGTTTTTCATTTCTATTTTTTGCCTCCTCATTTTTTTTCACCTTTAGGTGTTAAAAAAAGGAAAGTTGAGAAAATGCTTTTTACTTGTATTTAACATTTTTACGATTTCGGCGTCGTAAAAGATTTTAGAATAAAGCGCAATCTTTTTTAGTTGTCACTTAAATATTAAATGTACGCATGGGTGGCTGTTAAAGTGGTTTAGATGAAACACACTTAATTTATAAAAATATTTATGTACTTTTTAATATCTTAGAAAACTAACACACATGTGAGAAAATTTGAATTTAAACTTAATTTAGAAGCAAAGAGATGAAAAAACGAACGAATGAGTGATAGGAGAGGATGGTGATGCTATGGAGAAATCCGATGAATTAACAAAGACTCGAGAGTGAAAGGACGAGCGAAAGATGAAACTAAAAAATGGAAAAGAAAGAAACAAGTGAGGGGACAAGCGAAATTTGTCAGCGAAACGGAAATGACGATTAGAAAGTTATTATGTGAGGTAATGGATATTTTAACTACAAAAAGACAGACTATTATATATCACTTAAATA
Source organism: Glossina pallidipes (assembly GCA_000688715.1). Classification (NCBI taxonomy): domain Eukaryota; kingdom Metazoa; phylum Arthropoda; class Insecta; order Diptera; family Glossinidae; genus Glossina; species Glossina pallidipes. Next base: position 722,906 of record KK499782.1, read on the forward strand.
ATTAAATTATCTGGAAAGTGTTAGAACAAAAAGAAAATTTATTGCTGGCAATTAGAGCAAGAGAGGAGCCCCGTAGCATAGGTGAGAAAAAGCAGAAAAAAAATTCTTATTAATATTAATAAAAATGTAATTTAATTTTCTGGTTGAAAAAAAAAATAATATATATATATATATATATATATTATTATATATATATATATATATAAATTCCTCTTCTTTCATCAAATAAATTTCAATTAATAATGAGAAGACGTAAATGTGGTTTAAATCATGCTAAGTGAGCCACAAAATTATTCATCGGTTATAAAGAACGGAGAATATTTGCTATGACGAATTAAGGTTTTATAACAATTAGGTTGTGAAATAGAAACAACAAAAATAATGTGTTTGAAATTTATTTAAAGTATTTTATATAAAAAGTTCCATAGGAGAATATCATGGACTTTATACGTAATTGTTTTTCCGTTTGTATAATCACTTGTGCTTATTTCCAATTCTAAAAATTTATAAATTTCTCAAACTTCACAAATAACTCCCTCTTAAAAAGTTTTTTCAACATAAATAAATCTTTCATGTGTATTGATTTTTGCTTTAATATTTCAACAAAAATTTCTGAATGTCAGGACAATGTAAAATATTTTATAACATTTTATATAAATATGTTCATAGACATCCCAGATCATATTCTGCTTCCCATTCTTCATTCACGTAAACACATTGAAAATATGAAATCAAAAATACCAATTTTGTTGGTCTACAAACATCAACGAGATTTAAAGTTTCCGAAACTGACAGCCAATGTACATGAAAGTGTGCTTAAGGTACAACTTAAGCAAAATGTTCGAAAATTTACTCACGTCATATGAGTGAAAAGGAAAAGCGAACAAAGCGTATATGCAAGCGTATTTATACATAAATAACAATAATAATGGAACTTTTGTTTGTAGTAGTACTGCCGTCATGAACATAAGTGAAAATGCTTACGAAATTTTCTTCGCAGAAAGGATTTAAAAAATTTGAGAAGAAACTATTGTTTGTCTAAAACCTTTAAGGAATGATTTGGCAAAGAAATTTAATAAATAAAATTTACAAAATATTTTCATAAGCACTAGAGTGGAGGGACAAATATTTGTTTTCCCATATCTGTAAGATTAGCTAAATATAAATTTTATGCCTGAGTGAGCAACGGCTGAAGCATTTACGAAAATAAAAACACTTCAGGAAAATTTTTCACATACGCTTAACTTGTTTCACACCCTGCTTTTTTTGTTTGCAAACATTTGAGAAAAAGCCAATAATGCGAAAGCGTATGGATTCATAGAGGCGCTTAGGTATCTGTGAGTGCACAGAGGAGTGTTCATATGATTTTGGAGTTATTTTGGTAATCAAAGTTAAATTCCCATTGTGATTGCGTTGTGTGCATTGATGAGCAAATTTGACCACTGGTAGGCTGACGACAGTTAAGCGTATTGTGAAGGGCTTCACCCTACCTTACGTATGGATTTATAAGTGAATTTACTTGACACTTAAAAAATTGTTCTGCGGTTTAATGTTATTTACTATCGAGACGTGGTAAATTTTTTCAGGTTTACCATAGTAAGTTTTTTACATCGTAGAAGCACTTGCAGCCAATAGATTACATTCATCCTTTGCGTCGTTCTGTATGCTATGTGATCGTTTGCCTATCGAGCATATTTTTTTGTTTGCAGGACAAGGTTATCCTTCTTAGGATCATTGGCTTAATTTCATTAGCTTTAATTTTAATAAAAAACTAATGTTTGACCTTTTTTTCAAAACTTACTTTTTTCATTGTATGGCTTCTTATAGAATGTTTTATAAATGTATTTAATTCTAATTTGCGTTTTGGATTATATTGGTTGGGGTTTTCCCGGAAAATGTAGAATATTGAAATCTTCCCAATCACGGCTTTAAACTGCTCAAAATCTCCGCCAGAATGTTATAAACGAATTTTAAAAAACTTGTTCGCTTTTTATTTAATTCCCGTTGTCGGGCAACTTCTTGCCTTTGTTGCTCGTAGAAAAAAAATGACGCAGATTAATTATCATTTCTTAGACTGCCTTGAAATTCATTCTACTAGACGCATGTTTGGTGTGTGTTTGACATACAAAATTCGTACATCCCAAGATGCTTGCAGTCTTGTCGTTTATTCGCGCAGAGGATGAAATTCTTAGTTGAATGCTATAAACTAAAGTAAAGAAAATTGTGGGTACGTTTCAACGCACATCCTTACTGTAATATGAACACGGATGTCATACACAGAAAGGAGGTATCTGTCTGAACATAGTATTCATTCCTGTAATTGAAATTAATTTTTCAATTATCTATATTGTAATATATATATGCTTTTAATTTCGTTCATATATTATATACATGCCTTGCTGTACTAATTTTGTTTATTTTTCTCTGGGTGCAATCGCTTGCGCTGCGCTTTGCACACATTATAGAAATTATTAAGACACTTCCAATTTTTCTTGAGCATAATAATAAACATACATAGATACAACTAGAAATGTGATTAGCGTAGACATAATCTTATAAGGCAGATGTCGAGAGATATATTGTGAAAGAGTATTTCAGTGCCATACTAATCTATAGCAGAGGAGTACGATTGTTTGTAGAATAAATATTGACGGATAACACCACCACAATAATTGTTTCGAAAAATTCTTTTTTTTTATTGCCTAAAGATTCCCTATCGGATGTCTTAAGGCAGACGTTTAAGTTCCATTTTATTTGCTTTACACCATAACGATCTTTCAGTGAGTATTCAGTGTGCCAAAACTCTTATATACGTAAACGATGTCAAATTGTGCTGATATTTTAATCGCTTGCATGATTCGCAGCTGCCACAGGTTGATACAAATTGCATGGTCTTATGGCGTACAGAAAGCATTATGTCCTTAACCTTGAATAAATGCAAAAAATGGACATTATCTAGTATACCTCCCCTCCCCACATAATTGCCGATTAATTAAGTTACCCTGGAAAAAGCCTTTCACGCTTCACTGCAATCTACATATAAAATTTATAATTAATAAAGAGAAATGTCTGATAGGCGCGTTAAGCGATCATCGAAAGAATTCGACGACACTTATGTAGCAAAAAGATTATCCATCAGACCTATCCTTAAATATTCTTGAATAGATTGGTCCTATAGTTACCAATCTGCCCAAAACGTGTTCTGTGTGTATCTGCGCTACGTAATTTTGACTGGCATCCCAAACGCTCACCACCCTCTAAACATGGACTTAGACACATTTGTTAGAGGTATTAACATTATACTTGATTTTCTGAAAGGCAGAAGGTTTTATTAAATGAAATTAACATTTACGTTTCTCGTCGCGTAACTCGCCAATTTCGGTATGGACTATTTTATTCACTTACTCCTTTTGCGCTCGTTGCGGTAACTTTAATTTGATTTCGATATCAGAATCAAACAATATAATCCAAGAGCGTCTACTTGTTGAATTTTCAAGGAACCGATTGCCAAACTTTGGTTGTTTATTGCCCTATACTCATAAAGCTTTATGAAAAGTTACGAGTGTGCACCTATTTGGACGTGAACAGCCTTTTTTTCTTCTTTATACTTTTTCTTCTTTTTTGTATATATATTTAAATTAGTTTCGTTTTAGACTCTGCTCCATTAACTTTATGCGCGCATATACAGCGCTGAGATTTGTGATAACCCCGTCTTTTATTATAACGATCGATTCCGAATCACTTTTTGAATTAATCTCTGCTTGTGTGTCCATCTGTCTGTCCGTCTGACTTTTGATTTAACCTACACGTCGAAATTTTTGAATAATTTGCTACACCAGCTACTTTTGGGCCAATGAAGAATGCTCTTGAAACCATTTTTCGACCACTTTCCATATAGCGTCCTTTTTTGAAAAGTAGCTACATGAAGGGTATTGTAAGGCAATCAATGCTGGGCGGTTTTTATATTTATAGTGTTATAGAGTTTTTACTCATTTTTGTCTAAAATTGAACTATTCTACTCAAAAAATAGGCGGTCACACAAAAATTTAAAGTTTTCAAAATTTGCCAACGTTTCTCTAGTTATAGACACGAGGCATAATTTTTTTTCTCCCACTGCGACGTTCCTTAAGTGCAGCCATATTTCTCAATATGAAATTTTTTCTCATGCTTAAATCTACGCTTAACAACCAGTTCGAATAATGTTGCTCAGTTCATTTTTTCTTTGCTTCATTACCCGTCAAGAAAAAATAGTTCTTCTTATGAAAATCAGTTTTCGTGCTTGAATGGGTAAGTATCACTATTAATTCTATAACCGGGGCCAAGTGGCATCCATTTGAAGAGACTTACAAGTTAAGTTAACTTTGTTTGTTTTCACTTTATAAATAGTTAAAAGGTTAAGCTCGATTTCCGCATACTTTGAACGCACTGAAAATGTGACCAGAGACTTTAATAAACTCCATTACCTTAATATCTTCCTCTTCGCCTTCCGCACCTTATAATAATGCTACCTGGTACCTTATCTTTTATAAACCCATATCGTCATATATCCCTCCTTTTTACGCTAATCCTACTCTTTGCCTTAACTCCAATGATCCGACCCTTATCCGTGGCCGTTAATACCTTTAATCTAAGTCTAATACTCCGTCTCCTGCGTTAATACCAAGTCTTACGACAATATTACTTTGCTCCAGCCATAACCATCCGCCTACTTCTTTAATACACCAATAATTCCCTTTGCCGGATCACTTGCGAAATTCATCTGGTTTATAGTCTAATCCAGAATCGGTAAAATGTTTCCCTGATTATTGAAAAAAATTATAACTGTTCCTTTTTTTCCATTTAGACTTCAATTTTTACTATTAACCAACAAATTTTGAAATCATATAAATCGAACCAAACCTTATCAAGAAGCGATGTATGAACATACGGCGTAAAGTCATAACTAAGGCATCATCGCTCAACAAGCGACGAGCGGGGTGGTTGGGATTTCAAACAAATAGTTTGTTTTCTTTTAACTAGAAATACTGGTTTTACTTAGTGCTTCCCAGTTAAAGCAAATAAACTTGTCTCAATATAAAAACGTGCCCCAAAATTTAAGTGCGTGAAAAGGCCAGACGAAACAACCAACAAGCAAGCGTCCAAACAGTGCTGTCATTCGTACATTTATAATTACGTCGACGTTATTTCCGAACGAAACGGAAGTGACTTCTATTTTTCGTTTATACTATATGTTATAAGAGAGTGATCTCATCCACCATCATAAGGGTGACTTAGTACTGGTTCTTCTTAAGTGCACCTGTGCATGTTATATTTTTGGGAAAATTCAGTTATATAGCATCGTCTTCAAAGTTTTGCAAAAATGATTCGCACATTAATAGGACTTGTTACGCTTCATGCCTATTTCATGAAGGATAAGTTCCTCGCGTTGAAAACGTTATGTAGTATATATATATATATATATGATCACGACATATTTGAAATCCCTAAAAAATCAAAGTAAATGACTTCCTTAATTATATATAACGTGCAAACTGTTTGTATGAAAATATCAAATTTGACGATTTGAGTTTTCATGAAAAATAATCCATTTTCTAAGAAACCAAATTCTAAAGAAAGAGCACAATTAGTGGCACGAACTTAATCTGAGAATTTTAAGAATAAATAAATGCAAATTCGCAAAAGGCGGTCCACGATACAATATTTTATAATCCTTCGAAAATTGACATTTGTGTTCAGTATTGTGCGTATCGAATCGCTATAGAAATTGTTTAAATTTTTCACAAAATTAATGAATCTGTTCGGGCTAAGTTCGTGCATGTGGGACGAAGCTCATATTGGATTAATGGCCTCGTAAATAAAGAAACCGGTCCCTTTGTTCTAATGCTGCAGAATACGATTATAAATGTTTGGATGATTTTGACTTGGATGTTATGTAATCTCAATAAGACGATGCGTCATGCCGCCCATCTCGTAACTTAATCAATAATACTAATGACCTTGTAATTTCCCGACGATGACGATGAAAAGTGGTCATCAAGATCATTCGATCTAACTTCATTGGAATTCTTTTCATAATTATGTGACGTCATTGGGTTATTCCAATAAACCAGAAACGCGCAATGACTTTGTTTTCCAAATTGTTGGCGTCATTTTTGAAATAAGAGCAGCTTTATTTGGAAAGGCGGTTGAAAATGGTTGTTCCAGAACTGCATTTTTTCAAAAATTGAGGACGGATCATTTGCCTGAAATCACTTTTATACAAAAGTTATATGAACCAATATTTACGAAAAAAAAACGTGACTTCGTTTGTCTTATGTAGATCTTATTTAAACACCCCGTATAAGTAATAATCTTTGTCTAAAATTTGCAAATTGTTTTGCTAAAGGGATTATTGATAGTCGGTCAACAATTTTTTGCGCTCAATTTACTTAAATCATTTTATATTTCAATACTTTTTAGAGTTAAGAGAAAGTTTTTCGTAAACTATGACGAAATGCGTTTCTTTTTGACATTACGGCCATATTTTAAATATCAAAATCGTCCTGCCCCCATTAGTTGTGCTCGGTAAGGCTTGCACTTTTGTGGTGAAAACATGCCCAATTCAATAATTTTTGAAAATCGTTCAAATTTGGTCTCATATTGTAACTATTCGTAAACTCTTCGTCATAATCAACTTGGTTTCCTAGTCCGTCATAATCGACCTAGTTTTCTCGACAAAATAGAGCGCACTTTACGCTATGTGGGTGTACCAATAAGACAAAACGATGCTTAAAGTAAGGAAAGCATCGCTGGCGTTCAGGCAAGCATTGCTGAAAGCAATTACCAAAAATAGACAGTGTCTGTGAGTTCAATTCGTCGTATCGCGCAAACTTTTGAAAGTAAGCAATCTTGACATTAAAAACCAAATTTTTGACTAACGAGAGCGTCATACCACTAGATTTGTGTTCTCTGATAGTCTGTCAAAAGTTGTTTCTGGTGGATTGTGTAATTTTGGCGCAACTCGCCTACATTTCGGGTCGTGCACATTGAGATCATCATATTACGATGGAAACTAATGCAAAATTTCAATAATATACCAACATCACAATACGCGTACATTCTGTATCTGCAAGGTAAGATTGAATGGTTGAAAAATATTTCATTTGTGTAGGACCTTATTAATATCCAAATTTTTGTTTAGGGTTTCACATAAACTTTTAATGTAGTTCTATATTACAACGTTTCGTTAGCCCTTTAGGGAAATCAGTTTCTAGGATAAGATTCATTTTCATTCCAGTTATTTAGTGAATAAGCGAAATCGTCATATGTTTTTTGAATCAAATCCATGAATTCAATTTTATAGTCCATAAAAGTGGCCATTTGGTGTTGTCGTTGAACAGGTAACACCATCAGGCTTTATTTCTTTGATAATTAGAGTTCGCTACCATAAACAGAGATCTTTACATATCGATATTAACCAATTTGTTAAGACCTGCATTGGAGGATATTGATCTAAACAACCTCACCTTGCAGCAAAACGGTGTGTCGCGATGGTTTTTTCAGTTATACAATATTCGCAAAAAACTCCGTTAGCGAAATATGAATGAAAAAAATGAGGTCCCTTTTTGGTAAATTATTCTATTCATTTGATTACTAAGAACTGCAACCTAATGTCGGATATTTATTACATGCAGTTATGCGAACCACATGTGCGTTTTAATTTAATAAAACACGTATTTCAGATTAAAAAACTACTATTCAATCAAATCACACCATCGTAATCCGCATCAACGATTCTTTGCAATATTAGGACCGTCTTCGTATTTATTAGATACAACAGGCTTGTCCACACTTTTCATTCTACCCGGATACGCACTTCATAGATGTTTTTATGCCCGATAAACCGCGAAGCTCGTGTTACAGTTCTAAGGATTTCTAAATATTTTCTTCACATTTTTGGATATTCGGAGCGCAAGCTACGACATATAACTCTCTTTAAATTAAATAACGACATTGATTTTTAGCTTACCCTGAATTCTCTGAGGTGGCCAGAAGGAAACAGATTCAATACTTCAAACAAAAAAATAAATAAAACCAAACATCAAAGAATTAAAAAACGTCTTTCATATTTAAAAAGTTGACTACAAAATCGTTTGAACTTTACCAACTCAGTTAACTTGGGAATTTCATGTCAATTGGTTGAGTATGTAAAGCACTAATAACATTGCGAACTCGAAAAACATGGTTTCACGAAAAGCTCTATTCAAATTTTGAGCAATTTTACGTAGGTGTACTACGTAAAATTCATTTGCTAAACGAACTTTTGGAGTATGTAGAGAATTTAACCTGAAAATAATAGTACTTGAATATCTGTCTTGATTATTTACGGTATCGTTTAAGGCGACACTAAAAAAAGGAGTGTTAATGAAAAAAGAACTAAAGCAGGGCTAGCATCATTCTCAGGCAAAGTCTGAGCTCTCTCTCTTTTTCGCTATATATCGAATTTATTACCTATTTTAAGAGCAATAGAAGAAAAGTTAAAACAATTTTTTTCTTTTTTTTTTTTTGGTTTATTCATTAGTTTTGAGTACACATTAATCCGCATTTAATTACACTTCCTTTCTAAATGTAATGAGAATCTTAAAGTATGCGCTACAGGAATTGTCTAACAAAACACCAGCATCAGAATTCGCTAACACACGCGCGCACAAACAGACTTACATATACATATGAAATTCTTAGCACTAACAGCAAATTATTTACAAAAAGAGGCACTTGGGAGTAAAGAAACATATAATTTAACTTAACTGTAAACTGTTAGCGAAAGAGAGAGAGACAGAGATAGACAAAGAGTGAGGGAGAGAGATAGGGAGAGTGAGTGCGAGTAAAAGAAACAAATCGAATTGAAGAGGAGGGTAAGCAAGAGAAAGAAAACAAGCATAGAAACCGTTACAACATACTGCAGGCAAAGCAATATAATCCTTTAGCTGTAGAAAAATTTACACTTGCTAAAGTTTGTTGGCGCTTAAGATTTTTTTGTGATTTTGTTATTTTTTGTTTTTCGTTGCGACCATCTCGAAGGTTTTGCTGCTGCTGGCGGTGATGCTGTTGCCAGAGCAAGTTGCTACGCTGCTACTGCTTGAATGACAAACAAAATGTCTTTAGTGAACAATAAGTTTGCCAAGTTTGGCATTAACAACTATAAAAGTATGCTGGCAACAGTAAAAATGTGTGAATGATTGTAAGTCTAGGCCAACACACACGTATATATACGCATATACGCACATACACAAAAGCAGAGCAGCTAAACGAAATCACAGCACAATAACAGCAACATTAATATTAGCAACATACTAAGTATGTATATGTTACGCTTTAATGTGTCTTAAGTATAACACCGTTTTGTCGAAAGAAGCGTAAACCAGAAGGAGTTAGTGGTAATAGGAAAAATTGGCGAAAAAATTGCAGAGGTTATGTATATATGTGTTTTTAATTTTTTTTGCTTTTATTTTTTTCCTTCCCTTTAGCCGGTGATTGAGTGTAATGTGTAGACAATTTAAGGTAATGAGTGCATACAAATGCAATTAAGGAACAAAAGATCTCTGCCAAAAAAAAGAAACAAAAAATAAAATAAGAATAAAAAATTATTTAAACAAATTTATACGTATAGGGACATAAGTGTTTGTACGCGAGAATGTGTTAAATAACGCAGAAAATACAATTAAAGAAAAAACACATAGTGAAGTTTACGAGAACTGGGGTATGAAAAAGAGGAAAATAAATGGCTTAAGCATTACTGGAAAAACTAGGCCGTCATACGTTCTTTTGTTTCAATTATTTTTCTTGTAATTTTTCTTCTTTTTTTTTCGTTTGTATTTTTAGAGAAACTCTCGAAAATTATCTCTTCTCTACTTTGTTGGTGTATTGCTACTATTTTCACTTAAAATGCTTTCCATTGCTTTATGTTTTTGTGTTTGTTTCTTCTTTTTGTTCTTGTGTTTTATTTTTATTATTCAGGTTTTTTCCTCCTTTTTTTCGTTATCGGTTGGCCTTCTCCTGGCCAAAGTAGATTCCACATGAAGAGATTAATAGCTGCCGATAGTGTTCGTTTATTTCATTCGCTCTTTGGCAGTATTCTCCTATGTATTTATATATATATAAACATATATACATGTAAGTATATATATATATATATATATATATATGTATATATATATATATAATTCTCCCATTTTTCTGCTGACCGCGTTTTATATAGATATTTGCCCACAGATACAATTGTGGTTCATTGATGGCTACAATTTTTATTCACCGTTTTACATCTTTTTGCTGCTGCTGTTTTTTTATTATTATTTTTTCTTTTTTTGCATTCTTTTATTTTATTATATCGTCGAGGACCGTTGTTGTAGTTGCTATTGTCATTATTTTTTCACCGTTATATTGTTTATCTGTTGTAGGAAATTTTTTTTTTTATAAATCTTATTGTTGTCCGACTCTACTACAGCTCGGTGTGCAACCGCTTTCAAAAGCCTTCAATGCTTTTTTTTTTGTAACTAAATGTGAAAATTGCAAAATAATGGTTTTTATCGTAAATTTTAATCTTTTCCAATATCTTTTTTCATTTTTGATCATTGTTGCTGTTTTTGTTGTAGTCTATTGAGCAATATTATTATTGATACATAATAATGACAGAGCTGAAATTTATGAAGTGAAGGTTATTAATGATAGGGGATAAAGTTCTTAAAAAAAAAAACAAAAATGTTTATCTTTTTTATGAAGCATTTTGAAAGGTGTTGGAGGAGAAATTTAAAAAGAAGGACTTAAGCATAAATTATTGCACCTAATTTCTTAGTGCTTACTTCCACAACAACCTAATTTTCTTTATTTTAGATGAAATATTAGGAAGAAATGAAACATTGCTAAGCTAGGGAGTTACGAATACTCTTCAGCTGGGTACGATTTTTTGCAAATACCTGCTTAGCAACATCTAGCGTTTCCGATGTAAAAACTTCAGATATACTAGCAAAAGTCTTAAAAAAACCGGAAATCTTACGAGAGAAATGAAATAAAGAATTGGAAAACCGCTTCAACAAACGTAATGACTTTAAGGGTAATTATCCTGAGAAACATATTTCTCAATTATTAAGCTACGAAACTTGGAAATGATATGATAAATGATAGATCGTACTCAAATCCCCAAATTTATAAAAACCCCACGTATAAAATCGTTAATCTACCGAGTTTCTGCACTCAAGAGATATCCTCTTCGTGTACGTTTACAACAGTGAGAGTCAGAAAGAAGTGTGCAAGGAGAACATGATAGAGAGGTGGTGTCACGCATTTATTGACTACGCACTCACTATAGCTATGAACAGAGTATATTTTGCCACCCTTGAGATTTGAAGACGCAAGCACTGATTTGCCAGTGTGACCGCTGGTTGGTCATGTTTGAGATTGTATGCAATGCGTAAAGTCTCCCAAACACTTTGTAAAGTGTGCAAAATATCCTGTAATTATTTTAACGCTATAAGCACCTAGTGAACAAAATAGCAACACTGCCCTAATTGCGCTACAGACTCGCAATTAGAAAAGAATCCGGTATCTTGAACAGGAAGTCGTTTACATCTTGTACTTATATGTTTATCTAAGCAAACTACATATAAAAACAAAAATTATGTGCAGGGGATATATATTTTTTTTAAATTAAGTAAAAATAAAAAAATCCTCAAAAATAAAACAATTAAGAAAGTCATTTTCGGCTGTGACCGAGTCGTTTATATCCATCGCTTTTGTCCTAAAAAGGAATTTAAACAGCAACGAAAAAGCCAAATTTCCATAACGTTGGAAAATATTGACTGGGCACGCCTGATAATTTGCATGTTTGTACGATATATGTGAATGTTCTCATCGCGCGTCTATTGCAGTTTATAATTACCGACTAAAACCGCAGAAAGCAGAAGTATCCTAAGTTCACTTTGCATTGCAAACGTACCTTTTGATCTATTTATCCCATTTTCAGCGTCAGCTTACGCCTAAAAACTCTAGATGTTACTACCAAATTTACAGGCAACTACTTAATTAATTAGGCAAAAAATTAATTTTTGCGTCCAAGAGAATGGAAATAAGAGTACAATAGGCATTACACAGACGTAACACCTCTCCGTAAATTTTTATTTAATTCATAGCTCGCAAAGAAATTATTAAATGTGTTACTGCAGTGCTGCTGAAATGGTATGAGCAGTTCCTTAACACATCTATCCTTGTTACCCAGGATACGGAATTCGCTTCTGAATGTGAGCCTATGAGCCTTATGTTGATAGGCTTCGTGAGAAAACTAATGGAATTGATTTTGAAGTTGTGACTAACTGCAAATATCTAGTTTTTTTTGTTGTGTTAGCTATTAGTTTAAGCAAAGTAAAAGGAAAAAGAGAATTTCAGCTCAAAGTTCAAATGAGCCTCAAACGTCCAACATGGTTGAATTAAGATTAATCAAATCTGTCGTTTAAATCTTCTATACCCATAATAGCAAGTTTAGTCTCCACTTTTTGCTTTTCATTTTCGTAAGTACAAGTTCGAAAATCAACTAAGTTGTTCATAGATTTGCCAAAAATTGGTCAATATAAGTTTTTAAGTCATCCACTCCTTAATGTCATCTTTATGACAATCTTTCCATTACATTAGTATTTGTATCTTTACTGGCCCGACATAACATATTTAACATAACCTAACCAAAAACGTTATAGAGGAATGGAAAGCTGGTGTCGCGAAAGTTATGGAATAATTTCAATAAAGTGTAAAGATCACACAAGGAAAATGTTGAGCGTTGAGAACTTAGTAGCATTATGCTGTATTGCTAATCATAATTTCTGTGACGTTATATCAAATTTGGGGTCAATAGTCACAGATGTCTCTTAGTGGTACCTATCGTGAAGCCTTAGCCACACGATGCCGGGTGGCACACGAACGGGAGCGTGCTACTCACAGTCAGGAGGATGACTAACTCCCGAGCATCAGAACGCGTCCTAGTAAGGGTGAAGTTGATATAAAGCCATTGCCTATCTTTGCAATCCGATTCCATACCGAAGTAAACAAAATAACTCCCGAAATTGGCCACCACTGCTTTTCGGTTGAAACTAGATTGCTTGACGGGCACCTGACACCCCTACTGGCAGGTCAATAGCCACAATAAAACTTTTGTTATAAAACATAATGGTTACGTAACCTATGAAGACCACAAGAAAAATGGGATCGCTGTGTCTGCCTCTGTGGTGTGGCTCGCAATACGGCTTGGGAAAAATATTTACGGTATTCAATTGCAAAGGAAGGATATAGGACTCAACTCTAACGGCAAAAAGAAGAATGACAAGTTTGACTAGATTTATTTCATTCATCTCACTTTGGTCAAGAATATCGGGTTGGTAATGGTTATATGCGATGGTGTTGTGATAATTTTGAAAGTCTTCTTTTCGGCATAGATAAAACGGAGAAGAATGGCCTTTTGTGAAGGCAAGGCCTTTCTGGCAGGGTTCTAATACGATAGCAAAGCCGAAAATTACCCAAACTAGATAATGTATAGAATAATGTCGAATAACTCATAACGTGTAAGGCAAGTCCACGGTAAGACTTTATTGGTTGATTGATCAAGTGATATTTAGGAAAAATGTGTTCCATTTTTAAAGAGGAGGGCCAAGCTTATGAAATTGTCGCAAAAGCGACGAAATAGTCTTCAGAGAAAATGCAAACACTGAAACAAATTAAAATTTTCTACAAAGAGAAGAGTATCATCAAAGACCATAGACCATATTAAAAAACCATTATGACTTTCTTTTTCCGCTTATACGTTATATATAATTTATCTTTATTACTTTATATATATAACAGTATCGTGATAAGTTTCGATTTGCGTTGTCTACGTAACGTATCGCACCATGCAGCAAAGTAATTGTCATCGGTTTTGTAATATATAACTAAAATCAATCAATTTAATAGTTATAACCAAGTTTTTATGCAATACAATCAGTTGCCATGTGCCAGGTAATAAAAGCAGCATTTATTTGCTCTACATAAACAAGTTAATGTATTGTTAAAAGAAACCACAGCTTTTTTTATTATTAAATATAATAAACACTTTGGAGTAGCGGCAGCTGCAAAAAAAGGGGTAGTATTTACTTGCATATCAAAGCGAGTAATAAAGATTTATTAAAAAGTATAAAACTGTTTTATGTAGAATCACAAGACTTATTGTGATATGTGACTGTATTCTCGTGCTAACAATTGCAACAATAAAAGTAGTATTGTTATGTCACCATTACAGGCGCGTTTTTCCCTTATTTTTTTTTTTAGTTTTGGTGTTTATAATTTAATCAAATACACGCAAAACAACTGCTTGTACATGCACACAAGTTGCACTCTTGTTGTTGCTGTTACCGTCATTTGCAGCGCGTGGCATGCCAACGTACATGACAAAAACTCATTGCGAATTCATTGTGTGCGAGCGCGAGTATATGTTTGCGTTTGTGTGATATTATGCAATTAAAACTTTCATTAAAGTAATTAAAATTGCAACAACAACAACCAAAAAATGTAAACAAAACAAAATAAAAGCAAAAAAAACGCGATACAAACAAATATAAACAACACACGCGCACACACACATTTATACACATTTACACTTCTACCCGATGAGAACAATGTAATTTGAAATTAAAGTTGAAATCCATGCACAAACGTTACGTATGACAACAACAATAACAACATCAATAACAATAAAATAACAAATACTTTCACAAATAAGTACAATGACAACAAATGTTGTTTATGGCACCGAAATAAATACAAATTAACGCTCATCAACGCAAAGACAAACGCCAACGCCAACACACCCAAGCGCTCACAGAAAGAAATGTGACAGCTGCGTTGGATCCGTGTATGTGTGCGATTATTTCGCGTCACATATACAAATTTGTATATAATTACTGCCACAATTGGAATTTTATACTTTTCTATGCTCATACGTTCATAGGTTTATTTGCTTGTTTGCTTACATTGAGTACAAAAAAAAAGAATTAATCAAATAATTTTTAATTTATTCTGAATTTACAGGTTTTTTTTCTGTCAACAGTCAACAGCAGTTGAAAGAAACCACCTATTGACGAGAAAAAAAAGGGAGAAAATTTCATTAAGACTTATTAAAAAATTAACTGTGTCAAATTTCGCGGAAAGCAAGTCTTAGAATGAAAGTCGTAAATACCGCATAAATAAATATTAAGTAAACACCTGCACTTGTCTTTCACAAGTCGCAAAGAAAAGAAGGAAACAAACATATGTATAGAAGCAATTAAGCGTAAACTGAACAAATCGTAACTTAGTAAATATTTACGTACGTAACCACCTTTTGATAACGTCCTTCCAACTAAAAATAAATAAAATAAATCAATAAAACTGAACGCATTGACTTTCTTCTAACAAACAAAGCATTGTAGCAAAAAACTCTTAGCCAACCTAGGGTGGAGAATTAGAAGAGTAAGGAAGTTGAGCAACATCATTGATTTCCTTCTGCATCATGCTATTCGTAAGACACCGAGGGCATCGAGAGCATTTCAACAAAATGCAAAATCATCCACAACAACATTTTTCTGCGTACAGCATAGCATTGCTATTGATCCTTATGTGCTGGCTTCCGGGTAAGTAAATCTTAAAAAATCAGAGAGAAAAACAAGAAAGAAAACAAAAATAAAGTTTTTTAAAAGTATATTTTATTGCTTACTTATTGTTGTGTTCACCCACTCTTACTCTCTCTTCCACGCAATCCTTCCAATTTTTTCTTTTTCTTTATTCTGCATATTTAATGTCATCTGTTATTTTCAAAATTGAAAACTGCTTACAAATAAGTTCACCCCTTAACGCCATCAAAGCAAGCAAAACAGAAGAAAACATGAAAGAATTACTGCATTAATAAGTGTCAGGGTAAGAAAGAAAGCGGTCACAAATCAACAGCTGTTAGCTTGTCAAACTGCGCGCAAAGTCGTTTTCAATAATAAAGAAAACGAAAAAAATAAATTTTTTCAAATAATTTCGTTTTCAAAAGCACAATAAATTATACTAAAAGAAACAAAGAAACGAGTAAAATTAATTGAATGATCGAATCTATCGATCTTAACAAATATCAATAGTTTTTAAAGACATCTTTGTCTTGCAAAACTAAAGCTTATTATATACAATAACACTTAAGTCTGCATTGGTTTTAAGCTTTCTTTAATTTATTTTTATTTATTTATTATTAATTTGCAGAATTATTGAAAAAGAGTAAAATTTACAACAAAAATCCATCCGCAAACTGTCCACAGAAACTTAAAAGTAATGAATAAACTTGTTTTCCTATTTTTCTTAAACCGATCAGTTCACTATCTATCGAGAGTATGCTTAATTCTATTTTATTACAAGAGGGCGAAGATGTCTGATATGTAAAATTGTATTAATAATAAGTTAATGATAATTAAATAAAAAAGTCACTAAGAAAATTATATGGGGGTGTTGCCGTATCTTCTACACCCGCAACAGTCATCCTAAAAAAGCCCGAAAAATGTGAAATTTACAATTTTTAACATTGGAGTTTATAAGTAACGAACAAAAATCCTAAATTTTTGAATCCACAACCAAGGAATGGGGCAGATATATTTTTGGTCAGTATAAAGTTTTGAATCGATTTAGGCATATCCCTCTGTCCGACTATCGGTCTGCGCAACGTCTGTGGTAGACATTTGCCTAAACAAAAACATCCAAATCAATATCATCACTGAGAATACTGTATTTTCAAAGGCATAAATAAAAAACTTTTTTCGCTCATTACTCAAGCTACAATTGTAACCCCGTAAAAATTTGCACACATCGTCTGTAAGGGCTTTTACTACGTATCCGTAAAAAATTGAAAAGGATCGACGCCCACGCAATATAGAATACTAAAATTTAGTTTTTCTGCTAACCGTTTCACAGACCATGTAAATTAACTATATTCTTGACCTGTATCAAATGTAGGCGTAGAGGTATGTCTTCTCTTCCATTTGCCGATCTTTGTGCACATTCACTCGATCGCTTAAGTTACGATACCGAATTCAAATGTGGCCAAAACCTAGGAAGTTATTGCAAGTTTGAAGCGAAAATCGATCATCATCGGAATCCTTCAAAGCCCACATTCTAATATAAATTGAGTATATTCCTCTTTTTGAAAGGGTATTCCAATTCCTGATAATAACAAAGATATAGCGATAAAAAAATTTCTACGCCTATTCTGTGGATGATCCTACAGTACGTGTAGAAAAACGGGAAAAATCGGACACGCCCACTTAACAACACAGAATATCGAAACTTTGTTTGTGAATGATGTTTTTTAACAACCAATATTCTCAGTCGCTAATTCTCAGCCTATTTTGTTCCAAAAATTTATTTTTCGAGAAAAAAGAATTATAACAATAACAACAATAAATTAAAATTTAAAATGTAAGGTTTGAACTGATTGCTCTTCTCGCGCAAGCATTGCTTAAGACTATCATTTAGTAAGTAAAATTTTAACTTAATACTAGTACCTTAAGATAAGTGTACTATAGAACGTTCACTAGCGAGGACTATTCAATCAAGGCAAATGTTTTCATTGAAATAGAATCCTTTCTCAACATTAACTAATGAGTGGTTTGGAAAAAACGAAGAGAGTTTGGGATAGTAAATAGACTATGCATTTGTACGTAATGGGAGAATACAGTTCAAAATATTTGATTTTTAGTTAGCGAAAGGGCATTGTGGGCCAGAATTGCGTAGTTCGACTGTCGGTCAAAACTTGTCACTTGACTGTTTTGACGCAACCCAGTGTAAAGATGCTTGGGACATATTATCAGATTATCGCTTTATATGAGAACTAAGGGTCAATTTGAATAATGTGAAACTAGCTGTACGTCTGTAAAGAAAGATTGAATGGTTGAAAAATATTTCACATTTGTGAAGTTTTTTTATGGGACTAAAAGCATTTTTCAATTGGAGGAAAGACTTGGCCCTCAAGACCATCGAGTGTTATATACAAAGCCGTGACACGTTTGAATGCCTTGTCCGTTTGACAAAAATTTGTAGAGATGAAATTTTTCCTATTATTGGACCCATAAATAGGTAGCGTCGCTGGGATGTGGCATTTTTAAAATATCAAGTTTCTTGTAATATGACATAAATATATGAATATATAAGGAAAACGAAATAATTCTTTCGTTGTTAAGCAGATAAGTCATTTGCCAGCTATAACTTCTTATCTCGATGTTTATTGTACAACCAATTTATGCTAATATTCAAACTCTACACGTGATTAATATGGAGAGCGCTCAGTTCAAACATAGCTACATCAACAAGCTATGTTTTGAAACACGAATTGCACTCTAAACTGGAAGGGCGAAATTGATTGAATTTTTTAGAATTTTGTTATATACATGAAATTAGAACACCGTACTGCGGATGTATTTACTAAGTCAAGAGAGCCCACCAATATAACCCACATTTTTAAGTTCCGTGTCTTCGCTGAAAATGTCTTTGCTAAGTTATGTTTCATTGCGAAATAAACAACAAAAATGTAAGATAAGTATTAAAATTAAATAAAATTAGCGAACGTGCACATATAAAATAAACTAAGCCGTGAACTACGAACACAAAACCAAAAAGGATAAGTTATTGTTACTAAATCTCACGCAAAATCGTGTTATAAACGTTTTCAGAGACATTACCCGACTGCAGACTTTTGATATGTCCTGAAAAATGCTAAAACCTATCAGAAAAATTTAATTTCATTGGAAAATGTACTATGGCGAAAATGTATGTGTGCGCTTGTTAGAGCGCTGGTTAATTAGCAGCCACTTGATTGCCAGCTTTTTCTTTCTCGTTATTTATATCGGTAAAAATTCAGTTTATGACTTTTTGGTATGACGTCGTATATTCTAAGCCTATGCCCTATAACGTATATTGTTTAAAGACAATATGGTACCTAAAGAAATTACAATGAGTAAATCAAATAATTAATAAGAAGTTCTCTTAAACCGGAGATTTTGGAAAATAGTAGAGGAAGCACATAACAATTTTTAAACATGGGTTTTGGGATTAGAATCTCCAGATTTATTTTAATTTGTTTTATAAATTCATCAATGATGAGGGATTACAAAATCTGGAAATTAAATTAATTTAATTATATTAAATTCATATCGCTTCGGACACTCAATCGAATGTAATCAAAAGAAGAGAAAAACAATTGTCAACACACAAATCCTAACATTTAATTGCGCTGTAAACAAACATCTTACCATGCAATGGAACAAGTAACTAAAAGTTCTGGTCACAATTTGGGAGTCCCACTTGTAAAGACATTCTACACTGGCGCACACAAATATTTTTGCCATAGCATATATCCTACTTGCCTATAGAATGTTTTGAATAAAATTGTACGCGATTCACATTTAGAAAAATGGCGACAACTCAACAACATGCATATAACTTCTTACGCAAGTGCATGGACAAACACGCAAAAGCACACCCGTATTTTTTCAATACATTCTACTATTAGAAATAAACGTGCGCCCGTAAGGCGTAATCTTAAACATGCATGTTGAATAAAGTCGAAAACATTATATGCATAAAATCGAACATTTCATTAGCAACATTATCGCAACATTATTGCAACATTTTGCATTTAGCTTCCTGTGTATCTGAAGAGGGCACTTTTTTCACAAGTTTGGCGGTGATGGACCGGGAATAGAGTAATGAAATTAGGTTTTTCTGACAGGTTTAAGCGCCCTTTAAGGCATATCATAAATCTGCACAAGGCAACATTCGTTACAATTTTTTCTACACACTTTGTCTATTGTAACTTTTCGCCGACAAGATACATGCACTATATGGTAAATAATAGAAAAAAATTTTTTTTTTCAATTTCTGTATTATTTCTTGTTTTATTATTATTATTATTATTATCTAAATTTAGCCAGAGAATAAATTCTAAGACTAAAGTCTTAAAAGCACTAGCATTTTTTGTTTTATTTATGCTTGTATTTCTATTTCTGTTTAGTTTTTGTAATCATTTTGTTGCGTTCAATTATCAATTACTTTAACAGCGGCGTGAACCAAATGTGAAGATAGCGCGCCTTTTAGCAAAGACAAAAATATGGACTGTGTGCAGTGGGGTATTACGTTTGTGTGTTTCTTCGTTTCTTCTTCTACCTAGTCATTTTAAGCACAACTGATCGAATCCCTTTAGAAGGGAGACAAGGAACAGGTAATTTATTTCCTCCCCGATTAATAATCCAAGCAAAGTGGTTATAGTCAAAACTTATCTTAAGATGTGAATATTACAGAACTTTAAATAGAAAAAGTAAACTTATACGATCAGCCAAACGTGAATTTGGTTTTCCGCTCTAGGGAAAATTACAAAGCTTTGAATTTGATCTTATAACAACATTCGAAATTCACGATTTCGATGTATGCTTCGTATTGAAGTTTTAATTTTTTTTTTTTTATTAAAAAAAATCGAAAATATAATACCTGTGTCTGTTAATAATGAATTTGCCTGAATATGAGAGAGTCACTCAATTTCTTCGTTTTCCTACGTCCTTAATGGAATTGTACATGGCGAGGTACTTTACTTTTATTGCTCTTGTTATCGCAATCAATGAATGTAAATTGGCTTTTCGTTATACCTTTCGTATCGTTTCGCTGGAAACTTTTTTTCGTTCGTTTTTTTTCTCCATCCAGTACCAACAAATGCAACGGCACAACGACAACATATGGTTGAATACAAACTGATTGGCTGTTAGGCTTCTCTCTTCTCTTCTTTTATTTATTTTTATTTTTTCTACATAATTGCATAACCGTGTAAGTATAAAATGTAACCATATATGCGTGGATGTACTTAAATGCGTATGTTTGTATCTTTATTTAATAGGAAAAATATGTTCAAATTATTTAAAAAAGAAAAGATAAATAAATAACTAAATGAAAAAGAGAACGAGGGAGGAGGGAGGAAAAAGGTTAATTATTAAGGAGGGCAACGAAATTAATGAAATTTTTCGTAAGTGATTTCAACAGCCATCGCAAGTACCATGAAGTCGTCCTCGTAAGAAAGCAGGGAAAGCAAGAAAGTAAATATTCAATAAACGCTATTTATCATTATTTTAAGCTGTTTGTTTATCTACCTACGTAAGCAAATAAAAATTATTTTGTTAAGTTTTCCAGTTCATTGAAGCTTAAACGTAAACGCAGGGTGCTTGTGTAACATTTTAAAAGCAAATGTTATCTTAGCAATAAGAGCATAACGTACCTTTAAAACTCACGTTAAGAACGAATCTTAGACACTTAACGTTTATTCAAGGTAGAATGTAATACTAAGAATCTAATAAGATAAGGAAAGGCGTTCCAAAAAATATTAAGCATAATAATACAGGCATCGGAAGAATATTCCGCAATATCACATTTTATATAGCATTGATTTTAGGAATAAAATTAGTGCAGAAGTTTGTTTTTTTAAGGGATCACCAAAGAAGCAAACATCGTTTCATGTTTGTAAAGCGGAAAATCTCTAATCTAATGTGATTGAATCAAAATTCGTCTCGCCTTTTTACCTATTAAAAAATTGGGCGCAAATGGACGAAAATTGTTGGAGGGTACGCTGCATGCCGTTTTCAGAAATCGTGTTTCGAGAAAAATATAAGATTTTGAAATGTTTTATAGACGAGTTTTTTGTTATAATAATTTTTATAAATTTTTTATCACCTGTCCACTGTCCTGGGACTATAAAAATTCTTGTGAACTAAACGATATTTCACTAGAAAAATGTCGCATTTGTTAAAGGTAAAATTACCTACTGCTGTAAATCAAATTCATTACCAAACTCAACATTTTCATTATCAAAGCTAATTTTATGGCAGAAGCGCTGACTCCTTCCCAAACGCTCTCAGTCTCATACGTACTGAACAGTCGTTTCTATGAAGCTACACTACCGTATACTGTTCCAAAGTTCTTCTAAATGTACATAAGGACTTTATGGGAACATCTGTTAGTGTATTGGAGAAAAATGGAGAAATCAATATGTAAAAAACGTTAGCTTACATCTTCGGGAAGTGAGCCGTAGTAACAAGGAAATTTATTGTACTCCTATATTTCAGAAGGTTCAAAGCATCCATTACGCCAATAAAAAAACTTTTCTGCAAAATGTGCATTTTCTGAACAATAATTTTGAAATCAACTTCATCATCACATTGATATCATTGGCTTAAAAATTTGTTTCAGGTTTTATTGGTGTGATATTTACAAAAATCTTGGTCTAACTAGTATTCTGATAGGGAAGTACTGAGGTTGTACCTATTTGTATTTTCACTTTGTTGCAAAATACACGTAAATTATTTGATCATTGAGATACAATAAATCGGAAGCCAAATTTAATAAACTTTCTGCAGTGGTGGACATATGTAGCTTATAGAACATACATAAATATAGATTACAGTGTATTAGAGGGAAAAAAGAAGCAGTTAAACATTTAGAGACACTAAGAGAGTAAAATTGTACGTAAGCAGCAACAATGACACATCTCTGGCTTCAGATTACCGTAATTGCATATTTATAACTGTCAATGATGCGTGGTGCAAAGTGCTGCCAATATTTTGCGATTTGCGTGTGTGCATATAAAACTCAGAAGTACAACTAAGAAGAATGTCGTTTATTTTGTCAAGAAATTTTCAATATGCACATATGCATGCCTTTAGGCATATCTATATGTACAGGCACATATCTACGTATGCGACATAAAGAAATGTATACAATGTATGACACTTTGCTGATTTATGAGTTTTATGCAATGTTTATATAAATATACGTGCATACGGCTGTGTACGAATTGATAAATTCATTTGTTTGTTATATGTGCATATGTATGTAAGTGTGGCAATATTTGTAGAAAATCCAATAAAAAAAACATTGAGAAATTTTTTTGAAAATTTTTTAGTATATGTGACAAATATTCGAAATTATAGATTTTTTTAGTTTGTCTTCTGCGATAGTCCAACAAAAGCATATTTTCTTTTTTTACTTTTTTATCATTATACATTATTATCAATCCTCTCTCATGTGCTCATATGGAAGGATATATGCGTATCGCATGGGCTGTGCATGCTATCGCCATTTGTCATAGATTTCAGTAGAGTGCAGAACTACTAGTACGGATACGAGATTCAGTTCAGAGTTGTGTTGGTTGTACGTGTTTTGGCATGTTTAGTTAGCCATGACATTTTATAACCGTAAAAGGAATAAATAACAAGCATAACATAAAATAAACGCTCATACTCGCTTACATATTCAAACCAGACATGCAGACTCATATTCAAACTCAGGCACACACACACACACACACACACACACACACACACACACACACACACACACACACACACACACACACACACACACACTATAAACCGATACCATTTATTGACAATAGGTAACAAAATAGCCAACACAGTTTACAAAAGAGAAAGGAAAAAAAAACGAAACCAGCGCATACAGCAATAAAAAGTTGAAAAACTTGCCTCAACAGCAACAGCAGTAACAACCGTAACTTCAATCTGCACCTAGTGCATTAAAACACATGAACTATTTCTACAGTGTCATGTTGCCTGTCAGTGACAGTATTGTTGTTACTGTAATTTGTATACATTTTGTTGTGCAATATCTGTTAAATTGGAAAATGTCCAACAGAATTTTTGTCGTTCTCCACTTTGATATCTTTTTGGACAAAATATCTCAAAAATAGCAAAAACAACAGCAACTAAACGTGTAACAAGCAGTAGACTACCGAGAATATTGCTATTTATGAACCCATAAAACTGCCATAAAATATTAAAAACATATATAAACAAATAAACAAGAAAAACTTAAATAACAGATATGGACGCACTCACATATGCACACACATACACACATGCACACACTTATAGGCATATATACATTTATACACGTTTGCAGCCATGTAAGTAATAAAAAGAAAAAGAAAGGTAGTCGGTAGTCGGTTTATCAAAGCAAATAATTTTTAATAGATAAACGACACGAACTTTTTCAAAACTTATTCGTCTGCTATGTATATTTTATAGGGAAACAACTCCTAAAATTTTTACTCAAAATCTGAATTTTTCTCAGTTTACTTTAATTATAATAGAGGTCGAGACCTTAATGCATTTTTTGTTTCAAGCACTCGATTCTTTCGACCCTGTGGCATATTAAGTCCTCTTGCGAGACGTCGAAATACTTTAATAAATTACGCGTACAAATGACTAATATCTGAAAAAGAGGAGCAATCTTGGGAGGCGCAATAATCTCTTCGTTTCTTAGAATATTTGATCATACTGCCACGATTGTTTTATGAGACGTTTACGCCGCATATTTCATATGTCTTTGTATTTTTCAGATTTCAAAACTACTGAAGCTGACGCAGGCAAAGTTGTCACAACAAAATTATTGGAAATTTGGTTAAAATAAAATATTTTATAGTTTTCCACGATCAAAATTCAAACCTTTCAAAGTCCAAGGATGAAACAAATTAGAAAAAACGCCACTAAATAGTAGTCATTATGAAAAGGTTCCATAAATGTTGAGATGAACGCAACAGCAAAGAGTAAAGCGATCATATACTATAAGGATAATAATGTGTTTACGCGGCTTCTTTTTTCTTGCTTAAGTTCAGCTGCGAAGGACAGTACGTTTTCACTCTACGAAAACTGTCGTAAGATTACATAAAGTTTAGGCGCAAGTATGCAACGCCCACAAGAAAAATTGCAATTATTAGTCTATCAGTCATATGACATATTTTCCTGACAAATAAGGCATCTTTACTAAGCTTCGGTTTATGTTTACTCTAATCCAAGCGTTACAATCTAAACGTCGAACACTAGTTTTAATCCAGGTTGATGGTCCAACATAATGCTGCAATAAAATTTAAATCTCAAACTATGTGTTTTCATTATACCGAAAATAAAATTCTACAATATACTAGGATTGGCGACGGTTACAAAACAATCTGGTAAAAAGCAGAAAATAGAGGATTTCAAGAATATAAGGAAAACACTAACGAATTAAATGGTTACTTGGCATATCCTAATATTAATTGAACAAAATGCTTGGTGTCAATAGGTTCCCAATGAAATACTTGTAGTCACCGAAATATTCGTTCGCGCACAATGTTGTAGAACGATGAGCTTCTCACAGCGCTCTCTCCGATGCAAAGGAGCAAATGTCGTCTTTAATCAAGTGCTTAAGCTTTTTCGTTGCGTTGTAGGTACGCTTGAACTCACCGATAACTCTCTCTCTCTTTTGGGTATCCTTCGAATCTATACCATTGCAATTTTTTTATTTTAAGCCTGACTGAAAACATGTTGAAATTTAATTAGTTTAAATTTGATCAGTACTTGATATATACATTCGTATTAATGTTACGCTTTTTGGTCACTATCGTGCAAAAACCGGTTCTGAGTATATCCGTTATTTTTGAAGTGAATAAAACTGTGATACAGTTCGCCCAGCTAAGTGCATTGTTTATTTTTACATAATTCAATCTCAGATTCAAGTTTATCATAAAGCATGAGCAGACCGCAATGATGCGGCAAAAAGACAACGCATCTTTTGACTCATCCCCGCAAGGATTACATTGTAAATGTCGTCACAGAAATCCGAACGTTACGATAAATCTTGGTTTGATCTTATAAATTTTAAATTTGGCGACGGATAACTGGAATGAATTGGAGTCATAAATACGGACTTTTCTGTGTATGACCTTTTTGTGTATTTCTATGTGTGTAAATGCCTTGTAGCCTAACAGATGCACAGAATTGGCTTCTCTTGCCTCCAAATACATAATGTGGGCTGTGTAATGCTTATGTAGGGGTATGTTCTACAGAGACAAGAGTTTTGTCCATCAATTAAGTGCTGCAACAGGATCACAACGCTTTCTTAGTGTTCCCATACGCTCGTCCCTGCATATAGTACGACAAACTACCCAATCTGATCGTTCTGTGGAACAACGTAACAGCGGTGATCAAATGTACAGAAACACTGCTCCCTTCCTCAATTCCCCTCTTCCGATAACTCTTCCTGGCCAGCATCGCACCTGCACGTATAGAGAAAACCCCTGAGCGGCTGGTCACATAAAAAAAAAAAAAAAATGAAGTAGAATTATAAAAGCAAGGAGTTTTTGCGTTGAGTCTGCAGATGACTTCTGTTAAAAAGGGAAAATAATCATAGATTATGGATTCACAAGTGGGACTTAGATAAGGGTTGTGCGTACTTTTCAAAATAACGAATATTAAAAATACGATGTAGGGTGAACATTTGAATTTTAAATTTCAGACAGCAAGGCGGTATAAAACTTGTGTCTTCTACTGTTGACGTTATTTGGCTCCATTTCCTTTTATTAAGTGTCAAGTCCTAAACATTGTTTAGAGAATTTCAGTTATGAACATAAGTGAAGCAAAGTAGTACTTAACCCACCTTGTGTGATGATGAAAGTCACTTACGCTTCCGTTTAATACTACTTGCATCTGCCCACTGCGTTTAAAAAAAATATATGGAAAGCAGGATTTAAAACAAAGCCACAACGGCCGTTATACTTAAAGTCATGGCATGTCCTACCAAAACCCTGAAAAGGCGCGAAAAGTCGCGACAATAATTTCACCCCGCAAGTTGGGGAACAAATTTAGTTATACCATCTATCGGCATTCGAGCAGTTGCCAGAGCGAAATCGTAAGAAATAAACACTGGTGGGTGGTTCGAAACCAATTTAAAGGCACCACTTGAAATCCACAAAGGAAGTTTATCGAGTGAATTTTAGGCGTCACCTGGGCTAAAAGAGAGAAGGAAAAATTTACTTTACGTAGAATTCTCTCTTTCTCTGTTAACATCACAGGGAATTACAATTAAAAGGGTATCCTACGTTTCAGATCCGAATTGAGTTGATCATGCCAGCTGGCAACATTTCTCGGATATAATTAAAAAGTCTTTCGTCGTTACTCTAAACTGATTAATTTTTCTCCTCTTGTTTTAAGATGAGAAAAAAAATCAAATGAAATTCGTAAAGAAAACGAAAGAATCAAAGTTTTGGATTTGCTACAAGCACGTATTAGAAATTGATGTAATAGAAAATTAACAATAAGCAGCATTAATGGAAAGCTGAGGAACGCAAGAAAGGAGAGAGAAGGGAAGAAAATAAAAAACTTGAAAAAAAAATAAATAAAAATTCTTCTAAAATAAAAAATGCTACAAGAAAGCAATTGACTGAAATAATAAAATATTGTCACTACCGGATAATAAATTGTAGATTTTCTTGACTCCAAGCAGTACAAACAACAGAGTAACGAAAGCTATGGTAATGCCACTAAAACAAATTCGAAACAATAAATGAAACAAGAAAAAAAATAAATAAATAAACAGGAAAAAAGAGGGAACATAGAAATGTTAAGACAGACAAACAGTACGCATAAGTGGGTGTTGGGTGATTAGTAATTTGAGAATGAGTTCTGTATGCGTGTGTTCTTTCCTTTGAGCATTGGCAGGAAAATGGAAATAAACGATAACCTTCGAAAATATATCGAAAAAACTTTGTGCGACAAATGAACAGGAAATGTTGGAATGTAACTAAGTGCACGCAACAAATACCATCAACAACAAGAAAAACAAATTCAAGTTAAATTACAAATTTACGGAGGGTACCGTCTTTTTGATATTGACGCATGTTAGCGTTTCGAAATCAATTTCAAATTTTTTATTGGTTTTATCCAGCATTTTATATCCTTTCAATGCTCTCTCCTTGTTTCGTTCCCATCAGAAAGTTCAAATTAGAAAAGTTTCGTTCAATAGATTTGACTGCAGGGGGAAAAACGCATCATTGATCGTATCGATAGGATTACGAATCTAACTTGCGCGCTTATGTGCGTGCCAAAGAAATATTAAAAATTTTTATACGTTTTTTGCTTTGTTTTTATTCTCAATTGTTCTTAAGTGTTTATGGCTGAATAAGTTAATGTTATGGAAATAATTCTTAAAATAAAAAAAAATAAAAAAGCGAAGAACAGAAAAATTCCACTTAGATTAAAAAATTTCTCAACATCAAAAATTTTAATATATATTTTCTTGTTTTGCTTAAGAAAGAAATTGCTGCTGCTCCTGATAATAATTGATTGAGTGCTTTTATAAGCCAATGATGTTGAAATATGTGAAAATTTTATGCTTTTATTCATCATCTGAGTATTTTGTGAAGTAGAAATTATTAAAATATTACTTGTTACGATGCAACGTGGCAGAGCATGTATGTATATAGCATGATAAAGAGAGAAAAGCTTAACCTCATTTAATTAATGCGAACAAATTTATTTAAAAAAAAGAAGAATTTAAAGGGGACAGAAGCTACTAAGAAATTTCGTTAAAATATTAAACTATTTATCGAAACATAATAATTTAAACCAAAATTATACGAAAAAAGGATTATTTGAAGAGATATCATTATGCTTATTACTAGGGGTGTATTAGATATGCGGAGAGTTTATAAAGTACTGAAACGCGCTTTAGAGAACTTACAATGTTTGTAATCGACATAAACTGGGGAATAAACATAACCATGGCCGTCCCTATGTGTACCTATTAAACTTCCGAGTGCGAGCTGAAAACTTAGCTTTAAAAAACAAATTTGGCCCCAAATACGGCTTTTTAATCCCTTCGGATAAATTATGTTATTAAGCATTAAATTAATTTAAGTGATCGACTCTCCACTTCTTTTTATATGCAGACTTTGTGCAACAAAGTCAAAAATATTGCAGGCGTTGTACAAATACATAATTCAAATATATATTTACTTATTTTTTCTTTAAAAGTTTTTTTTTTTACAAACATTTCATTGATATATATTTCGTTATGATCTGTTTTTTCGTAGTCATCATTGAGGAGTAATTTAATACAAATAGAAATATGGAATTTTAAAAAAGAAAGGGTAAACTATCCACCATCCCTCCAAAAAAAAAAAAAAAAACCAGAAAATATCACATTGTGCTCACTAAAAATACAATCACTTTTCAAAGTTTCTATTAAAAAAATGAGGTTGATTATTAAATACCCTATATCACGTCCTCTAGTGTAATTGTGTATATATATATATACTTTTTGGGATAAAATACCTCTCATGAAAGCCTAAATATATGCGAACGCACAAAATCTGAGCTACCGTAACCCAAACTTCGTAACGTCCATATTCTTGTGTAAAGACTTTATTGCCCTTCATTTGCTTTCGTTATAAAGTGTTAAAAGTTAGGCTTTGTTGGCGTATAATGGCTTACTTTCCAATAGAAGCATTCTAGAGTGAGATTCAAAAAAGAGGCCTTCAGGGTTATGTTTGACACTGTTAGCTTTTATTTCAATTTTTATATCAACGGATCAATTTGTATTAAAAAATTTTAAAAATGCCATATAAAAGCTTACCTTTTTGTGTGACGAGTTACCTTTTTTTAATACAAACAATCATGTAGAGGATTGCTCCTATTCGAGCAACACGGCGATAGTCAAAAAAATGTGGTTAACAAAAAGAGAGGTGGGTTTGTATGGAAGGAGTTTTAAAAGTTGTCAGCGCGATACAAATTTTCCCGATCAAACGAAATGGTGAAATCCAATTCCTTTTTAATAGAATTGATTATGACCTAAAGCGCATTAGTGAATGCAATTTCGCGGAAATATCTTAAAAATTGCGAACTATAATCTGAACGCATATGCACATGTATAAATTCCGGACGTGAAAAGCTTAAACCGATGCAGCACGTACGCTTAAACCGATCCAGCATGTACGGTATAAAATCTGAAAAATCTTACTAATATTCGGGCTCTTATACACCAAAAAAAAGTTCCTTCGGACTTTTTAAAAACAGCGGCTTTCGCATAACAAAATTTTTTTTTTTTTTGGCGGCTCTTACTTTATTTTATGCATCTAGAGACAACCCAATAATTTTCTGAAAATAGAATTCAAAATCTGGCGAATATAGGGCCATATTTTTGACTTTTGGGTTCATTTGAAATGTAAAAGCTTATGGGTACCTATGAGAAAAGACTGAAAGACGGAAGGATACAGTGAAGACATAGCTTAGAGACAAATGATGGTCAAAAACAGATACTATATACAAGTGTGCGATGTATAGCATGTGAAAATTTCGTGTATTTAAATAAAAATTTTATTTGAATTAGTTGACAAAAACAAAATGTCAACTCTTTGTTTAGCTGACTTCCTGTCACAGGAATTAGGAAATCTAAAAAGCATTTATTTATTTATTCATTTATTTCGTGAAACTTTCTTAGTTACGTAAAACTAATTTAACATCCAACGTTAAATATACGAACTACAATAGCAATTAAAAACATCAAATAAGAGAAGAAAAAAGAGGAAAGAAAAGATATAGAAATTGACAACAGTTCTTAAGAATAGCGTTTACAATAGTACCTCCGTTAAGATCAAAAGGAGAGCAATAGCGATATTAACATGCCAAATAAGATTACAATTGTATTGCGTTAAGCAATAGTTTAGGATCTTGCAGGTTAAAATGAAATTTTCCAGCATTAATTATAGAAATAGGGCACAAAAAAACTTAAATTCAAAAATAGTCATGCAATAAGATGGGACATGGGATCGTTTTAAACTTTGTTACTATGAATTTAAAAAAGCTTGCATGTGCATAGGACAAGACTTTTTGTGATCTTAATAGAAACCGGTGCGGGGTCGTACAAATAAAAGTCGTTCCTATAAATTTTACAAAATACCTGGAAATGGTTGTGAACCTGGTGTGTGTGTCTCGTAAATCTGCAAGAATGCAGAGGAAATGCGTTTTCGTTTGATTTTATAAGAGGCGATGCACTTAGCATTTCGAGTATTTATACCCAGCATTACTATTGGTACAGGGTATATTAAGTTAGTGCGGACGTATGTAACGTGCGGAAGGGCTTGAAATAGGGCCACCTTTTGTTACACCGATCGATTCAGGATCATAATCTGAATTGATCTAATCCTGTTTGTCCATCTGATATCTGGCCACCTAAATTTGTTTTCAAGTTACAGCAATACATGAAAATGGTTAGGATCGGTCCACTTTTTCGACCACTCCCCGCATAACGCCCTATTCTGAAAAGTCATTATGTGGGAAAAAATTGTAATTCCCAAAGTTCCTCGTCAAAAGTGGCTAAGTAGTGGTATAAATTGGTATAAAGACTTTGGACCGGCTGTTGCAATTTTTGAACCCCTCTCATATAACGAAAACTGGACTTGGTGCGACGAAAAGGTATAATTTTCATCGCAAAGCGTTGAATAATAATAATTTAATATAAAAAAATGAGCTGTACCGAATTTGGACCATCTACGCCTATTTTTGAATCTTGGCCTATGTAAAGGTTAAATTTGTATTAAGTTAGGTTGCGTTTTGGGCCCGCGTCCTCATAAATACGCACATGAAAAATATGCCTCTAGATAGAAACAAGATATAATTTTTGTGTTCTATAATAAAAATAATAATTGTGTTAGACAATATGATGCAGGGTATTTAATAGTCGGCCTCTCCCGACTATAATGTTCTTACGCTTGGTCACTTTATTTAATACTGTCACACTATTTCTGCTACCCCGTATAATCAGATTAATTAAACCAGGCTTAAGACTTGCGCTATCATTGGCTAAATTAACGGAATTGAAGATTTTTATACAAATTGCAAATAACAAAACTTTACCGACAATCTAACCTATGTGGAGAGATCATTCCAAAATAATTCAAAATGGAGTGCACCGACAGACAGACACTTTTGAGCTTAAACTATAAAAGATTATAGCCAACTCAGGGCTAAGCCTTCTAAAAGTATACAAAGTTAATCTCCTTCTTAAATATTTTTTATCAACCGTAAATTTAGGTTTAACTATCAATTTTCCACTTTTATACTCCACAGTGTGGAATTACAATCAATGACAGCATCAACGCGTTTAAATTTCTTATACAGTTCTTTTCTTATTGGAGACGCTTTTCAATTGTCGGAGAGAAGAGAGTGTCGTAAATCACTGATAGTAAGACATCTATTAGATGTTTGAGTAAATTATAAAAATACATGAGGATACGACCAACTTGCATAGAATATCTAACGGTATATAATCGAGCAGCGAAAACAGGACGAAAGTCCTACTATGATTGTTTAATATATGTGTAGATGCAAATACACAAAACAATTATTGCGACGATTCACTTGCCTTTTCCAACAATGTAAGGAATAATTTTCTCCAAGGCTGATCGATGACCCAGGTATCTTTGACCAAAACATTTCTACTTTTTGGTGCTTGTAACAGATCATAGCCAATAAGTGTAATAAGAGTGTATCGAGCTCCATTTCTTTCAGGCTTTCAGAGTTGGGGGCAAGATGCGGCTCCGTCTCTCTAGTCGTAACATTTTTGCGAGTACTGAGGCTCATCTGTTCCACGTTTCCTTTTCCGCTTTTTACCGTCGCATTATAATATAAGATCTCTTCCACTTTTATATTTCGCATCATAATGCTCCTGCAATTTATTTTCTTTTATTTGAATGTAAGAAATACTCTATTTGTCTTAATTACAACAGATCGGAAATTTTTTCTCTTCATATTTTCTCTTAGCTATACCAAGTTAAGTTTGCAATCGGAATAATTTATCCTGCGTTTCAATTCTCTTATATAGTATGCCATGAACTATTTAACCAACCGGCTTTGTTGCTTTTACAAATTTGCTCCTCATGGTTCAATTTTTACAATTAGTATTATGTTAGCGGACGAACGACAGGTCTCTAGTACTCAAAGGGTGGGTACAGCTCTATTGCACTCTAAACATATTATTCACCCTGTCAATGAAATAGTTTCCTTCTAATATCGATCTTAGTGTAGTTCTGTCCCATGTGACGTAATTTGACAACTAGCGTGTGAAACCAAAATACAAACCCTGAGTTTGGTTCTTGTAACGTCAATTCAAGGAGAGAGGAATAAATGAATCAATTATCCGTAAGCTCTACATTTTTTTGTACAGCTATTAATTGGTACATGTGCCAGTACAGTTAAGAGAAGGCGAGAACCACAAAATTTTTTTCTTTCCACTCCAATATATATAAAAAACTTTCTGCCAGAAATAACTTCGAAATGTACCCAGAGTAATACTTAAGAGCTTAATTTTTAAATTAAAACAAGGAAAAAAATGTATATAGCTGTGGGCGAGTCTTCTGTACCGACCATCTTTATTTTAAAACAAAGTCAAAGAAAATGAAATTTCTGCATTCTATAATGTTGAGTAACATTAGCCGATTTTTCGGCCACAACAAATCCTACGTTATTTTCTATAGAACTCTAAAAACATTATCAATTTATTTTGTATACTATTCTTTCACCGATTTCGCGCATTTTCAATATCAACCTGCAGGGGTTCTAATATTATTGCCAAAATTGAAGCCGATATCGTAATACTTACGACCGAGATTACGTTTGTGACAGGCAAATAAAAAATGAAGAAAATGAATATATGTATGGCAAGATCCTTTTGAAGTAAAAATATTTCCAGTTGTTTTGAAATTCAAAGCTTTTGCGCTCTTTTGATTACACGCTGAACACATTAGTGTGTCAAGTTTGATTTTTTAAATTAAGTACTAAAATCTAAAAATTATTTACTTTACGTCAACAGCACGGTCGGGACTTGTACCGATAATGGTACACGTGGCGTGGGAATTAGCTACCAATAAATATTTCATCCGTCATCTAATACTTTGTTCCGTAATTTTGATTTACCAAGTTTTTCTTTAATTTGTTTATTTATTCTGTTCATCAACGATCTCCCCTTGCTGATTAAATGCAGCTATATATTAATGTACGCTGACTATATTAAACAATTTTCTCTCTTTGTCACTGTGCCTAATGCAATTTTTGATTTTCGTGGCTATACAGCTCACGGAACATGTCGATTGGTTATAGTCCGAGAAACAGATCTGTGACATACAAGCATACCGCAATAAATTTGTACATCAAATGACTATTTTGCGTCAATTTTCGTCATAAAATACTAAAAATTAAATGTTCTTGCAGTACCCTATTATATTATTGTTGTTCACCAATTTTTTTTTGACAAATATTGAAAACGCAAATAGAGCTCTATATGGGACGTGCTCGTAAAAATAATTCGATCCAATAGACCTAAAATACGGTTTGTTCTTTGAGTACAGTTAGTGTGTATTCTGATTTGTAGGTTGAATACGAATATGTAGGCAGAATTGGGTGTAACAGACTAAAAGAGATGTTTGAATCGATTAAGACAATTATTTTGAATCGGTTTGTGTAATAAAAGACGGTTGCATATCAAATCTTTCGAAGTTTTGCATACATTCGCATAAATTTTATGTGTCCTTTATGGGAATTAGTTTATTTTACTCTAGAAGCAAAATTTTTAAGGACATTCAAGAACGCATATAAATTTCCCATATCAACAAAAAAATTGAAAATTTTTATTTGTAAAATGTCATCGTAAACTCTCTTCCAAAAGATGAATCGCCTCAGTAACCCATCAAATACTCAAAGAAAACATTGCCTGAACTGTTTACTATAGGATTTAAATCTTCAGCTAAATACATTGTAAAAATATTTCGATTAGTGTACATTTCTATAAGAAAAAAAAAAAAAAAACTGTAGATAGTTAATGTCGAGCAATTATTTAATACAAAAACTTAATCCATATATCATTTCTATTCCACCCGGGCTAAAATTAATTTCAATTATTAACAAACAAGTTTCACAAAGATATGCTGGTAGGAGTAAAAGGCGAACACGCACTCACCCACACATTTAATCAAACAAAATGTCAATGTAATTAATGTTTCTTGATATATGTAGATATACACATATATACATATATATATATATATATATATATATATATATATATATATATATATATATATACTTATAAATGTGTGCTTACATATATACTTATTTAATTATTACACCGCATCATCAGCAACTTTGAAATGTTAAAACGAAAAACCATAAATTCTCTAACATGAGAAACCGCAACATACATATATATATACAGAAATGCAGATATATAGAAAAAGAGAAGGAGATAGACATAATGGCTGGAAATATGCATTGCGTAGATATCTGTAACAAAGCGACATCAATGTAAATCCAATCAACAAAATGTTGATTTACGTTTGTATTGTGTATCTGCGTAAGTACATGGATTTGTTAATGCGTACGAGCACACATATACAACTAAATTATGTATTACCTGTAGTTCATCGTTGCGTATAAGTAACCAATAATTCAAGACACCAACCCTAGTGAGACAATGAAATTGAAATAACCATAAATGCAAAAGCAAAATAAAATCGTAGAAATACAATGCGTAACAAGATGGAATATAATTGGGTGTGTGCATGCTTTTGTCTATATATGCATATACGTGCGTGTACGTGAAAAAGAGATGGAGAGATGCTGTTTCTCATCAGTTCGTTTTCTACGTCTCAAGGTGTTACATTGGTTTTCAATCGACAACGCTATACAAAACTAACGCAAAGGTTATACGTTATAACCTTTCATTTAAAAGATTTACTGTTTTTATGGTTAAGATATATATATATATATATAGGTGCATACAGATGCACACATATGCGTAGATATACCGATATGCGGATGTGTGATAATGTCGGGTGTATAAAACACAAATCAACTTGTGAAAATCAAAACAATAATTTATTTTTGGTTTAATGGTTTGCCAGCAGTGCTGATTATGAAAATTTCCCATACGCACCATACGAGTATAAGATAATGTACAGACATAAATGGATATATGTTTGTTGTCCTTGTGTGAATGTGTGCCTTTTATAACAAATGTCAGCACAAGCAACAACTCAATAATAGAATTGAAATATTTGACATACAACAAATTTGTACCAGAAATTCTCTCACTCACGTCGACTTCCTTGTTTCCCCATTTCATTCTTGATGATTTAAATTTCCTGTGTATGAGTTCACATATGCGTAGGTGTTTATAGGTGTTTGGGAATACCGATAGATGTTGCGTTATAATTTATTGTCTGTAATTATGCTGGTGGTGAGCTACTTCTGTGATTTTCAAAGGATAGACAATTGCTATTAATATATGTAGAAAAATAGAATAAGCAACCAAGTAGCGTTATAGTTGCCCGTAGACGAATCTCGGATGCCTAAAATTTCAAAATAAACTTAAAAAAAGATAAACTATTTTGCAAACTTCGTGGGCTGGATTAACGAAGACAGAAGCAAAAAGCCAATAAGCATACAGAGGAGAAAGGAGAAGTGAAGATGAGGCGCATTCAAATAAAAGCCGAGGTAAGAGTAGCGATAGTCAAATCTATGTGCGCGGGTTCAGATTCCAATGCGGTAGAGTATATCAAGTCGTAGCTCTAGCGAGTCCTCATTTGGCACGGGCATAAGATTAATCGATTGAGCATACGACCACTAGGCTGCGCCCGCTACCCTATTCCTCCTTATCTTCCCCCTCGTTTCTGAACATCAACGTGTCATAGCTCTAGGGGATATACTCTGAGTGATTGGACCAACGGGAAAATGGCCAAGCAAACGAAATGATCACATTCAAATAGACAGGAGGGCTGGTGAGTAGAGCGATAAGAGAAGTGATAGAGCGAGGAAAGCCCATGTTGTATTCTCACAGAAACACAAACGCAAGGATAGGAAGTATAGAAAGAGATCGATTTGCAATTTTATTCGCATATCATACTACACGCAATCAGATGGTAAAATTAGCGAATTATTATCTCGCTGTAGAGTGGACATATTAATAAAGCTCGCCGTGGTTATCTTAGCTCAGTTTTGTAAAACAATAACAGAAGCATTATTTATCATCTGATCCAACAATATGTCGATGTTTTTGCTCTTGTGCTTGTATCGTAAATATCATCAGATATGTAACAGAACAAAGCAAAATACAATAATTACTCATTCGTCTTACTCATGGTGATGATGGCGATGATGGTATACATAGTAGTATATAATTACCTGTAGTTACATGAAGGCGTCAGTGATTTATGTTTGAGTCACGCATAAAAGTTGCTTATTAAACAAGAATTTTTGATTAAAATTCCAATACATATAGGAATTTTCAGTCAAAAAGGAACTAAACAATTGCTATGAAGGGGTGTTCTTACCATTTCATGCTTTACATTCAGTTAAGTTAAAAAGTTTCGAAAATTGTTATAGAAAGAAAAGAAATTGCATTTTCACAAAAATTTCTCTTCATTTTTTCAAAAAAAGGAAAATAAACAAAAACAAAATAACCATATTTTTAAAGCTTGTGTCAATAGTGCATATGTTTCAGTTTCTTCCTTTAATTTTTTTGCAATTTTTGTGTAAAAATATTTTTGTCCCCTTGCCTCTGTAGGCGTTAGGCTAAAGAACGGTTCCTCATGAATGTCGTTGTCTGTTATGGAAAACTAAAGGTTAGTTAATTTGTAAGGATGTATTACTATGCGTATTGTCTATCATGTTATTTTTTAACCTTTATTGTGTGGTTTTTTGTATTTGTATCTAAAACATGTTGCCTGAGTGCGTGTGGTTTGCAAAAACATGTTAAAAGAAAATTGAAATCGAGTTGTAGTTGGGTAACCTCAGTTAAAAATACATATGAATGTAGGAGAAAGAAGGCAAAACGTCAGACCAAGAAGACATTCTCTGCCCTTTAATAAATGAAAAACAGAGCAAAGAACGCCTCTATACATACTTAGAGGTATATATTTTTTTGACTCCAGAGAAAGCTTGCAATTTCAATTCTTTTTGTTGTGCCTTCTTTTGTTCTTTTTTCTTTCAAAAATTTTTTTTTGGTTAGTGTTCCTACAAATGCATTCAGCACACACACACACATGGGAAAGTTTATTTTACTGGTTTACATGTAAATTTAAGGGGATATTTCATGTGTCCGCACATCCATTACCACTGATGTAACCGAAATATTGTAATAGAATAACTCTGACAGGTGAGAAATGTAGCCAAAGTTGTAGCAAGAAAAAAAGAAATACAAACAAATTTTTATAAAGGGAAACCTGAAAGCCAAAAAAGTAAGGTAATGCTCACGTGGCCGCTGTAACTCATGTTACCTTTGTTTGTATATTTTTTATGATAGAGTTCAAGTTTATCCGTTATTTTCGCTAACGCTTCATTAAAGACTACAATGTAGTAACAAAAAAAGATAAATAAATAAAAAAGTACTTGCACGGGAACAATCATAATGTATGCTTTTGCATCTCAAACAGAATCGTGCGCGTGTACTGTGAGAATTATTTGAAAACTTTTTTTTTTGTTGCCCTCAAAATTCTTTAATAACGTAAGGGAAATAAACACTGCATGCTAATGCATTCATTATTACACCCACCATCCACAATGGCAATACACTGACTTTTCCAGTCTGTTTATAACGGGTCATATTCTTATTCCTAGGGGAGTATAAATTATGCGCATTTTTAGTCTCTTTCAGACACTGCATCTTTTCAGCCATGTTCATCTGTCTTCCCACCCGTATACTTTTGGATTTTCAAAAGCGCAAAAATTGTTATGCAGTACTAACCGTTACGATCGCATTTAAAAACAGGAAACACATCGAATATGAGACTTCAAAAACTTATTATCTCCTTGAGAATGGTTTATATAGTGCCTTTTAGACATGCAAAATATTAAACTTTCCCTTAAAATTGAAACAAATTTTTAGTATTATTTACGAAACCTATCAAGCGCAGATACTTTTTACGCTATCGGAAAGCTATATAGGAGGAGTCGCTATATAACAAAAGTAAGCAGAAAACGTAATAATCCAAATAACTAACAGTTCGCGCAATCTTTTTCACTCAAAAAACAATCTATTAACGCAATTTCTTTCACTCTCAAACAAAACATATTACAAACTTGGTTTACTACTTGTGCCTATAGGCAATCTCTCTTTCTCTCTTTTTTCCCTGTCTGTCCTTTTCTCTCTGTTTCCTTCTGTCCCTTTTTCTCTCCTATCCAGAGATCCACATATTTTTTTCCCACTCTGAGATATAGAATCATGAAGAGCTGCGCTACAAGTCGCATGGAAATTCAATCGATTGACCGGGTGTATCCCACGCTGGGAAATTCACAGAAAGGAAAAGCCCTTGTCACAACCAAATTCAGCATAGAACCTTCAAAAGGCATTCAAGTTTGGAATAGTGCCAATCTCGTGACGTTTTGCGTATCTCGCTCCTCCAATCTACGTACAAAAAATGGGAACTCTAATATCCATCTGACCATCATCCTGACTTTCCACTTTACGATAACAAGTGGAGTTTCAAAAAGGGCAAACTGATCCTCAAGTTTAGCTGTCTATAGAGATAGGGCAACTGATATAAAATCCTTGTAGTTGTAAGTGTATCCACTTACTAAAATAGAATAAATGTTAGAAAAAAGATCTACTTCTTAATAGCTTTATAAGAGTGAAGGTGCTGTTGGCACAGCGGTGAATCATCGATCAAAGCAAGCGGGAAATATAAGAAGCCATCTATGGATTTATATTCCTACATAAGTCGGCACAATGTTGAACCAAAAAGTAAGAAAATTTTATTTGGCTATGTAATCTTTGAGTTCCGCAATCTTTGCCTTAAAAAAGAAAAGACGAAGAAAATGGCATTTTAAAACTGTGTGTTGGGAGAGAGTGGCTGATTTTTTCCATTTTTATCACTGCGGTACGTGAGAGATGAGCAAAAAACCCAGACCTTTCTTGTTTTTGAAAACAGAAATGTTTATTACTTGCATGGTACTGTAGACTTGTCTCTCTACAGATGCCCCCAATTTCAATACCAATAATAATTGCCAATGTTTCCGCCAAATTTGAAAGTATACGCAGACCGACTTTTAGACAGAAATCGATTCAAAAGTGGATGCTGATCAAAAGTACATATACTTTATGAGATTTCTGGAGCTTCCTTTTATATCCTTTTATATTGATACCAAACACTTCCCCCGATTTGACCGAATGATCTTTTACTCTCCGTATAGCTCAACAATGAAATGCGTTCCTTGAATGCGTTTAGAAAAAATTGTTCATATTCTTTCACGTAAATTTTTCTTGTTCCTGGCAGAAAATGATTACTATAGATGTTCTGCGTCAAGATGATTACCTCCGTAGCCCTTCAGTCGAATTATGTATCTGCATGAAAATTGCATCCCTTGCAGCTATGTTCATTGGCCCATGTCAATAATAATAATAAATCAAAGCGAAAATGAAAGTAATAGATACTACACCACGAAAAAAATAAAGGGTCTCGTATTGATCTGAGCTTTTGGCTGTACCCAAATCAATTGCTTGAGTCCCAGGGCATAGTTGGAAAGCCGTCAATTCCAAACTATTCTTGTAGTTATTCGATTTGCCAAAATACTAAAAAATGAATAATTATGCTTTGAAGATGTTACATACATTAAAAAAAAAATGCCATTTTGGTATCAAAATAGAAAAAGGTATTATTATTATTATTTTTGATTATATAAATTTAGCCAGAGAATAAATTCTAAGACTAAAGTCTTAAAGCACTAGCATCTAAGGCTTTCGGCTTTTATTTTTATTAATATTATTTATTATTATTATTATTATTATTATTATTATTATTATTATTATTATTAAAAACTCTAAACCAACTTTGTTTTCGTAGTTTTCTATAAATATGGGGGGAAAACAAACAAAAACATGGTACCTATATTTGGGCTTAACAATTAGTACACTAAATAAATCATATTTTTAGGCATAACATAAATATAATGAGGTCGCCTTTCAGTCTATAAAACTGGTGAAAATTTATGAAGTAAGAAAATGATATAGAAATATGAAAAAATAGTGTGCGAGATATACAAGTCTAGACTAATAAGAAAACAAATAAGACAGAAAAAAAGTTGCTATAAAGTTGCTTAGAAAAAATTTCAATACAAGAAAAAGAAAAATTAATTCCCATAAATAACAAACATGAAATGTCCGTTAATGGTATTCTTTTTTTATGTAATTTAACATTTCATTAACTGACTTTTATATAATATTCTGATCAAATCACAAAACATTTTACAGAACAAGTCTTCATTGTAGTTATAAGCACATTCTTTGACCATTAAGACTGTGATAGCCAACTACCATTCACAGCAACTTCTACAAACATACCGATTCCAGACAGGACGTACAACCACACATGGCGTCACTTTTGAAACTTTTACAAAAGTCCGGCCTGTTCACGGTTGAAATGTGTCGAAAAAAAGTTTAGAAATGGCATTTACAGCTATTTGATTTCATATTAAATGGAAATTGTATAACATTGGAAACATTTTTGCATGAAAAAAAAGGACAAATAAGTAATAATAAAAACCCCATTCCAACGCCAACATGTAGGTGACTGTTTATGATAAAGTTTTTTTTTAAATAAAATAAAAATGAGAATATATCCATCCCGTCAACCAGGAGCTGAAAGTGTTTTACAGTCGTATGTAAAATGAAGTTCTTTGCCAAACACATAAGTAAACAAACATCAGTGATAACAGAAAAACTCACCAGTTTTATTATATAAAGTTGTTGAGCTTCTTGTTTGGATTGTTTGGGAACATTATGATGTATTCATACAGTGTTTCTCTCTCTCTCTCGTTGCTTTTCAGTCACTTGTTTTGTAAGTCCCTTGATATATTGTAGCTGCATTTGATTCATTTGTGACTTTTATTTTATTTTTGATTTTCCATGTTTTTTTTGAATAAATATTACATAAGTTTCATGAAACACATTATATTTTTATTTATCCGGTTATATAGTTTGATGTGTACACTTCACAATTTCAGCGCTTTGAGGGAGAACCATGTTTATTAAGATAACCAGACCGACAATAGTTTATTTATTTTTATCTATTTGCTATAGTGAAAATACTTTTATATGGTATTCTTAATTAAGATCGACTGTCATTTGTAGATTGTTCATATGTTACCAAAATAGAGTGACATGCAATTTTATTTGGATCTGTGCAATTTAGTCTTATCTACTTCGGACAAGTTATTTACATTTATTTAAAATAAAAACAAGATGACAAATAAAATATTAATAACATTCTGTTGGATAAATTGGAATTTGTATGCAAACAATAAAATTGAGTTTTAATCTATGCCAGAGTTCAGGACACAAAAACTGTCATTTCGACTTTCAAACTTTTATTGCGTTTAAAGACAAAGCTTTCAACTTTAGTTGCTGCTTCAAACTTGCTGCAAAGGGTTTACGAATAAATCGATTAAGACGGGCAAAAGCCATTCATTACTTTTGTAGTTAAGGAATTAACCCACATGTTCGTTACAGAGTACTCTAGGCATTAAGTTTACTTATCTTATGACGTAAAAAAGCAGGACTACATTTTCTGCCCTGTTATTCTTAAATGCACTCAGCAGGGCCATCGAAAAGAGCGCACCATAACACATAGTATAAATCCTAATCTTGTGCCTTTTCCTGATTTTTCGTTCTTATGACGTTCGTTGGACAAAATATGTATCCGAAGTATCTAAAGATACAGTGCAAAGCCCATTCAAGCGTGTAGTTTTGTATCGGAAGTATCTAAAGATACAGTGCAAAGCCCATTCAAGCGTATAGTTTTTCTTTGGATTTCAAGTTATTGCCTTATGGTTCACATTATGGCTTGATATATAGTTGGAAAAGTTTAGTGCTAGCGTAAGGATATCGAAAGTGTTGATCAAATTTTTTTATTATTTATCTTATATCACTGTTTTCATTACAACTAGGTCCATGTTTTTGATCCAAGATTTTCTTTTCTATGTCAAAATAAACAATAAGACAAGTACTTAATGAACAAATCAAATATTAGGCACACAAATAAGTCTTAAGGAGACTAATATAGAATAGAATAAATGGCATCGCATGATAATCGTAATAACTAACTGTACACCTCATTAATTTGAAGAGAAGCCATCATACGAAGTTTGCGAAATTTAAATGCACTGACTTTTGTCCACGAAAGATCAGGAAGAAGAAAATAACGAACAAACGTCTATGGTGATGATGGTCCATCAGTTTCAAACTTTAACAAGGTTCCAAAGTAATTATTTTAAAAAACGCCTAAGAGTGCATAGTTGAAGGCATTATTGAATAAAGAACATGCATCTCTAAAGAAATTGAATGCAAGCTGAGTGACGCAGAGAGGTGACCTTTCACGTGCAAGCGGTTGCTTTAATGGGAGCACAGGAGGATCATCGAATCGTGACTGGGGCTCAAAAAGAGATACACGTCCTTCCATCAATATCATAAACGAAGTCAAATATTGATGGCCTGCAATTCATTCTCTGTACTTTGCAACATCAACCAAGCGAAATGAGGAGCTAAAACCAAATAAATCCCGTACACTGGCTCGCTATTCAACAATTGATACGTTTGCGTGAACATTGGAAAGTAAACACCTACAAAATGAGCAGAGACAAGAGATGACCATGCGCTATATTCTCCACATTTTTGTTTCTTTGATAATGAAATGTGTTGGTCAATCACTCATGTACTGCATCTGGCAACGACGACCTTAACATCGCCTGGAAACATGCGAGTATGACGTTGCAGCTCGTCCAAAAGCATACAATATTTCGTTTTTATTATATAGTTTTAGGTGAAGTCGTCAAACTTTTTTTAAAAGAGTTTAAAAAATGAAATTATACTTAATTTAATCACAATAAATTCGCTTAAAAGATTTATAACAATTTCTCGTTACGTACATACGCTCTAACAGTTCACGTATGTATTTTATTACACCTTCAACAAAGAACACGTTTTTCCGTTTTTGCTACTTTTTTGAAGCAAATAACTGAACAGAGCAAAGCGGAGGATGAGAAATATCACTTACTACGACTGGCAGACAATAACCATGATTTGCATACGAAAACCATCAAAAAAAAAAACACAAACTGAAGGCAAAGCTGTAAACAATTTCCAGGTAATAGCAAAGAAAATGGAAGGAGAACAACGCAAGTACAGCGTTAAACGCTTTTCGCCCTTTTCAAGTTGGGAAATGATTCCCCATTTTGCTGCCCTAATCTCCATTAGTCGGAAAGGTGACAAATAGAGTTTCAACTTTATGTTGACACATATCAATGTCACGTGCTTTCAATGTGTGGTGGCACTTATGCTGAGAAAATTTCTTTAACGAGACTTTCGAAGTTTTTTAAACGAACCCCCAAGGCTTACAATGACGCAAACTTTATACAATTTCGGGATGCATCTACATAACAGTAACAGCAGAAGGTGTCCATATATCACCCTTACAAAGAATGGGAAGCGTAAGGGAAAACTAACATAAGCCTGTTTTGTAAAATATATAGTTGAAGGAGACGTATGCTAAAATTAAGCATTCCTGGAGCTTTTAGTTAGCAGAAAGAGTATAAATCGTTTTACAGCTTAAGTCAAGTGGAAGGGTACAAAACGTATAAAAATAAACCATATTTTAGCACGTAAGGCAATTGTATTCGGCTGGGGTCGAATATGTTATGTCCTTATCCTTCGATACACTATATTATTCGACGAGCGCGGCCGTCTTTTTACGTTTTTGCATATTTACTTTTGGATTATCCATAGAAATTTTCATCTTTTGTAGCTTATGAATAATGAAAACAAAGTATCGAGGAGCTTTACCTATTTTTAGCCTATTTTC
Organism: Glossina pallidipes; assembly: GCA_000688715.1. Lineage (NCBI taxonomy): Eukaryota > Metazoa > Arthropoda > Insecta > Diptera > Glossinidae > Glossina > Glossina pallidipes. Next base: position 767,670 of record KK499782.1, read on the forward strand.
AGTGCCAACATACGTGCAAGAATTTCCAATACTTCTGTCATATTTGAATAAAATCTTTGCGACCGAGCGAAGTTTTACTACAGACGGTACACAGATATAGAGACAAATAGACGGACATGCTTAAATCGACTCAGAACTTGAAACCTTGTCACGTATATATATATATACCTTATGAGGATTTGGAAGTCTCATTTTGGGTGTTGCAAAGGCTTTGATATAATAATTATGCCCCATCCTTCGGTGATGAATATAAAAACAATTGGTATTGATATCGTGTGTGTAACATGAATGAGTGCGAAAAGCGGATATATGCTGACAGCTTAGGATATTGTCAAACATTTTTATTGAACTGATGGAATACTTAAAATAAATGGAAAAATTATGTTATAAAACGTCGTTACGTTAATAGCCTCTAAAAACATTTTAAGGGGAACGCGCCATAGATCAAACTTTTCTGATCTCTCCCTGCGCCCCTGTCATCGTCGACAGAGACGTGAGGTTTAGAATATCGAAAGGATTTTCATGATTGTTTTTCGCGTTATTATTAATTTGCTTTTTTGTTTCAATTCGCCGAAAGTTAGCAACAAAAGCAAGAGCAATGGAAAAGCAATGTGAGACGCGAGATAAAACAAAGCAAAAAAACGAATCAGGCACTTAATTAAAATTTTGTGCAACAGACCATTACAAAGCGTGCCAAGCAAGCAGGCTGCACACGTACATATAAACTCGTGTTAATAAAAACGAACAATTAAATCTATGCACAAACTCTACTCATAGGACGCTTGGCTAAACACAACAAAAATACCAACATAGTCCAGTATTTAACAGTTATATGGATTTTTCTGTGCATTTAAAACTTTAACGAGTTAAACGAGTAAAAACGGCCGCAATAATATATTTTTTTTTTAATTTTTATCTATACATATATATATATATATATATATATATATACGAAAAGTGCCTACAATTTCTCTATTATCACGTAATACAAAAACATTACAAACAAAAAATCAAAACAAAACAAACTGTTGACCGAACATGCTTTTGACATCTGTTTTGTTTAAAAACAAGCACAATACTTAAACATAAAGTCTCATACACTGCCACACAGTTGTCGAAATTAAAAAGTTTGGAACAATCTCATGTACATAAACTTTCGTTTTACTAACTCGAATAGGTGGCTCTTTTCTGCGTGCTTTATATGAGCGCGCATAGAGTACTCCATTAAAAGCGTTGATGTGCTAATCTTTTTCTATTCACGAAAAATGGCAGTTATGTACATTTTTATTAACTGCATACTGAATTCTTTTTACGTACAGAGAATTGATTGAATCTGCTTCTTGTTTGTGAATAAGTAAACAGAACCTTTTCAAAATATTGTAAGTATTTGTATATTGTGGTGGTGCTAAGTATTAATGGCTTTCTGAGTTGTAAAGATTCATCTTTCACGGACGAAAAGGTCAAACGGGCATGGCAATCGAACGCGTTCTAAGCAGGAGAGTATTTGTAATAATGGGTGATATAAAAGGTCTCCGTAATTGTTTGGTCTTCTTTTGAGCTTCTTTTTGTAGACTTCTTTCAAATGATTCCAAACTGTCATGTGGTTGCGTGCAAACCAGAGCCAGGTGCATCTTCGAAATCGAAATTTCCGGAATCGAGCAAACCACTCCTGGGTTCTTCGCTCACTCACAATATTTCCACTGTACACTTCACAAACTTCTCAGCATGTTTTTGCGTGTCTTACTTTTTTATAGTAAAAAAGCATCATATAGCGTATTTCTTCAGATATTTCACTCATTTTCAAATCAATATAACTTTTTACACAAGCAAAGAATTACAAAACTATCTACACGAAAAATGTATGTTGAAATGTCACCTTTCAAGCACATGTTCGTTTGAGACAATCAGGTGGGTGTTGCCCGAAATATAGGCGTCAATACCATGTAGCCACAAAAACCGCGGAGACCTTTTATACCACCCGTTATGTACAGTTCGCTAACAGGATGGTCTCCGACAGATTTCAATTTTTAATTGTTTTACAACTCTGGTTCCCTTCAGTGACTTTGTAATATATCTCCTGTCCACCCATCAACCTTACGCATAATTCCCTTTCAACCCGTTCTCTTTAAGTATTTCAATTCCATTCACTCCTTGACTTTTAATAGTTGTTATAGATGCCTCTTATAGTGCAAACAAGTTCCGTAGAAGCACGCACTCCCATAACCAATTGGTTCTTTTCTAAATCGACCTACATATATCTGTTCGCATAAACTGATTTTTCATTCTCGATGTGTTTGTGGGGATTATGATTTCAAAATGTTATCTTAAACATTACGTTAGCCTCTGATATCTTTTCTTCGTCATGGCGTCCAAAACTATACATATCAGTTTACAGCTATAAAACATTCTCAATTGTATATTTGTTACCTTTGGCTTTCCTATGCTTGAAAGTAAAGGAAGACGATCAAGGATACGACATCAATGTGAGAAATTGAAACGGCTAAATCTGTTCGAATATGCATGTGACATAATCTCCTTCCAATTTCTTTTGCGATGTAAAATGAAAAAGTTCAGTTTGAAGTAAAAGAAATTGCTTATAATGCAACCAACACGAAAAGAAGCAGACTTTTGTGTTCAATTTTGTTATATTCGAAGCTTATCATCTTAACAAACTATTTTCTTAAAGTTGAGGGAACTAACGTTTTGTCTCATTTTGGTCCCACACTTCCAAATAAAACTATTGTAGAAATTGTATTTCATAATTAATGGAATACCTCGTGTGTTGTAGTACGTTAAACACAGCTGTGTGAAAGTCATTCGAATGTAAGTCAATTGATTGCGGATACGATTACAAAAAGTTGGTAAGTTGGTGATCAAAAGGTATGGAAAAAATAGCCATCGGCTATTTCAAATTCTGTTTGTTCGAACCAATAGAGTAAAAAGACGTGCTTTGTTTTTAAACAATCACATCTGTAGCCAGAGACTCTACAAATTACAAGTTTGGACCGTGCAATGTAACCGTGCTGAGAATATAAGGGATTTGAAATAGACCAATAAGGGGTAAAGCAACTTACGTACGCAAGACTAAGTACGACTTTTTAAAAAATGAAATCTGTGTATAAATGAGAGTTAATTAAATAATAAATAAAAGATAACGGTAGCACAACATTATAGCATGTATGCATTCTGGCTCTTAAAGCCAAATAGTATTCCATTTACCTGAAGAAAAATATTGATTGAAATCTATACGAGTGTGTTCGTCTTTTCAAGAAAACATGGAATAACCGATGATCGTGCCGTAATACTTTTTATTTTTCTGCTTATTTATTTATTTACATATGAAACTCAACTGAAATAAATCAACAGCCAAATTAAATTGACTCTTAGGCTTATGTCTATTCTCTACTTGACCATTCGCGAACAGGAATAAGGAAACTGCTCTTCCAACCTCATTTCAAGGACTGACTAGAAATTAGTGAAATAACATCACATAGCCCGTCAAGCGTGGTTTGAGTATACATGGTAGAATGCAATCAGGACCAGGCGCACAACCATATTTTAGACACCTCAAATTATGTAAAATGTTTTTTTCTGAAATGACTAAGTTAGGAATCGAAACCGAGTTACTTATCAGATAGGGATAGTAAACAGTTAAATCAGGATCAGCAGTTGAAAAATTTCGTCTGAAGTATTCAGTAAAGAGGTTTTAGGTTTCAATATAATCAGAGGAATGAGCGCCATTGAAAGAAACATATTATGGCAATATGGAGATTTTGCTTTTGGAGTTGACAAACTTAAAAAGTTATTTAGGACTAGCAAGCAGTGAAGATTTTATCAACTGAAGGTATCTGCAACAACATCGGTGCTATGCTTTATAGCAGAATAGGCGAAGTAGTGACAAGTGGAATCTTGCTTGATCGAAAAGGATGCAGAAATAGCTGGGTTTAATTCATTATAGCACGATGCCAGTAGGGTTGCAATATTCCCAGGAGAAAAGTCGAGTATAATGTGTGAAAGATTAGATTTAAGCAGTAGCATATTGGTTTTGCTAAGGCTGGTTCAACTGTTTACTGCCAATTTTCGCCCGAGTGGCAATAAATTTAACGTCAGGAGGAATAAAAAATTCGAATGAATAGGACGGCGCTGCAGCAGATATGGCAACTAAAACACCACCACTAATGCGTTCCAATCAATTCTTTCTGAAAACCTTGAAAGAATTGTAAAAAAGTTCCGATGCATGTTAATCAGGCTTTAACCATGTTTCAGCGAAAGCCAAACAGAAAACATCGGAGCTCACTGAATTTAGGAAAGTAGAGCAAATTTTTGAGTTTAAGCCGCTAACATTTTAGGAAATGAAAGTTACTGAAGAAACATTTAGTCTTTTGAGGGTGGAAAAACGAAATTAGTATTATGGGGCCACACCGGCCACAATGGTTTAGTTAACAAAATTTCTATGTTTTCAGTCTGAATTAACACCTTGAAAGACGAGATAGCTCTATGGGTGATGAGTCCAATTTAAAAATGTTAACGTGCTTCAAATTGACGAACGCAACTTTTGCAACTAGATAACTTTTTATGTTATCCTCAGAGGTGTCAGGCGCCAGTCTTGACACGAATATTGCTTCACGGGGGGTACTGCTGTCAAGCAGACGTCATCCTTACTAGGAACAATAGGTTTCGCCCATATATTTATATTTGCAGACGATGGTTTGTCAGGAATACTACTCCTCTAAACTTCATTCTAAACATGACAAGATGCTTTGCCATAAAGAATAGTTAATAATATACGCATCTATGGACTTCTATTAAGACTAACCTCGAAGTATTGTGTTTCGAGAAGCTAACGGATATTTGTATAAGTGTATGAACCTATGTGAAATAAACGAAAAAAAAATGCTGAAAAAAGTTAAATAAATTAGTAGCTTTTGAAGGACGTGCTTCAATAAATCTAATATTAATACTGTCGTAGTTGCTATTATTGTTGTTCACTACACATGTTTGTTTTATTCATTCATATCGTAGTACTTGAAGGCGGCTTTAGAATTTTATTTAGCAATTGCAAATCTGTCAGAAAATTTTATACTGTTTTTAAAAAACACAAAAGTCACATATAAACACTAGGGCTTACTTGTGGGAAAAAGTTATGAACTGTGACGATTGTTGTTGTTGTTTTTAAGGTTGTAATTGTAATTGGGTTTAGATATGCATATATATATATATATATATATATATATTTAAATAAAACATGCTTATGTGTATATATATAAAAGCAAGGATTTTTCTCTCAAAGCGCAATGCAATATTTTGTTAACCTTCAGCTATAAGTATCAAATTTTTTCTAAACTTTCATTTTTTTATGTTTGTTCAGAAACTTTTCATTTAGATTGGAACTTTTATGCACCTTTATAGGTGTGTGTATAAGCTTTCATTATTTGTTGTTATCAGGAATTAAAAGAAGAAAAGTTTAGGGTTTTTTCTGGGAAAGAGCGAAGAAGCGTAGGAGGTCTTAGATTCCAACGAACGAATAAACGCAGAGAAATTGCGGTTAAATAAATCTGAGAGAAAAGTCGCTGGAATTCACTTTGAAAACTTCTTCACAATCAAGCACGCGTCATTGACAATTTGCTCCCTTCGTAGTTTATCTTAAAGAATTTCATTTGTAACATTTTATATTTGAAATAATTGGAGCTTTACGCATTAACATATTAAATTTTTCAAATAGCAAAATCTACTATTCTCATAAGCTTAGTCCAAGCCTACGCACATACGTATCTTGCTTAGTTATTATCCACCAAAAAGCACTTTTCAGGTAGTAGCTTGCATGTAATTAGGGCTTATTCGCTGCTTTTGTTTAACATTGCACAAATGCAATCGAAAGTGCAATAGCCGATAAATCAAATATGTAGTCAAGTGGCCTTGATATTTGCTTTCCTTAGAGCACAGCCACTGTGTACATTATTTCATATATATTTTTGCTAGACAAAAAGAGAAGAAGTAAGAAAATTAAATTCGGTCGGGACAGAATCTTTTATACCCATTACCGTTTACCCCAAAAACAAACAAAAGAAGTAAAAGAACAAATTCTCATGCTCTAATGTGTACCGAAAGCAGTTTATTTCTTCTGTTTTCACAATAAAAGTTTTTGTTGTGGAGGCATGAGGGTGTTGTAGGCGTGTCCTTTGAAAAGTAAAGGTCAGTTTTAAATTCTTTGCAAATTTGTAGGCGACATATTTATTTTCGCTAGCGGGAGAATATTTACCACGATTGCTAAAAAGTTACGCAAACAGACAGATGGACAGACGAACAGGTTTAGCTGCATTGATGATTTGAAACTGGCCAAGAATTTTTATGCTTTGTGGCGTTTTTGAAGATTGTTTCTGCGCGTTATAAGGATATTCAAAAAATAACTAACTTTGGTACATTATAATATTGGGTAAGCGTAGTCAATTTTTTGCATTTTTGTGCACAAATACTACAACATCGCCCATAGAATATGCGTTCAAATTTTTGTACATTTATTTGCTATAGTTTATGCGTACTGAGCAAAAAACCAGTTTTTCATTCCCCTTGAAAAACAGAGGTGTTCCCAGCTTACGCTGTGTTGTGGGCATGTCCTCCGACTGATTTGGCCCATTTTCATTACCCACCTGCGTGCAAGAACTTCCAATGTTTCTTGCCAAAGTCGATAGCTTCATTTTAGCGGCCTGGAGCACGTTTACAACAGTTATTACATAGACGAATAGACGGACATGCTTAAATCGATTTAGAATTTGATGCTGACCAAGAATATATATACTTTGTGGCATCTCTGATGCTTCCTTCTGGGCGTTACAAACGTTTTGGTAAAATGAATATACCCCCAATCCTTCGGTGAGAGGTATAAAAACATTTTGGTAAATGATTAGGACACTTTCGAAATTACTACTCATTAAAACGAAGGATTTTATAATTTAATCTTTTCGATTTTAAAAATTCGAAGAATTGAAAAACTTATCGAAATAAGAGATACTGTTACAAATTACCGCTTTTCTAAGATATTGTCCATATCATAAGATCGTGGATATTATTTTCATGGAAAATGCACTTCAAAGTTCTTTTAACTACAAGCTTCTTTATTACAATCTATTCTTTAAGGCTAAGATCATTTACATTTTACTTTGGCAATACTCTCGACTTCTCAACTTTAGTATTCTTTTTCGACTCAAATGTTCTTGCCCGACTCAAATGATCTTGTACGACTAAACTGCCTTCCGCAAATAGTCTATTTATATACATTTTTACAAGCATGTTATTATTACCCAACTCCATGGCTTCGTTTTTAATCCGCTAAGCTGCTTTTCTGCTAATCGTTATTATTATACTTTTCTGCTAATTATTATTATTATTATTATTATTATTATTATTGTTATTATTATTATTATTATTATTATTATTATATAAATTTAGCCCGAGAATAAATTCTAAGACTAAAGTCTTAAAGCACTAGCATCTAAGGCTTTCGGCTTTATTTTTATTAATATTATTATTATTATTATTATTATTAAAAACTCTACAGCGCTTGAAGTTTAAACCCACAACCATTGAATTGCTAGTCGAGACTCTCGCCTACTCGCCCACTCAGGCGGTTGGTATAAAACATAAAAATATATAAATTATTTAAAACCGAGTTAGAAATAAATGTTTGATAAAAGAAAATAAATCGATTTGCACTATACTGCAATTTTGAGTGTTTACCATGCGATATTTATGAAAATCAAATTGCGACTCAATCGCTTTACGCTCTCAGTATTAACAACAGCATCAATTATTAAATCATTTAAATAAATTTATATTTCTTCTGTGCTACTGGTCAACATATTTTGCTGCATTAAACACCAACAGATGTCATCAGAATGAAACATAATATATCTGAACATTACACAATACCCAAAGAAATAATGTAAAATGAGAAGGAGTGTCAGAGAGAGGGAGATATAAGCACAAATGTTTACATCACTGCTGATGATACAGATTGTTACTGATGCTGCTAGTATTGTGTTGTTAAATAGATAAAAAACTTAAAAAAAAGGACGGAAACTTTATGATTTGTTAACAGAAACAGAAAAATTGTAAAACATCATCTACTGCATGCAGATGTATACTGTGCATGCATATACGTAAACATCAATTTATATATACAGAAAACAATATATATATATATATATATATATATATATATGTACACAGATGTGTCTACACAGTAATATTTATTGTGTATGCAACATGACATAACATAACCGCAAACAGTATGCAGTCATAGACACATACAAATACATGTTGAGCGTATTGCAAGCACGTAGTTGAATATAAACCATCATGTGCATGATGTAATGTAATAATGTTTGTTAAAGGAAAAATTATGGCTAATTTTCGTTTAAAGAGGGAAAAATATTTTTTTTTTTCGTTGGAATACTCTAAAAAGAAAACTAATTAAAGCATGTTAGTAACTTATGCCCGCTTTGAAGTGAATTCTATATAAGTACTAGTTAAAGTACAAGCAAATATGTAAAATTGTAGCTTAAATTGAATTGATTTTCTCATAAATTGAAAACTAGCGTGTAAATTATAGCAAAAACATTTCTTGTGAACTTTTTATTTGAGTCGTTTTCTTTAAAGGCGGTGTAAGTCCGTTTTATATTATGTAGAGATATTTAATGAATATTATTTGAATGATAGGTTTTTTAGATATTAAATTGATGTAAGTTTATAATGCGATCGTTCTTAAAGCATTATTTAGAAGAAATTTACACTTTTGATAACTACATTTCCATTCCATGCACCATTTCCGAAGTTATCAAAATATGAAAATCGTGAATTTATGAATTATAATATATATGGGATTTTTGTATAGGATGGGGGGTCCTAATATGATGATATAAAGGTTATATTTTCAAATTATGCAGAATTATATTTGAACTCAATACTATGTCTATGGAGAACCACTTCAAAGTAATTGTATTTCTAATTTCATTAAATTAGAAATTAGATGAATTTGTATTAGAAAAATTATGACATTTTTGAAGGAATTTTTCTAGGGAACTGTTTGTAGATGAACAGCTCACAGTGTATGGCATTCATTGTTATCATTAATTAAATCATGAAAAAATCAACTTACACCACTTTGGAAGTAAATTGCATATTAGCGTTACGTTTCCATAGCTAAACGTTAGTAATAGAAGGATAGATGATGTGAACAAAGGCTATTAAGTATGCTTATATTTTCACCCCGTTAAAAATATACTCATTCATAGATCAATTGACTGATTGGCGTTTTCTTCTTTTTTTTTTTTGATAGTCGATTGTGTAGACTCTTCTTATCTTTTATATCCACACTTTACATTGATCTAAAGTTGCTATTTCTATTCGTTGCTATTGTAAACCAAGACAGTTTGCGGCTACCACAAAACTCACTTCTTGGAAGACAATTCTTTGAAAGAAAGGGGCGGAGCGATTGTCCCCGCATCGCTGGCAAACTCGAATTCGTTTTGCGCCTTTGTCGTCTGCTCCGCGTTAAAATGGCTTCGAAACGATTTTCACATTCTGTTCTGTAGATTGGAAGACAGGCTGTGACATCACTCTTCAACGCAGCCGCAATATCTCTCCGATGGCGACATAAATTTTCAGACCGCTTCTGCAAATTTGTGATGTAGTATTTCCAACTTTTATAAAATTTTTAAAAAATTATGTAGAAATAAAAATTCTTTTTTAATTCCTTAAAGCCCTTATTTATCCCTTTTATGTTACCTTGTTTATTTAAGTTTTTAACAACTCAAAACTTCCTGTTTGTGTTTTATTCCTTTCATATCCTTTCTACAAATGTACATTTAAAAACTTTTCCATATACATTCTATTCAACTGGCATTTATATTATAGGTACTCTTCTTAATACCTACTGTATACATTTTTATATTTTCCTGTATTTTATTTGCTATTCTATGTTTTTATATTATTATTACTTATTTATTTTTTGGTTTTTACAGGTTTTATTACGGCTTTAAAGGATGTTTCGGTAACGATACCACAAGCTGTTAAACGTGGCAGTAATGCTTTGCTTACCTGTAATTACGATATGGAAAATGATACTTTATATTCGGTAAAATGGTATAAAGGACGACGTGAATTTTATCGTTACACACCAAAGGAAAATCCGGCTATGAAAGTTTTCCCCAGTCAGAGCGGTCTAAATGTGGAGGTAAGCAATATTATACGCCAGTAGACACAGACATTTCCGAAAAGAGAAAAAATATAAATTGAATAGATTTATCCTTCCTTTTACCATGTACACTAACTATAAACTGAAAACCAAACAACCAAAGTAAAAAAAAAATAAAATTTAGAAACAAGCAAGACATAATATTATATTTGCCTCGGATAGAATCTTTTGATATCCCCCTCCGCACTTTGTTTGTTGTTTTTTTAATCAATATATAAGCTTAACCATCCTACTAAATAATTAGAGGATAATACATTAGTATACAAACAGATCGCCACGTAAGAACTATTGCTGCAAAGCTTAATCAAAGCAAAACATAAAAAGGAGAGCAACATAGTTTATGATCGAAAAGGAATTCTTTTACAACAGTAGATATTGGATACCTGTTGTCCAAGCTTTTGCTAATTGTAGACGCATATAACAACTGGCGATTTTTAGACGGCGGCGCATTAGGTTCATTTATTTCCTTGAAAGTTAAGCCGTGATATTTTCTTCAACGCTTTAGTTGTAGTAATGAATCACTAAAATCACAACAAAGTCTGAGAAATATACGAAAACTAAATCAGGAGTCATTTTTGGTTTAATTGCTCCCACCAGCATCCCCAAACCTTGCATAAAATTCAGTTCTACTTGCTCTTGTTTATTTTAGCGCGCACCTCCTCATTTTAATGTCGTCAGGCATTACATCAGTCGTTCCCCCTAAGCTAAGTAAGCTAACTAAAATCAATCTCTGGCTCTATCCGCAGCTGGCAAAAAAACGCAATTTTTGTCAGTCTGTTTCGAACTTTGTATATATTTTTCGAATTTCACAAATTAAAATCGCACTTGTATAGACAACCATATTGGTTCCACTATTGGCACTATATTATTAGGAAACTGAGCGGACGCTAATTGTAAATCGTAAGTGCGGGTGCAGACATTAAACGACTTTTTTTCTAGAAACAGATATAATAATACTATGAATTGTGGAAAGATGTATTAGGGATAACGTAGTTTGCTATGTGATGGGTGAATATCTAAAAGTTGAATCAATATTGTAAATTGATCAAACAGAAGATATGAATTGTTACTTTCCTTTATTTAATTCGCGCGAACTGTCGACTTGAAATTCTCGCCGAGTTCAAGAATCAAAGTAAAAGTTTATCAACATTAAAAACAATGGGTTTAGATAAGCGTGTCGGTAAAAGTAAGTGGGTGGGTTAGGTTACTTATAATTAAGCAATTTGTAATGGAACGTAGTGTGAGCAAGTTGCCTTTTTTAAAATATTTGAGTCATTCGTGTCTCCAGCATGGGAAAATGAAAAATACACGACACTATTTTTAGTCACGAGGGCTTTAGCCACAATACTTCTGAATGTACTTTTATAATGCTTGAGGGTGTGGTGATATGCGACAGTGCTTGGTAGATTTTGGTCTAATTGGTTAATATCAATTAGTTAAGTCATTACATTCGTCGTTTTGATCAAATCTCTTCCTGCAATGAACAAAGACGTTCATCTGCAAGCTCCTGTGAAAAACCCGGATAAGTGAAACAAGGTTTATCGGGACAAACCTAGTTTAGGTCTATTTTTATCCTTAAGGACATTGCACGAGCACTTGTTTGTCCTTACTTAATTAAGGATTTGGCCACAACTTGCTAACAAATTAGTATAAGCGCAATTTGAAATATCGTAAACTCGTATATCCCATTGCATATATCTAACCACGAACAGGAACAGGTATTGATTCGTCATAAAATCTTCATTTTGCTTCAAAAATTCAAATCGAAATTATGCCTTGTTTTTAACTAGTAACCTTTCCAGTAAATGGAAGGAAGCATTACAGTACAGTACAGAATTTAGAACAAATTAACTTTTGCTCCAATAAGCGCAACTTCAGGAAGCTGGCGGTCAGAGGGACTTTACTTAAAAAATCCCGAGCAAGAATATTTATAGCTTATGTCAGTTCCCAACCGTGGTACTAAACATGCAAAACATTCGATTTAACTAACACCTTCGCTACGTTGGGCGTAGAATTTTTATATACATTTGCATGTACAACGTACAATATATGTCATATATATTATGTAAAGTTCAAGAATAAAACATTTTAATGAATTCTGTGGCAACGGCAAAAAGGCATATTACTGAAAACATTATTAATACAGACAAAAACACGGCAACATTACAATAAAAGCTACAAAAATGCGTTATTAAAGTTAACAATACATTATCGATTGTGAAGCTTACAGATATAATTTAATTCGTTTTTGTCCTTTTTTTTGATATTAATAAAAAATTACAATTTTTTGTGTTTGTTTTCCGCCCTTTTCAACATGCCTCAGCTTTACTAAAGAATTATTTAAAACATGCAGAAAAACAGATAATAACAACAGTTATTCATGTATGCACTTACATTTTTTTTGTGCGTTTTAACAATTTTAAGCCATTTTAATGCACAATGTGCCTTAATTTCTTTTTCTCTTTCCACATTTGCCTCGCTTTCTCTATTACTTTGTGCAATCTGTTGTTTTCATGGTTTTTACACCAACACGGCAGACAGAAGTACATTCGTTTTATATTGCCATTTGTGTCACCTAGAAGTATTCATCTGATAGCACATTAAAAATTTTTAAAACTATGCTTGCCTGGCACGAAATTCTGAATCACTTTATTTTGACCATTTGCTCATTTTACTGCGCAGCTTGAGGGTCTAAATATAAAGTTCGAAAATTCGCATTTAAGATAGATTCACCTTTTTAGTTTACCTCCAGAAATGAATCAAATGCAATTACAATATAGCCTGAAATACTGAACTCAAGACATGCCCCCAATTTTAACTTTTTAGTTTTACTACCTCGCTAGTACATTTTTCCCTCTTACACTTTTAATGTAGTAATCTAGTAATACTCACCTGTGCTTTGCAAAGGAGTTTGCATATTTTTCGCATCTGGTGAGGATGCTTTCAACTGTAGGTATTAATCTATGGAATTTGTAAGAGATTTGTCTTTAAAAAAAGCCACTTTTCATTGTAAGCATCACAGATCAAGTATCGATTTGTTAAATGTTAGAAACGTGCGGAAATTGGTAAAGAAAGCCACATGAAATGTATATATATTAGGTCGTCCAGGATAAAGTTTGTAAAAAGAAGGCAAAGTTTGCTGATAACTTATACATACAAAATATTATTTTATCTATCAAAGTATGCGCCCATATTGTCTACACACTCTTGGCATTTAAGGGGCAGGTTGTTCACGCCGACGTTATAAGACCACGGTGGACGAGAGTCTATGAATTCCTGGAAAGCCAGTTTTACTGCGTTATCGGAATTGAAATTTTTTCCTTCCAAAAAGTTGTTCAAATTGCTAAAGCAAGTAGTGCTAGATCTGGTGAGTATGGGGGATGATGAAGAAGTCCAACTGCTAGTCCTGTACTTTTGTCATGGTCATTTATTCCGTGTATGGTCTGACGTTATCTTTCAGTAAGATAGGATTCGATCTGCTGCCCAATCTGGGCTGTTCTTCTTCAAGTTTTGGCATCATTTTGTCTCGTTGGTTACAGTACATTTCTGCTGTGATCGAGGAGAATGGTTTTATGAAATCGTAAAAAACCACACCTGCGCTAGAGCACGAAGCACTCGCCATCAGCTTCTTCTGATGAACACTACGCTTTGGAGTGTGTTTTGCTGACTCGTTTTTCTCATATTGAATTCATTTCTCATCGCAAGTGACTATTCCATTGAAAAATGGATAAGATTTATGACAAGAAAGCAACATCCAGCAAGCTTCCAAACGCTTCTGTGTCTGTTTTTCGTTCACTTCATGGGGAACCTACTCATCCAGCTCTTTCACTATCCCGATTTGACCTAAATGAGTTAATATTGTTTGTTTGCTAACACCAAACTTTAATGATATGATCAGTTTATAAACACTTTGAAATGGGTCGAACTCAACGGTGACTTTTAGTAAGTCATTATTATCCTTTGTTTCTGGGGGACCGCGCGTGTATAACTTGTGACGTCAAAGTTACCAATGCGAAATTTGCGAATTTCCGACCGATTTATTATCAAAAACAAAAAATAATTTTTAAATAAAGTTAATCACATTTTTTAGAGCTTGTAATAATTTACTACTACGTGCAACATGTGTAACTTCTTAACAAAAGAAAAACAGAACGGTAAAGTGTTAAGTCATTGTCAAATAACAAGTAGTCAAAATGGTGAACTACAAGTTTCACCTTTGCCAACCTGATATATGTATTCTTGATTTAGTCTTCTCCGCGTATCTATTAAAACCATCGTAACTTCGCTTGCCAAAATTTAATTCATTTCAAATAATATATCTTATTGACATTATAATGAGATTAAGCTAAGTTCAGAAGTTATTGAGTCATTTTCATAATATGTCTACAATCAAAAAAGCAAAAAATCAAAACGATGATTTGTCCTTTTTCTTTGAATTATGGCTTCAAAATATTGGAACCATTTTGCTATTAAATATACCCGGGACGTTTTAAGCCTATGTCTTTTTAATTGCTGCTTGTCAATGTTTTCCTCTTTCTTCAGCACATGAAAGTTGGTAAATATATCTAAGCGAAGATCAAAATCAGCTCAATATCTTAAAAGTTTTGCTTTTAATTTCCAAAAACCGGTAACCTGAAATGCGTGAAATCTGTAACATGTTCACGTGTCTTCGCCACATCTTAGAATGAAATATCGTTTATAAGTAAGATAGGTGCAAAAAATGCGACTTAATTCGAAAATAGCTTTTGCTTATTTTTTTTTTTCGGTCTTGTCTTTTTTTATAATGAATATACGACATATAAGTATTAATTTATGTAAAGAGCATTAAGTGGCGTATTTAACATCGGATGTTTGTATATATATATATATACATTTTTGGAAAGACAAAACAAAAACTATCCTTAACAAATAAAGGTCATTTTATGCATATTTAATACGTCTTAGAGGGATTTTGAATGTCTATCAATATAATACAAACGTTGTGTCATAACGCGGGTATGTTGTAACTCGAACGAGATCAGCGATCGCTGTTAATGACGCGATAACGGTAATAAGCCTTACTTAGAAGTTTTCGAAATTCATTGTTGCTTAAATCATTTTCTTCTCTTTTTTCCTTTTAAATACGAATTTTTAATTGTGAGGATGAGTATTAGTAAATACGATGTGTTTTTAAGAAAATCCACATTGTCAAATGCTGAATCAAAAGCTCTATCTTTATCTTACGTATACACAAAGCAGAAGGACTAGCATCGCAACAAGTTGCTTTAAAAAATGTATTCGAGCCAAAGTTTCTAATCCAGAGTCACTTAGAAAAAGTCATAACATGGCATATAAATGCTTTTAAACATATTAGATGCATCCTTATAGACGTTACAAACGGAATGAAAAATTAACTATATTTCGTAACAAATGCGTGCATATTAAACAAATAAAACAAATATCGTGAGTGAAAACATTAAAATCAATAATAAATAAATTATTTAAAATGTAATTCTTATTATTTCATTATTCTCGGGGAAATGAACAAATTTTAATTATTTATGGCAAACTAAAAGAAGCAGAGGTTAGTAATAAATTATATTAAATTATTTGGTAGTTATGGCTTAACGATATTAAATTTTTTGTTTTATATTTGCCTTAAAAGCCAAACATAAAGCATTAGTTAAGACTACATTTTTAATTACAACCTAAAGTGAAATAATATAAATAATTTAGCAAATTAAACATAATGAATAGAGACATAATAATAATAGCAAGAATGTTATCTGTTTATTTATTTACTTATTCAAAATTGATTACAAAAACGAATTCCAACGTGTAAGTACAAGGACTAAAAAACAAAGGAAAACTTAAATTTTAAGCAAATACTACTGATGTCTAAATCTAACCTTCTAGTGTACATTTAATTATTTAATTAATTGCATTAACAATTCGTTATATACTACAATTTTCAGTTTATAACAAGATGCATTAAAAGAAGAGTACATTTTTCATCGTAATAATAGAATCACTAAACTGATCAAAGCGATAATAATTCCTGCTATAAAGCCCACATAGCAAGGCAAACGAACTAAACAGTAGATAATTCGTGCGGCAATGAGAGTCTGAAAGGAATATAATATCACAACTACCGACTCGAAACATTGAGATCGACAATGTTTAATACATAAGAAGAGGAAACCCCGCCACAAATCAATTTAATTATAAAAACCACCCCAATCACTTCACGTCTCCTGAACAGTGATGGCAACCGTATCAGGTTAAGTCTGTTTTTATATGGCTGAAGAATACTAGTAATAGGAATCTCATGGCAGGCCGCGTAAAACAAAAACAAGAATATTTCTCTGAACAGACTCTATTCGATCGATGTAACATTGATAACAGGGTTTCCAAACCTCGCCAAAATATTGGAAAATCGAACGAACAAGTGCAGTGTGTAGACCCGTTATACGGGTCATTAAATTCTTCAGCCCATCTCTTAATAAAGCCCAAAATCGACTTGGCCTTGTTAAAGGAAAACTTAATGTACAGTTGAAAGTTGGGTCTGGATTCAAATAACACCCAAATCTTTAAAGCAAGATACATTCTTCAACACATAATTGTTGATAGAATAACAAGTAGATAGTGAAGACACCCAATAGAAGGACATTGTGTAGCATTTCTAGCTTACTTTACTTGAAATACTGTTAAGAGAATACCAGTCATTCAAAGATGTCAAATCTGATTGCAGCCCATCAGCGTGATCAGGTATCGAATGAACAACCGCCGGCGTAGCAGTAATAAAGTAAGAGTTTTGAAAGAAGTCTGCGATGAGCTTAGCTACCTCAAGATCCTGTGACGCCTCTGACCTCTCATGATCAGTGAGGTCTTCCATGATCTTCCGCTTGAAGTCGAAAACCTTATAATAAATTTCAGTATCAGACGTCATCGTACATATTTAATTTTCAAAATATTTATTTTTTAGGGAGCTGAAGTTACGCGTCACAGCGAAATATTGGACCAAGTCAATATATAAACCACTACGTTTGTACTGTCTAGAAAGCCTGTTGTTTTCATTTCTCAGATTCCGAAGATGATCATTAAATCAAAGCAAAGAAGTGTATTCACCCGATGGAGTGTTAAATGATTTAAACGGATTCGATATAGAAACGGCAGACAAAAGGTTACTATAAATAGCGGAGAGAGAGAGAGCTTTCAATATCATGACAATCCAAGTCCTAAAGCATTTTTAAGACCATGCTAATGCGTTTCTGTAAATAAATAATGCCTGGTACTCGACAATTCCCTACGGAAACTCTTGACAAAAGAAAACAGTCAGAAAGTTGAATGATAGCCGTTCTGAAATAAATGGCTCGACAGGGCAAATATGTGTCGCTGTAATGTGCGAGAAGACCAAGTCTAATAAGCTATTGTTAAAGTTTGAAACCTAAGTATGGTGAAGGACACAATTCACAGATTTCATTAAAAAACGCGACAAATAAAGAAGAAAAATTAGGCGTGAAATAGCCAATATCCTCATTGAGAGTCCGTGAGAGACATGAGCTAAGTTGAAGTCATGCAGCCCTAATATAAAATCACAACGTTTAAGATGCGATGACAACAACGACACATTTGCAAAGAAGGAGATGTTGTTAGCTTTGATCATAAAACCGACAAACTCACACGGACACCAAGTACCGCTAATAGCAACTTTTTCACAGCACACCATCACCGTTCTTGCACATTCTATCCCTTCTGAAGACCTGAAAATTCTGACAAAAAATGTCCGAATCATTAACACATGGCTTAAGCTAAGTTTCAGTAACAACCGCAATGTCATAATCGCAGTCAATAGTATTGGTTAGCAAGCTATTATGTTTCGTGTTAAAACGTGTTCGTGAGTTTGTCACTTAGTGTTTTGAACGCTCCTCCGAAGGCTCGAATTTTATAGGCGGAGTTTTCCATTTGCGAGCTAAAAATTCCGTGCCGCAGGCGCTCCCAAATTGAGCAAAAAATTTTCGCCTTAAAACGTTTTCGGCACTTCAGGCAAATATATAAACGGTAGGTTTTTTTATTGATTAAGCTGAACTTTTAGGCAATAAATATCTTAACGAAATTTCAAATGTGGAAGAGGTTTGAAGCTATTGACGTTAAAATCTAAAAATTTTTTATTGCCTGGAAAAATTATTGAATCTTGACGAAAGCCAACAACAACCAAATACTGAAACAGAATATTACTCTGCTCTAGTAAATACATGCATAATTCATAGGGTCGAGTTACACAGACTACGATAATAGCCCAACAGAGGTGGAATTTAGGGCCAAGCAGGCTAATGGTGGTATTGGCTCATTCATTCCTAAGAATAGCCAAAAGCTTTATAATAATGCGGCTATAAGGCGAATCATCGTAAAGGTTATATCATCGAACTGTTCATTAATATGAAGGAGGTATTTACAATCTTAGATAAACCAGATGGTCGGGTGATCCAATCTTACCTGAATCCAGGCAACTCCCATAAATTTCATTGTATCTATCAAAGGTCATACCTCTATCATAACCACCCTTGTATTGGAGAGGATGATAATCCTTAAGTTGTTTCTATCACAAGGTATTAACAATTAGATTTTGTTGTCATATAAGAGCTTACTTTTCATAAGAAACTTTATATCGGAGGGCGCAAAAAATAGACTTTCTGATTGTTTAAATTTTCTACAGTTGATTACACTCTACACTATTTGTGGCACGGGTTACATTAACTTTGTGCGGACGTTTTCAGCAGGCCGAAGGACACCCTTTGTTATACCGAAATAACGTTTTAAATAAGCTTTACCGTTCGTCTGCCCGTTTTTGTATTCCAGTGTTCAACCCACAGGTGGAATTTTTTTAGAAATTTTGATTAAGTTTGGTGCATTGATATGTTTTAGCACGAGGGCGAGTCCTATTGAAAATGGTTTGGAGCAGACCACTTTTGCGACCACTTACACATACAACGCTTTGTTTTGAAAAGTCGTTATATGAAAAGGTATTGCATTTTTAAAATGTCGCGAAAAAAATCGTGGGTTTATTAATCCAATATCAATACAATAGTGTCTTGACATTCCGAATATATGTGAAAAAGTTGACTTGAATGGACAATTTTCTGAACACTGCGCTCTATAACCGTTGCTGTGCACTGTGCTCTATAAAAAGTCCTAATTCTTAATATTTTGTGGTGAAAATTCTTTCATAATAATAGTTGACTTAAAAATTAACCCTATTGGATTTGGACCACGTAGGTCTAATTTTTAAATCTCACCCCATATAAAGGTTCTAATGAAAAGTAAGCCTTTACGTGCCCTCAATTTTTGATATTTTATGATGAAAGTTGGTTCATAACTGCAACTTGATATAAAGATTAACTCTATAAAATTTGGATTAAGTAGATCTATTGTTTGAACGTCATCCCACACAAAAATTCTCATGAAAAATAAACCCTATTTACCCCAAAACCTAAACTTAGGGAATTTGGATAACATTGGTCTACAAATAAAGTCTAATTCGTCGTTTTTTATAGTAACGGAAGTAAGTGAAAAATAATGAAATCTTTGAGAAGTGAATTAAGTTAATTTAATGAAAAATATTTCTTCCCATAAAAATAATGTCTAATCTTCGGGGTATTACTATGAAAATAAATAAATGGATGCATTAGACGAAGTGGTGTAGGTCATCTAGCGGAGGGCCTGGCCCGACTGCTACAATGTTCGTACTTGATTTTATGCTAAATGACGATTGCGGACCAATTTTCCTCATAAAATATTTTTATAGTACAGCAACTTAGAATTCGTAGGCATTATAATAGTTAATATGCGGTTGTATTATTACTCAACGAAGTTTGTTGAGAAATTTTGAAAATTGCAAATTTTTTTCGAACAAAGACTTTCTCGAAATAAGCCGTTGCGTCCTGCCGGTAGACATCAGACAGACAGGAAGACAAGCCTCAAACAATTCAAAAAGTGAATCTCGATCGACCGGTGCAGTAAGAAGTACGCCTGATTTATATACTTGCGGTCGCAACAAATGTACATCCACACAAATTTAATATGCTCTCTATCGCAGCTGCTCTAGGTTATGAGAATTTTTACATTAAATACATTAAAAAACAACTCTACAACAAAATTGGATCTCATTTCGTATAACACTTTTTGTAACCTTTGTTAACTTTCCCTTTTTGTCCATCGAAGAAACGTTCACACAATTACGAAAATGTTTGGTCTTGGTATCGGTAAATTTGGATTTTAATCTCTCTTGCTTGTTAATTCTCGATCGTTTTCAATAACTACATTTCGAAATTTATTTAAATACATTTATTAAGAACTGTTTTGTTTTCTTGATTGCTTTTTCGTGAATGGTATACGAAAATTAGCAACAATAAATGACAATGCAAAAACAACTTGATGGTCTCAACGTTTGCCTGCGTTGCTAGGATAGCAAGTTTTATAATAAAAGTTTCGTTTGTTGCGAGCGATACAACGAAACAATTTAGCCGATTTACAAATTTGGGAATTTAGAAATTCTAATTAGAAAATATTTCTATAGCATTCTTCATATAATTTCAAAGTCGCGATTCAGAGGGGAATTTTTCAAATGTCGATATTTTGGCAATTGTTTTCGAATATAATCTTTATCAATGTTCTAAATGTATCTTTGAAGTTGCAATCTCAAAGCCATTGGGAAGACAAAAGAACGCTGAATTTAAAAAGGAATACAAGGTTTAAGAAGTGCTCAAGTTCTAATATGTGAGATGTGAGTGCTTTATAACGATTATTTTCTGAACAATATAACGGATTTCTCCGAACATTTTTAATGTAATACTGTGCCACAAAAACAAGACCAATATTCAAGTTAAACTGCGCCGTAATTTGAATATCGGAAAAATGGTTTTTTTCTAAATAAGTAACACTGCGACAGACATCTGTGTCACATTTTACATCATGGACATAATTAGCTTTTTAGCTATGTTTGGTCTTGCACGACACAGCAAGTATTTTTCCGATTTTTAAAATGTGTGATTTAGCAAAGACCTGTCCATCGATCATGGAAAGCATTATTACGGGGACTTGTATCTACGCATACGACTTGAAAACAACCGATCAATCGAGCGAATACCGTGCGAAGGTGATGCTAACAATTTTCTTCGATTATCGTGATGTTGTGCACTATGAATTTCTTTCACCGGGCCAAACTGTTAATAAGGAATATTACTTGAGTGTTATGCCGTTTGCGCGAAGCTATTCGCAAAAGAGCGGGAGTGAGTTTAAAGAAGAAAGCATTGAATTGATTTGTAAGCATTTTATTATGCTTCTTTTATTTAATCATTACTGTATTCCCCGCAAGGCGCCACGAGCTATTTCCATGGTCTTTAGGGCAAGTTTTGAAGGAGATTAACTCAAGTGTACTACACCTTTTAACTCCCAAATTAGCTAACAGATAGTTCAACAATAAGAATTCAATGTAAATATTTTCAAGCTAAAAGCTTACAATTTGTGGTTGATTGAAATTAAAAACCCAAGGGAGTAAGCAAAATTCTCAAGAGATGAATAACACGCTCATAATTAAGGAGCAAGGCTACTGTAACTTATTTATTTAGAAAAATTGATTTTTCAATAATTTTTTTCAAGTAGAAGGAAAAGTAAAAGAATAATAATACTTGAGAAGGTTATTAAACTTACCTTTAAGTGCTAGATACCAAATTTATTTTCCAAAATAAATTATTTACCATAGAAAATGACTACACTGGAGCCAACCTCATGAGCCGTCTTCTCCGCTCTGGTGTTCATACAAATTTTGGTGCAAATTTGAATTAAAAAGAAAAGACGAAATCTTTTAATATACGCCTAGAGCAGCACCTAGGATTTTTCGAATATGAAGATTTATTTTAAAAAATTGTGTAAGTGAACTTATCGAAAACATTCTACGCTTTGCTCTACGGAATCTTATTTCAAAGATATTGTGAAAATTCAGATTAAAAAAATGGGAATTTTAATAACTTGACGGTTTTAAAGAAAATCGCACTTCCAGTTGCAAGAGGCCCTATAATGCCGTACAATTAATTACATGCAAATTAACAAATTATTTGACATATCTAAAATTTTCCCTCGCAGACAGCTGCCCCTTCATAACCTACTTTCTATAGATCATTTCAGCCCATAAAACAATTTGATTTTGCGAAAAATTATGGAAAATCTGCTTGATTATTCGACATCCGAGAGATATTCGCAGTGTTCTTGCTTTCTGTTCGAGTCGTTAAGAAACCGAAATTTCTATTCATTCAAAAGCTATTAAAAATATACTAATACATAAAGTGAAGTGAAGTAGAAAAATAAAAAAATAAGAAACAACCATTCAACCAAAGATAATTCTCTCTTTAAGCATCGTCTAATGGAAAAGATTAAGGGGCAATCATTCTATTTTAGTTCAAATTTAATTTGAAGTTAGTCAACTACACCTCTCGCTAATGATAAAACTAACAATGAATCATTAAATATAATTAAAAAAGAAATTTACTATTTTTATAAATCGCATAATGGCAGGAAATGCGAAAGTTTAGGAATTCCACCTATACAGCATCGAGCCATAACGAGTATAACGAAATAATACTGTTATTAGTTCGTCTATCTGGCCTTTTCGAAAACTTTCGCGGTAACAAAAATTAGGAGAGATAGCAGATTTTTGACGTAAGTATTCCTAGCTGAGGATTAAATGCGCTAAGCGTAAGAATGACGCAAGATTGGCTCCCAAACACGCCGAAAAGTGCAAAAGAAAGCTAGAAACGAATAATTTGGAAGCCGGAAATATCACAAAATATTTATTACAAAATACTAGAGATTGGAGTTATTTGTCACATAATAACTCTTACTTTGCGAGAAAGTTTTTATGGAAATTTGTTTAAAAAACGTGGCATTCCATCTATACATTTTAAATTTATTTAATATGCTAAAATACCTTTTTTCGGCCATTTTTTCGGGAAATAATAGAAAGTGCAATGTTTTCTTCGTGGGTTCATTGTTTGTGTAAGGTCTACACAATATGCTGCGAAAAAGATTAGTCCCATTCCGAATCAGTAGTACGGTTCATTTACGTTTACTTTCGCGGCCACAGAGTAGCTGGCCAATGTATAGTTTTACCACAAGTTTCCGTATATGGTGCTCACTCAATAAACTATTTAAATTTAAATTCAATTTATGATATGTAACAAGAGCCAGAAAAATATTAAAAATTTTCAAAAATCCTCCAACCGCTAACTCTGTTGCATATACTCCCATAAAATTCATTAAAAAATATTCTTCTTCACTTTCTCATCACATTTACTAATTAAAATATTTCAATTAGGTTTCCCAACTAATTTGTGCTTCAAGCAACCACGACACACCATAAATCTTCAAATAACAAGAAAAGTGATTAAATTTTCACCTTACAAACGAACCATGGCCAACTATTACCATAACTAATGTAATAAAATAAATTATATCATGTACATGAACTCGCATACACAGATACGTACACACCCATCTGGCAGGTGACCATCAATAAAGCGAAAAAGAAAGAGAGGAAGAAACAGAAAAATACATTATTCATTACAGCTAATTTCCAACTAAATATTAAAAAAAAAAGGGAAATGCTGTTAAAAAGACTGTGTGCTCTGCATAATAATTTTCATGAATCGCATTTTGCGTTATTAGTAAAAAGATTTTAAAAGATCGAATACCTGTTCGGAAAATTCCACGGATTTTATTAAAATTTTCCGGGCACTTTTTTCTCATTTATTTTATTTAATTTTGTCATTTTTTTGGATTTTGTTTTCTGTTTCACATTTTTAGCGCAATCTTTCCAATCAAAGTCATGTGGTTTTGCTGGCTGTACCTTTGAATATATCTGGAAAATTCACTTGTGAAATATCCGTGGAAGCACCATCATTTCAAACGGCTATGATTTCCGGTGAAATGGAGATTGTGGGTAAGTGCAAAGAAAAACAATGTGAAAAATTCTGGTGAGGTGCCGAAAAAAAATATTCTCCAGTCGATAAAGTCGATACGAAAAATAAAGCACAAAAAGAACACAACAAAAATATTAACAACAACAGCATTAGCAAATTAATTAGACAAATGAATAGCAATAGCAACAGCAACAGCAACATTCTTAGTTCTGTGCCCAATAAACACCAGTACTCATTATCATCCGGTTCACTTTGAATGCGATACTTTGCTGCTGCAGTTGCTATTGCACTCCTTTTGGATGTAAGCATTTAGTAAGAAACCTACATTGTCTTTTCGTTTCGTTTTATCTCTACTACCGCTTTTCCAACTGATTCATTACATCGCTACTGTGTACTGCTTGACATTGTTTTCGTGTTATGCATAGAATTACCGATTGAACAGGCCAGTGTGACGGGTATACAGCCACGTTATCGTATCGGTGATTTGGTTGACGGCAATTGCTCAATTAAATACTCTAAACCAGCTGCTAATTTGACATGGACTATTAATGGTGTTGTGGTAAGTATGTGTGACATATTTACACAGAAATAAAAAACAACAGCAACAGGATGCGTGCATACACTCAGATGCAAGGTAACGGTCGGAGAGTTTGGTATCTAATGATTTCACTTAACGCGATTTGTTAACAGGGAAATAAAACAAAATACAATTCTTTTTTTAAATTCAACGAACTTCGGAAAAAAATAAGTATTTCATTAAGCAAGAAATGAAAATCAAAATCAAAAAACAAAAAAAAACAATGCACTTTAATGAATATTAATTTATTTATTTTTTTCTTTTTTTTTTCTGACCTAGCGGTGTAATTAAACATTCAGCAAAACGAGTAACTTTTTTCATTTATTATGACTTATAAATATTTTCATATTAATTTTTCCCTTACGACACAAGCCTCTAGTAGCATAATACATGCTCGCTTACTCGCTCCCTGATACACACCAGCAAAAATGTACACATTTTGCATAACTAATAGTTTCTTGTTGTGTAACAAAAACAAAGAGAAACAAATATTTTTGTTTGAATATTGTCATCACGTTTCCATCATAGAAATACATACAACATATTTTTCATTGGTTATGTTTGTTTGAATAACATTGGCATTCTATTACCCCCCAGGAGAGAATTCAATAGTAATTGTGATGTACATAACGTAGCCGATATATGTATGGATGCAAAAATATTTATTCCTCCATATTGATATCGATAGATATACTACGGGCATAGTAATAATAATAACAGCAACAACAAAAAAAGGAAAAAGCAACATTGATTGATGTTTTCAAATGTTGTTTGCATTGAAAAAGAGAGTAATTTATTATACATTTTCTATATATTTTTTTTTTCTTTTGCCGGTCAGTAAAAAGAAAATTTGTGAAATTTGATGTTTTCCAAAAGACGAAGCATAAAAAAGTACATGTTTGAGTTATCAGGAGATATACAATGGTGCTCAGTAAACATTATATAAATATGGGTTTTTAAATGTTACCGTAAAGACTTTTCCCTGTTTGTTTACATATATTCTTTTTTTTTTTTGTTGTCATTCTTGCAAGTCTAGCTGATGCCAGCTATTAATTTTGATAAATTGTCTGCATTTATATTGATAATCATCCGTAGTGTACGCATGCATATGTTATAATCTTCAACTGAATATGTCACTAGGTGAGCGGTATATTCATTTTCTCAAAACGTTTGCAACTCTTAGTTTCAAAGACCTTATAATAGTATTTTTGATCAACATGAAATTCTGAATCTGCTGGCCGCTTTAGGTGTTTTGCTTATCACTCACAAGCTACGATGGATAAACCCATAAAGCTTTAAGCATATGTTCTACGGTCAATCCTACAATACTTGTGCAAACATGGAAGAAAATCGGCTCCGTACTCAAGACTATAGAGTACAAAATTTTTTGTCAAGCTCTTTACAACGCACAAAAGTAATATGCTTAAGCATTACGTCTAATGCCATGTTCATCTGTCTCTCTGCCCATTATTTAGCATCTGCGATAAACAGTCTCCCGTTTGCAAATCGCCTTCGAATTTGCAAAAGAATATGAAAATCGTCCAAATCAGTTAAAGGACACGCCTATAATGCAAAAAGAACTGAGAACGCTTTTGCTTCCGTTCTCTTTACTCGATAATCAACAACCACACAGGGCACACGATAAATATTCTACAAAAATAAACATAGTCAGCAAGGCCACGTTTTGGAGTAACACTGACAGATATAAAAAATTCGATCCCAGCCGAGTATTCTCTCAATTCTTTACAAAAAAACCTATACACTTTGCCAAGTATCCATGAAAATTTCAAGAATTTTTTAACGTCAGGGGATGTGCGTATATTTATTTTGGAAAATTATTTGCAACTCCCAGAGCGAAACGTGAGAAAACCTTAAAGTGTACATGGTCTTTATTAGCATAAAATTCTGAACCAATTAAAGCATGTCCGCCTGTCCGTCTATGTACAATTTGCTTTAAACCCTTTGATAGCCTCAAAAGTGAAACCGTTGGCTTCGAATTTCTTCAGAACGCTACAAGTTTTTGCACGTACGTTATCATTGATAGTGAGCTGCATTGGCCGCAGGAAAGATCAGAAAAGACAGCGCCACATTTTATCAGCGATGGCGTAGTGCCGGTGCGAAAGTTGAAAAATTGGCCATAGCCACCAACATTTTATTATATAATATTGCAATTTTGTTTTTTCATTGGAACGTCTGCAATATGCAGAAGTTGCAGGAAGTTCATAGAATATTTATTTATTTATTTTATTGATGCTTATGTAACCTTGAAGCTATTAAGATCTGTTATAATTGATTGCTATGTCTACTATACGTGTAAAAATAAAGTACATAAAGTACAAAGAAAATGTTTATATACATAAAACATAAGCTAAAAAACAGTCAATACAAACTAACGTTTTAAGGAGACACAATTTAGATTAGTTATGCAAAGTATAGAGAAAGAGTATACAGAGATTCAGGTTATATTCTTATAATATAATTAGCTTAATTTATCTTAACTTAATTTAAAAAATTTAATTTTAAAAAGCACCACATATTTGATTTAATAATTTCCCAATAATAATATTGGTAAAAAAGTCTAGATTATTAATTTTCCATTAGGATTTAATAGTAGAGTTCGTCCAGCATCAATAAAACATAGGTGGTAAAAAGTAGAGATTACGCCCAGTAGATAATACATGGTCAATTAACAGCGCTTCCATAATGATGGCCGTTAACACAACGACAAGCGATTGAACATGAGACAAAAAGTACCGACGGAGCCTATATTCCAGATTCGCCTTATGACGAATGCAACTGTATAGAGAAGGAGGAACAATCGCGTACGTTAAGCAACAATGGTTTCACATAATTCCTGGAATTGTCTATTGAAAACAAATAGTAAATGTCATTAAATTGTTTACATAGCATACGGAAAGGAGAGAAGACTTCATAATTAAACTCTTTTTACTGAGCAAAAATTATGATAAAGTTTCATTAAAAGACCTACACAAGGATCAATCTTCCACGTCCAAAATTAGGTAAATTGATCAGAAGTAACTGATGTTCGTACGGAGGTAACAACTTGCTAGTGTCTTGTTATGAAAAAAAACTTAACAACTGCCAGACTTATGTTATATAACTACAATTAGATATCAGGAAAAATCTCACTATCTAAACACAGATTAAACATATCTAATATATCCGCACAATTGTCAATAATGCACAGGCGAATTCCAATCTCCGAGGCAGGAAAATTTTAGCCAACAAAAACGGTTAAAAACTTCAGAATCCGAAAGTCTTATATAAGAGAAAATATCGTAATTCTCAATATGACAGGGATAACTAAACACCGCGTAAATTTGGCCTTGCAAACAAGTTGAAAATAATGTGCGGCTCATATGTTTCAGTACCGCCAAGACGCGTATGCGAAGATGCCCCATAAACCCTCCTTTTAAAATTCGCAAAACTAGTCTTCTATAAAACTATAACAATTCACTAAACTATAAACTATAAAAACTCAAAAACAAAATATTATAAAAGCTTTTAGAATTCCTTTCAAGTTCAATTTTACGTTCTGCAAATAGTTTTAGTAACATTCATTATTAACAAAAAGTCAAAATAAATTCAAAAGGCTATCAAGATCAGCAAGAGTGCCAGTTTACCCACTTAACTGAATATACAATTTCCGCCATTTGTTTTAAAAAAATGATATTCTCAACCTCTGACTTTGGGTTCATTCCGTTTATACGACTCGACATCCAAAGAAATATAAATCGTCGAGTACATCTTCCAGCTGGACAAATGGACTAACATAAGCTGTTCGAAGGTCAACTGTGTTCGGAAGCACTAAATCCAATAATTTGTGATTTGAATGAACTTATTCAATTGCATCAAGCCCAGGTTGCATATATCCCCAAAAAATGAATCATAACGAACCGATGTATATGACGGAACACGAAACCCAACTTCCCGATCAAGATTCCACATTATACGCAGCTTCTTAAAATCTCCCAGCATGATACGAGCATTATTCAGATCCACAGAGTCGGACATTTACCGAATCAAAGCGAGGTGGTGTGAATCACTAAATCCAATAATTTGTGATTTGAATGAACTTATTCAATTGCATCAAGCCCAGGTTGCATATATCCCCAAAAAATGAATCATAACGAACCGATGTATATGACGGAACACGAAACCCAACTTCCCGATCAAGATTCCACATTATACGCAGCTTCTTAAAATCTCCCAGCATGATACGAGCATTATTCAGATCCACAGAGTCGGACATTTACCGAATCAAAGCGAGGTGGTGTGAATACACAGGCGAATCAGCGACAGGAGGAACATGAAAGCACGCAACGCAAAGGTCTTGCTTAGATGACTTCACTTGGACACAAATGAAGTTCCCACTACCTAGATTAGAAAGCGAATTTAACTTTGCCGGAATTGGGAGTACTACAATTAAGGATCTTATCACCCATTCTATTGGAGTTATCAGGTCCAAATACTTAATATTCCTGACAGAAAGCTTGCAAAGAATTTAGTTCAGATCTCAACCATCTCAAATTCATAGTCCACGTTATTAAAATACAAATCTTGAAGCTTCGTCTAATGACTCCTTATGTTTTGAGATTCGAAAAGTAAGGGATTGGACATCTAGTTTCTTGACGCCGAGTCAGCACGTGGTTTCTTTCCATTCCATAGGTTTATTCTTATTGCTCGAAATAAACTCTTTAACCAATAGGCCGCCCGGCCAGTATTGATTCCTCACCAGCCGCTCAATGGATAGTTTCCGATGCCCTTTGACGAATATTTCAGTTGACGTGCCCGTGGCTAATTCAGACAAAAAAACTGATTCACGTCATTACCATCGAGCTTCATCAAAATTTGAAATTGAGACCGCTCTTTATTCTTCGCAACAGATGTTTGCCACCTCTGCTAGATCCGACACAGTTGTTTGAGATGAACCAGCCCCTTGCCTTCTACGTAGGATTCATATTTCAACAGGTAACTTTGCCGTCCTCACCACAAGTAGCGAGTGACGGGTTACGTTGGAATCAGCAGTCGGCAGTGTAGCAAAAATCGTAGCCGTCATTATGGATGCAGCTTAGATTCTGTTGATATTGAATACCGACGCAAAAACTGAGCTATTATTGCTGCAGCATGGCGATGTGACACAAAAAATATAATCCATTCGCCTCCAAGCGTACGAACTTTTGTTGTTGCTGCGTAGAATGAGTTACCCAGAGAAGGAACTAAACAAATCCACAAATTTTTCTCCTGATCTTATGCTATGTTGGTAATATTTAGGGAGTTGCTAATTTCAATTTTTCAAATATTTTTAAATTATTTACAGTTTGATAGGATTCTTGATTCAACACTTACTGTCAAGTATTCATAGAAAATTCAAGAGAAAAGAAAGGAAAATTGAACTC
Organism: Glossina pallidipes; assembly: GCA_000688715.1. Taxonomy (NCBI): domain Eukaryota; kingdom Metazoa; phylum Arthropoda; class Insecta; order Diptera; family Glossinidae; genus Glossina; species Glossina pallidipes. The sequence goes on from KK499782.1 coordinate 797,871, forward strand.
AACAGGGAAGGTAATTAGAGCAGTAGGAAAGGAGATAACACATAATACATCCGCACTTTCGCGTCAAAACTAAATAACTAGCTAATCTCATTACTTGCGACAAAAATTAAAAGCTTACAATTTTACGTGAGATAAGATCATGTCAACAGATGTGACAGGGGGACTACGTAGGTTCCTGCCGTGGAGGCTTAACTCTACGGTGCCCGATGGCACACGGAGTGAGAAAACGTCACTCACGCCCCGCTGGGAGCAGGGAGGCTCCCAAGCAGTTCCAGGTCAAGGACATGTGTATGGCATGCCCTTCCCTCTGACGGGGGCGAGGCCTATCTAGCACCTCAAATATTTAACGTTCCTACGATTTTGGGAGCAACCATCCAACAACAACCACAGCCACCACGAAACTCCCCGAAGGGCCGTTGCCAGCAGCCAGGTAGAAGACCCACAACTACCAGGATTCTGCTGCAGCAAAAACTGCAGCCAGCAATTCCTCGCAGAGAGGATCCTCTGGGCAACCGGACTCCCGTGGTACCTTAATTGTTTTAAAAGTCTAAGGTCAGACTTTGGGCAGCATATGGCTAAGTACCAGTTAGATCCATACCTCTCGGACTGGTGGCCTAAGGGTGGGAATGTGAGACTGGTTAGGTTTGAGAAAAGGACGAATAAAAAAAAAAGAAGCAAGGCGGGGAATCCACTCAGAGACTCAGTTGCCACTACGTAGGCGCACCGTAGTGCGTCTCTCAAAGGCACCAGTTGCAAACCGGTTTAAGTTTCGCACGTAAACGTCTTCAGAGAGAGCTTCGTTAAAAATAAAGTCGTCCTCGTCCGTTCTAATTCCCACAGTAACTAAGTCCCTTATGTTGGAATAGAGCGAACATTCGCAAAGCACATGCTTCCAATCCTCAGACGGATAACCACAAGAACACGACCCAACAACAGACAAGCCCCTGAGATGCAGGAAATGATTGAGCGAACCATGTCCCGTGAGTGGGAAACCTAAATGAAGATTAAACCTGAAATTAGGGTGGTCTTCTACAAACGAGACATCCCTAATAAACTGATAGGTCGTTCTGCCTTTGGTACTGCTATCCCAGCGAGCTTGCCATAAGACACAGATTCGGTCCTTCAAAGTGTTAATTCGTTCCTTGTACGTCAGGTTCTCTCAAAGACTGTGTTACCTACGTGAAGGCAGTTAATATCGATAGGCTTTTTGCCTCTACATATCCGATAAACTTGACCCCAAGGATCATCACGTCTGCGTAAGACAAAGAATCTCCACTCAATCAGACGTTTATACTCACTCAACTTATGTTGGTAGGCAGCTCTAAGAAGGGTCTCGTTTGCGCAGCGCAGCCGCCGGGCTCTTTGGAATCTCCTGCTGAGCTGCCGGACGGCCTCACGCAGACGTGCACCACCTTTTAATGTCAGATGTCACTACATTAGTTTGGACAGGAGTCACCCCAATTTTAATTAATTGGTGGTCACTCATGCCACACCCACTCATTATTTTCCATCTGATATTAAACAACCCCAAGCCTGCCTCATGTCAACAATTGTGACTTCCTGGGCAGAGAGTTATAAGCTCTTATAACTCTTATATGACCAGATTTGAAAATTCAAGAAATGTTTATTGCGAGCCGAACCACTACAGGAGAGGAGATTAAGAAGCTCCTTCGATCCCTGCCGTAAAATAGTTTTATAAAGAAGTTTTACTTCAATAAAATTAAAGAAAGAACAACTTAGAAAACGCACAACATAATTTGAGACCGGGTCATATCTCCTCAAAGAGAATGTATATCTATTTACTCGATTATATAATAGTCTCAATTTCTTCCGGTTTGAAGTACTCTTGAAAGCACAGGCTTTAAGATATGTTGCATGATTGGGATAATATATATAGTCTTCATTAGTACCTGTGGATTTGTATGGCAAAAATTTATTTTTTTGCAAGAATTAAGGTACCGGTTTCAATTCAAAATCAAATTTGGCAAAACATTATGAATTTTTGGTCACAGGTTGTTATTTAAGTCGATGAAGCTGCTCAAATCACTCAAAAAACACTTTCACAACTTAGCTCGAAGTGAGGAGACTTCTGCTTTTAAAAATGAAAAAAACAGTCTTTTTACTCATTACTCATATCTTACAGATGCGGACGCAAAATAATTTTCACTTATCGCCTTTTGGTGATACACAACCTACGCAAAAACTGCCTCTCGATATTACAGAGTTTCAAAATTTTATTTTTTTTGTTACGTTTTTTTTTTAAGGGTGGCAGTCACAAAAGATTCGGCTCTAGTGGATGTTTCAGAAGCAAAGTTGCGACATGAAGCAATAAGGCCAAAAACGTTGGTTAACAAAATGTTTTATAACAAAAATGCTCCCCCGGCCTTTAGTTTTTACGAAACTATTTTAAAAATTAATTTTTCCAAATGTTGAAAAACTGTTTCAAAAATAATATATATGTAAATAAATCCGAGAAAAGGGCTCTAATTATTTCATTGTCAGCATTGCATTTCTTACAGAAACAATTTAAAACTCCGAACCCAATACTTCCTGCCTCAGGGCTTCGCCTATAATTAAAAATCAATCACATATTTATTAATTTCGTAAATTTGCTTCTGACGTAGTTAGTATAAAATTGGATAGCGGTACGCCATTTCAAATTTCTCAGATATGTCCTACACCACGTAGAATACAATTAGTTACCGAAAAGGCAGCTACTGCGACTTTTTATCAAAATATCATATCAAATGACATATGTTCCTACTTTGTATTCGTTGTGTACAGATATTCAATCTTTACCCGCCATCCAAGCTTAAGCGCACTCTATTGTGATAAAAATTATAATTTTTACAAATTTATTTCATCTCCATAAAAGTAATCGCTTTCGTGTAGAACAGGCTTATGTCAACATTTTTTTCAATCTTCGCACGAATTACTAACCCCGAGTTCCGGAATCACTTTTGAAACCTTCTTCTGTTCAGTTTAGCTATTTAACACTTGCGTTCAAATGATGATCCGAAGAGATTTTTTGAATTTAGAAAACAGTCAGAAGTCTGATGAATGTGGCTGACGCGGAACGATTCGCTTGACCTTCTGGTAAAAAAATCTCGAGGAACCAATGAGACGTTAATGAGAAGATGTATTACCATGACAGACGTGTTTGAAGCTCAACAAAATCTTTCATAATCGATTGTCTCGATTCAAATTATAACTCTAATACCTCTAATTAGAACCAAGAGATTTTAAACAGTAATTCTTGGACTTTCTTGACGAAGCATAGGAAGACGACGTGCAAATTTATCCAATATCGATAAAAACCTGCAGAACGCCAGAAGAAATGCTAAGTTCTACGTTAGGCCAACCATTATATTAGTGCTGATTAATTACTCACTTGCTTTCTTATGGATGTAACCTATCGATTCTCTTTTCCAATATTAATTATACACCATCTCATCTAATTAGTGCCATAGTTTGCTTATTTGTTTCCTTAATTGATTGCAAACGTTGCCGCCACGTAACCACTTTATTGACTATATAAGACATAGCTAAATAGCTAAAGTTCTTGACTTAATAAACTCGGCATGTTATGAGAATTGCTGTGCAACGAATATTTATTCTCAGAAATATGTTAGTGGACATTATTCTTTAGGTCTTAAAGTTTTATCTCATTTTATTAAATATCTTTGATTTTTATTCATATCGTTTGAAATATTTATAAATCACTTGTGTCAATATGAAAAATTTATAACATTTTAGAATTTCGAAAAAAAAAATAATAAAATTTAACTTTATTTGAATATGTGACAAGAATACCATTAAATCCGTTGATATATGTTTATTAAAAAAGTAAAAATAAAATTAAAAAAAAAATTAACACTAAGCCTTCGTTTATATGTTTGCCCTACAAAAATAGCAATTACTTCCCCTAGATGACTTTTTCAATCCTAAAAAAATCAGCAATATTTTTTGCACATTTTTCTTCGCTTTTTTTTAAACCCAAAACAATGCCCGAAATAAATTCTCAATAAAATATGAAACACACAAAAATTTAGAGGAATATTTACGTTTTAATGGCAAATAAACAAAACATATTAAGCAGAAATTTAAACTGAAACAAATGCATCAACAACAATCTGGTAATGGTGATAGAGCAACGGAAATTGTGCAACATTTGACCAGAGACTAACAAAAATCTAAAAAAAGAGAGAGTAAAAGAAGCAAAAAAACAAATCTAACAATTTCTGTAAAATAAAACAATAAAACATTTTGTTGGCGTAGATCTCTAAGCAAGGAGCGAAAAACAGATTTGATTTGTATCCAAAAACAAAACAAAAAAGTAAAAAAATATGAATTATGAATGTATAGCAACAGATTTTTTAGGCCATAAATGCCATACCAAGGAAGCGAAATATACAATATAGCAAAAAACTTACAGCGCTACCAAAACAATAACAGAGATCTACTACACGTTAAACTTTCATTAAAACACCAACGCAACGTGATGTCATAGCAAAAACACACAACAACCATTTCTAGCATCGCTTGCATTCGTCATCAAGAGGGACCTCTGAACCCAACATTAGACCAGCAGGAAGTTTGGTTACCCCTCTTAACGCGCTCAATACCAAAAAAAAAAAAACCCACATTTAGCTGAAATCTATTGTTTGCTTTTTTTTGCATAGCCTGCCTGACTATCAGGGCATTCCTATAAAACAATAGTGGATGTTATTAAGGGAGTTTTCTCTACATTTTTCCGCCTGTCCTCGTAACGAAAAGAGAAAAACTCCTGAATGGTTTCACTGGCAATTTTATTTAGTAAACATTTCGGTGTGATTTTTTACATAGAAGATGTCACAAGTGCCAAGTAATTATTTCGTTAACCGCGGAAAGCGGTCGGGGAATAGCAAGTTATGGCAAAAAAATTTCGGTCTTAAATTGTTTGCGAAAATAATGTTTCGCTTCCTTAAATATTAAGAAAATTATTTAAGCTTGCATCAAGTACAGTAAGGTGTCTTTCTATGAAATACTTTGAAAAATGCATCAATGAAAATTATTTGAATCTTATTTGTCGTGCAATTTATGAGTACAATCTGCAATTTGCTAAAAAGCATATCAAGAAACTGTGAAAAGCTTCAAAGTCATTTATTTGTTAAGTAATTTTTCTTTCAAAAATTGTTAGATATTTATCTAAATACTTAAATTACAATTTTTTTTTATTAATTTAAGTAATGACCCTGGCCGCATTTTATTCTTGTCATTTCGTTTAAACCATCAACAACTCGTATTATAGGGCTCTATCTTTGTATGTTTATTCAAAAACTGTATCACAAAGATTCACTTAAACATGTTTCCTCTTTAGAAAAGAGCAAGTTAGAGGAATGCTTTCAAGGACTATTCGAGAGAGCTATTCAAGAACTATTTGCTATCTTAAGATCTCCCCAGAACTAAAAATTCTAGCTGGCAATTACTTTAAAATAACAGAAATAAGTTTAGAGCAATTAATGAAGAGTGTATTCCACTAAGTAAGTTCTTCCGAGAGCACGGGGGGCATTAGTAAAGAGATTTTAAATCAGTTTGTATTAATTAATTTATTTATTCCCAATTTGCGAAGTGACTGTAAATAGTTTTCATTCGCAGAAATTTTGTGTTGAATTTGCATAATTCGTATACAGACGTCCCCCGCTTTACAGGGTACTTGTAAATCACGATTTCCATACACCACGGTACAAAATTTCTGAATGTACTAACACGGCTTCGATACAACACGATTTCCAAAAATCGAATGTTTTCTTCAGTTGAGTTTTGCTTTTATTATACCCATCCTGTGAAAACGTTTGTTACGCCCAGAAGGAAACCTCCGAGACCCCATAATGTATATATATTTTTGATCAGCATCAAATTCTGAATCGATTGTTCGTCTGTCCGCCTGGCTGTTCATTTGCAAGCGATACAAGACGAATAAGATTTCGATAAACGATACACATTTTTTTTATTTATATTATATTTAAGTTTAGCACAAAAACTATGACTTTCGTCACAACGAATAACGAGAAAATCAATATTTACTCAATATCAACAACGTCCCTAATCATCCAATCGTCAATTTTTGAGCACCAACTCCTTACGTTGTGTTCATCGGCAAACTTCGGAGAAAGCAATCATCAAATTCATCGCTTTCATTGCGTTCTTTCCCTTCTTTGAACAGCCTATGTCAAGCACTCGCTCGAATCTGATGCAAAAAAACCATCTTTGTAAATAAGTTGAATAGAACTTCTTTCTTCTCTACAAATTAAACAAGTAAGAAAGCTATATGTGGGTGGGGAAATCTCCCATGCTCATCACTATTAAAACCTTCGGCTTTTATTTATTGTCATAGAAAAGTGAATGGGATAAAATCAATCTTTCAGCTTTCACTTTGCTAACAGGTATTGTGGAGAAAAATTAATCTACCACATGGTGACGTTCACCATAATTAATTTAGAGTTAAGACGCATAGCTTGGCGCTCCCTCCAAGTCCTTTTATGTGGTACCCATGTCAACGGTCTTGTAACAAAAAAATTAATCCATTACCTCGTCACGCCCACCGCCATTAATTTTGAATTAACATTTTTGGTTTGTCGCCTTCTACTCTCCCAGCCGTTTTATTTTATTCTCATATCGCTGGTGTTGTTAAGAAAAAATTAGGGCATAAGGGTGTAGTATTCACTGTATTTGTTTTAGAATGCATTTTATACAGATACTATATGTTCACTTGAGGAATGTAAAAAATAATTTTAATCACTTCCCCTGTTAACACAAAAGTGATAAAATTTTTCGCAAAGTATTATAAACATGGAAAATTTCAGCCTTCTTTTATAATTTGTGAATAATGGCCAAAAATCACAAGTTTCTGCTTACAAAAACGGAGTTGCCTTCAGGTTACGCTTTACTGCAGGCATGCGGTTTGACCAATTTCACCCATTTTCGGTACCAAATTTGAAGTGGGCGTATTCATTTTCTTGACCAGGAGTGTGACAACAAGACACAGCACACAGATCCACTGAGGGACAGACATGGCTGAATCAATTCGGAATTACATGCCGATCAAGAATATGGTGTCTGAAGCTCCTTTTTGGGCGTTCCGAACATTATCACAAAATAAATTTACCCCCATCCTTCAGGGGAGGATATAAAAGTTGACGTTTTCAAACAAAACCGAACAAGTGCGATTCGAGTGCTATTATCGATATTGGCATGAAATTTGACACCGATGTCAGCTTATTTGTTTTTCTTTTGACGTAAGCAAACAAACAAAGGAAAATGCATCAATGTTGCATTGTTACCGTTGAACCCGGCGCAAACACCGTTGGGTAATCTCAGGTATTTCAATTTGATTTCTTGTCTTAGATTCAATTGTAGCGTTTTTATACAAGCAACCATTATAGGAAGGAATATATTCATTTTGACAAACCTCTTGCATCAACTGGATTGCTAAGTAAATCATATAAGATTCTAAATTAAAGAAGTAAAGCACAAAGTTCTGAATCAATCTAAGCGCAAACATTCTGCTGCATAAAGGAAACTGTCCGCATCAAATTGGCAGAAACCTTGAAAGTTCTTATCAGCAGGTTGATATTAGAAATGGTCCAAATGAGTCAAACCATCCGATATCGAAATTTCACTTTTTTGTAATTGCACCGTCTTTTAAGAAAAAAGTGTAGGGCAAAAAGATTCGTCCGCATACCACTATATTTTCCTTCATAGCTTTTTATGGACGATCCAGCCACAGTATAAATTCCTTACTTCTTTAAAAAACGTTTTCTTCTCTTTAATTAATTGACAGAATTAACCAAATAATTTGAACCAATTCGATATATCGTAGTATTATTAGAAATATTGATTTTTGTAGTAAAAAGCGCACATTCTTATTAATAAAAAATATTTAAATTAACTTGTCGAACAATTTTACATATTTTACTGGAAATGTTGTTTTAAATAAACTGTAAAAAGTTGAAACGAATATTTTTTGAGTTATGCTTTATGCTGATTTTAAAAGTTTTATTTCGAGAAAAACACGTTGAACGTACAAAGACATGTTTTTTTTCAATCACAATATTTTTTTTTCATTAGTCTGCAATTTCAGAATCATAAAATTGCTCTTCCAGGTGTTCCTCCTCGTTCTGTTTTCCAAACGATATTTTCCGCATCTACCAAAGACAGAATCGCACGCTTTACACTTTAAATATTACTAAATGTTGAAACAATTGGAAAGAAAATATATAACTCTATAGCCAAAGTTATAGCAAACTGCAAAAAAGTTCTTCCCAAAGTTTTAATTTCTTGGCAGATACACTGAACGTTTTCGAATCGCTATCATATTTTTTTTGGAAATGCGTTTAAATGAACGTAAATATTTTCCAAAGAAGCATTAACAGACGGAGGGAGCTAGAACTCAACAGGCAGACAGACAGACACTAGTCTGCATCTTCCCTGCAAAGATTCATATGTTGCTTGGGGAAGACTTTGAAATTTTCCATAAAAAAATTTTTTGCAACCGACAAAAAGCTATTGCAAGATACACAATAAAGAAAACACTCCAACCACTATATCTGGGCATTGGAGGGATTTTCAGACTTCGCTAAATGAATTCGAATAACACCAGGAAGATATATTAAGCCTAAGGGCGAATATAACGTAGAAAAACGTAATTAACTAGTTTTAGCGCCCTGTTAAAGCACTCAACTTGTAAAAAAGTTTTAAGGGCATCTAACCTAACATCACCTTGTAGGTATACAAAGTAACATTTTTATTAAATACAGGAAAAATTAAAAGTATTATTATCCTAGTAGGAAAAATCGTGAATACCCGTCATGTATGCTAAATTTTACGAACTTAACATTGCGGATTTGTTTTATCAAAAATATTCAGTATTCATAAGACCAAATTCCTATGACTATAATTCTACTTTTTAAATGCATGTCTACAAATTATATGTGCTATAGTCCCCCAAATTGTAAGGTTATGTCCTCTTTCTGGAAATTATTTCAGTTTCCTAGCTCCTTTAACGTATTTAGTAGCAAATTTTAATTAATTTAAGGAATTTATTTAAACATAAATAAAATTTGCAGGACGATATTTGCCGATCCACAATTTATGTCAGGTACTGCTAAAACTGCAGACATATGAGCAAATTAACTGATCAGAGCATCTACTACCCTCAAATTTTAGGAAAAACGTAAGTTTCTTGTTCCGACTATGTTCTGTTTTGGCTTGCAGTTGTGATGAAAACATAATATTTTCAGCGGCTAATTCGTTAAAGCTTCCATATTGAACTTCGTAGAGAGAGTACTTCTCTTCTTCTTTTCATTTTGGCAATAAAAAGCCAGACGGGAACAGACTTGGAGAAGACTACATCCAATCAACCCCCCAATTTTAGGATAGCTTGGAAAAATTTCTTTACTATGCAAACGGAATAACGAACGATGTGGTTGATGTTGTGTAAAGTAAATTTTGTTTATTTGGTTTAAATACGGCATTTATGTACATAGAGAAATTTCAATGAGTTCATTTTACTTGAATGAAAAAGTACAGCATTGTTTATTTTATTGTAATCCAATTGCAATTCGTGAGTTCATCGCTTGGATTTTGTACTAAATTAATTCCGACATACATAGTTTATAACGCCTTGTACGAATAATTGCAGGCCAATACAATGTGTCTTTAACATCCATGTAGAATGCAACGTCCATATGTTGCACGTGCTTTTGTAAACATTGAAAAGTTCGTTTTTCGAGCTTTAAAGATCTGAAAAGCCCTTTTCTCAAACACGCCCAAGCCGGACAGACGAATACAATGTGCTGCGCATCGTCTTTTGTGCCTTGGGTGCAGGTCGCATGCGTTGTCTGCACGTAAGTTGAAACGGCATAAATAACTGGAAAGATTTCCATGACGAATGAACTATTGGGTTAGGGAAAAATTAACTTCTCCATGTTTTTTCCCCACTCATTGTTCTACGTTTGACGTCAGGCTGTAAATCTAACTTTCTTTCGAATCGTTTTTTCGTTGCTGCATATAAGTTTTCATCACGACTGTTTTGGCCATCTCGCACAGAATTTTTGCGGTTGACCTTTATACTTTATCCGAAACCTTCTTAACGTTTTCCACGAATGGTAGTTTCATATCTAATGGCATTCCAGATATCTCAAATTAGAACTAAATTGAATACAGTATCCATCCAACTCTACTTTGGCGCTTAGAACACTTTTCTATCCGCCATCAGTGCGGCTACAGTTTTTCTAACGGCAAGTTTCAGAGTGGACTTATATAGCCATCTACTTATGTGGCTTAAGCTATCGTTTGGTACAATCTGTAGTAGCGCGGTCGACACGTGCTGTGCAATCAGGGCAATGCAATCTGCATAATCTATTAATTTTGCTCCGCCTGAAAGATCTTTATTGAGCAAGCTGTCGTACATTAGAATCCACAGGAAGATACCTAGGACGGACCCGTGTGGTGTGTGCAACATTTCTGTGTTCTCTTATACCGTTATTTGTGCTATACTTCTGTCTATCACTTTAAACAAGTAGGGAGAAAACCTTCGATTTTTAAACATTTTATGATTTCCCCGTCCGCCGTATTAAAAGGGTTTCTGACGTCCAACGTGATGACAGCGCAAAGCTCCTTTGCGTTCTTGCTTTTTTGTGCTGCCGAGACTACTTCCTCAGGAGCGTCAATTGGCGATCGTCGTTTGACAAATCCAGATTGATGACTGGAGTTGCCTGGAGCCGCCCCGGTTCTCCAGCTCGCTTTCTAATCTCACTAATACCAGTTTTTCGAAAGGTTTGTCCTCGTTGTTCAAGAGGCAGAATGCTCTATGAGAAGACGGGCTATCTGCTGGCTTGCCAACCTTTTATAACAAGACCAGAAGAGTACACCCGCGCTATGCTAACAACCAGTTGTATTACTTCGTTTGGTGTTGAATCTGGCCCAGGTGCTTTCTTCTTTTTCAACGTTTGACATGTTGCCTGGATTTCTCCCACTGTAAGCACATCACCTGGCAAGACTCTGTTAAACCTATTTTCGTTCTGGGTTGATGCTTGGTTGCTTAAAACAGCTCCTCTACAATTGTTTGCGTGCAAGCAGCATTTGTAATTCCTGCTATAGGCCTCCTTCGACCAGCTTTGTTGCTTATTATTTTGTACGGCAAGACCGAATGATCGTTGTTTACGTCTTCGCATAATTTTTTCCAGCATCTCAGTTTATTGCTTTTTATTGCTGTTCTGAAAGACTTCCTTGCTTTCTGGAAGACTCGAGATGATTTGCATTCTCCCTGGATCTTGTCACTCGTGTGGCTTTTAGACCCTCAGATCTAGATTGACTTATTTCTATTATTTTGGCATTACAGCGCTACATATGTGCATCAAGGTGTGCTGGGTGTAAGCCGCGTGAGCATTCAGATTTTCGTTCTGACACAGTACACTAAGTTCGCCTATTTTGACCAGCAAAACTGCTACTTTATTGGCTTGCTATATGTTCGTTGTACTGCCCCACTGTATATATCGACATAGATATACTGGTGGTCATAGAAGTTTTCGCTTTCTGCCACTATCCAACGCCTAAATCGATCTGCGAACATTAGTGACGTAGCAGTTATTTCTATTATGGTGTCCTATGTTCCTTTTCGGAAAGTAGGAGTAATTGCTACAACAAAGTTTTTGTTTACTTCATCAATTTTTCCCAATTCTAGATTAGTATTTCTATTACATAGTTAGGTGCTTTTTTTACCTGTTCTATCTTGGGACCACGCAGCCGTTTGTGGTTTTATATATGGCTCTCTAAGTAGCTCCACAACTGTACTCTCGTCGATTACTGTTTGCATCATCAGGTTTAGCGCTTCTTTTCCTCTACCCACATTTACTTGAAAGAATTTAATTTCCATCATGGAAGGCTTTGTTACATGCTGCACCTACCATAAAGTGGTTTACATGCGTTAAACCATCTCTGGACGAATGACGCATTGCATATCGCACTTGCATTCTGCAGCTTTACGTCTATTTTTCCCGCATGACCTAGGCAATGAAGAGCACTCCTTCCTGCGAGAATCTCTAGCGAGGTGGCCTGCCTCTAGTCACCGGAAACATATATTCTTGATCTCCTTTTCCCTTATCTGGCATCAAACATACGCTATCGATTCTACTTGAGATCTACCATTCTCAAACCTTTTATAATGAAATATAGTGTGTTCGACGCCTTCCTTTCTCTCCCAGAATTCCGCGCAGTTTGGCGAGTTATCGTCCCCGAACATGCCAAGGGCACTGTCGAAATCAGCCATGACCAGTCAGGAACCTCGTGGTATAACAATATACATCCTCGTGTGTTCGTTCCGATCGCGATTGCCAAATCCTCCTCGACACAAACAATTTGTGCTTTTTCATGGAGCGTTTTTGCGACGCCGTTCGTGGGTGCACCTCATTTCATCCGCCAACATATCGATTGGCATGGAGGCCTGCTGCGACGCTGTTCGGAATCCACATGTCCTAGCGCGCTAAAACGTTATATTGCTGCCGATTTTCGGTACATTGCTTTCACGGTGAGTGCACGAGTCCAAACGCGACTCGCACACGTGATGACCGAATTACCGTGGCTATAATTTTCATATTAGCGGTTTTCGGTCCTACAATATTTGGCATAATCCTCGACAAAGACGCCTACATGGTAGCAGCTATTTCCACCGCGTAATCGGCGTGGCGCTTAAAGCTAACTAAACTAGCATAACTCCTAGGGTTTGAGAGCAAGAGACGAATGCACGGTGTATTGTTCGAAACGTATTCAGCACGTTTCTACACTCTTTCAGCTGCTCCTTAGCACCGCCTGCGTTTTATGCTTCGCTAGCTATAACCTCATCTCTTCTACCCACTATGTTCTTTTAGCGACTGCGTCGTTAACATTCATTTCCATGTGTGCAACGCAATTTGCGACTACTACCATCACTATATCTTCGACAAAGCCGATAATCGTTGCATCGATAGGTAGATATAGCTTTAGAACGCCGTTGTGCATTATATTTCGCGGGAGGAACCAAGTACTGAAAGGTACCTTGTTATTATGTCAAATATATACCTTGAAATCTGCATTCTGACGAATGATTACGAATTAAAAGCGTTTTTCACGTCCAGTGTAACCACGACGTAGTACTCTTTGTCGTCGCCTCTCACTCGGTCTTAGGCTATATTGTTTGAGGTAAACGTCACTATCCGAGAGACTATCTCTTTTCTTTGTCACCAGCAGCAGACGTTCGTATATGAACCTCTCCAATACTTTGCCCATTGTGTCCAGTAGGCAATTGGACCGGTATGGCGATGGCTCGTTAGTTTTATTACTCTTGCAAATGAGGACCAACTTCTGCATTTTCAATTTATCAGGGAAGATCCTCTCTTCTAAACTCTTTTGAAGCATCGTGACGAAGATGTGGCATCCTTCGTATCGCTGCCTTTAGCGCCCTCTATGAAAATCCATCCGCGCAAGAGGTTTTCATGTCCCCGTTTTTTTTACATGCGCTCAGTAACTGTCCCGCAGTAACTGTTCGTACCAATTCATTTTCGCTGCCCTAAAAGTGTACCACTACGTACGGCGGTCTCTGCGGAAAAAGTGTTGCTGCTATTTCTTGGAGCATTAGCGGACATGGGACTTGCGTTCTCTTGTGTGTTCTCTTTGCTTTCGCCTTTTTCAGGACTACGTTAAATACTATCCCCTTGGATTGACATCTGCTTACTAGCATATACAATCGAAACTTTTTTTGCTGCGTTTTACAACTTTCTTTAAATCACTGCGCAGGCTTCTATAGAGGGTTAACAGCTCATTAAAGCTTACCCTACCCTCGAGCACTGGACTTTTCGCATGGCCTTTAAGCAGTTCCTTCTCAAAGATGTTACTACGTCGATCCACCAGTAACACGGGGATCTTCTTCTATCCTCACTTCTTCTAGGAATAGCCGCGTCGCATGCTTGTGTAAGCAACTTTGCAACGTTATGCAAAACTTGGCCAGCTGTGCCATCCCCCTCTCGTGGGAGTCCATAAGAATATTAAGGATGCATTGAAGTCACCTGAAATGATTGCTGACGGTCTTTCCGGCGCACCTTCCACAAGTTTGTCCAACGTGCGCTCGAATTCGCCTTGGGCCCAGCTTGGGCGAGCGTCACAGTTGTAGCAGCTTAACGTCTTTACTCTCTCCCTCACGAAGGCTCTGAGCTGACAGTTCACATCCAGGAGCGCTATTGGAGCGGACGTTCAAATTGCTTATTTTTCAGACACATCAGCTATCCATGAGCCACGTCCTACGCTTCGATATGGTTCGCTCAGTAATACCAGGTCCACCTTCTTCTCAGTAATCGTTTGCCGAAACAGGTCGTGAGCTGCTTCTCGGTGATCAAGACACTGTGTGTGTGCGTGTGTGTGTGTTTTTTTTTCAACATCGTGATTACAGCATGGTAATCACTGTGGGTATACACGTACTCACGACAGTAGAGTACGAGCAAGCTGGAGACATAAGTGATATCTATCATAGATCTTAGGTTTTTTGCATATGTATATTTTTGTCCATCGATTGTACTGGCTCATAATGATTCAAGTTAAATTGCATCAAATTCATATCGCAGTTTTTCCAATAGCCATTCTGATACGAAGGGTAACACCCATCCCCCTAGGGTCGCTTTTATCCAACCCTTTTTCACTGCACATAGCGCATTCGTACTCGTTTTTACTCTCTTTAGCCTTATGTCACGGTTTACTGCAGTTTAAGCAATATTGGCTCCTGTTCACTTTGTTTTTACAGGCTCTCGCTGTATGCTCAAATTCAAGACATTTAAAACATCCATCAGGTTCTCTCATATCACGCACCCTGCAGATCATCGATCCAAGTTTTAACCTTACTCTGTAGTAAATCGGCAGTCAGCTTGCTAGGCAATCTCACAATCACCATCTGCGTGGCTGCATTGGATTTTCTTATATCCTCTATAGCATTTGTATTTATTTCACACTCCGGTGAAGAAAAGTTTATAGCTGCAACTATATCTTCTTTATACGTCACCTCATCTTAGTTCTTAGGTAGCAAACCAATTTTCTCTTTATCATCGGATTACTTTCGTTTTTAATTTCAACATCATTTCACCTTTCTAGGTTTTTTAACCTTAACCACATTCTCGCCCAGCTTACGCAGATTCTCATTTTTCCTTACATTTTTCAATATATCGCTAAAGAACGTCTCGCCTCTCTTTTCAATCACGGTTGCTTCAGGCTTCGGGTACTTCGGTTATATAACATGGTTTCATCTGGCGTGCGCTGTATACGGCCGCTTCTTTGGAACTGGTCCTCTTGGATTGCGGGTTTTCTTGCATGTTAGCGTGTGGTCTTTGCGGCGTTCCTTTGGTGGCGGTTTTGGCTGATCTTATTGTTTAATTGTTGTGTTATTCATTGGTTCAACTGTTTTGCTATATATATATATGTGTTATGTTTTTGTATATATATATATGTATTTACGTATAGCTGCGCTCGTGTGTTTGTATGGAGCTATGTATATGTGTTTGTTTTTTTTAGTTTTTTTTCCCCAACCGAAGGTTGAACGATACAGATTTCTTATCGCGACGCCATTACCCATGCTACAAGTATGCTGCACTTTTGAGTTGGTGAGCACTCTTAGCTTTTCTTTTAGGAAAAGGGGGATTGCGACCTCGCTAAGCTGCGATAACTGAAAGCACCTGATCAAGGATGCAACAGTGTCGCAATGGCATTTTGTGCTGTTTTTGCTCTTCTTTTTTTTTCTTCTTTTTCTTATTAACTGTTGTCACTGAACAGATTAAAGAAAACAAAAGACAAAGGGAATCCCGAAAGTATGAAAGAATTCTGGCTTTTCGATGCAGATTTCTTTCGTTTACCTTTTTTATCCGTGTTTTGGCCGAAATCGATTGAGCATCTTAACAGATCGCGCACTTTTACCACAGATTTTGTTTATCGCAAGGATTTCGCTTTTTTAAGTTTTTTTCGCACAGTAGTTTACGAGTGTATATTTGTGTATTTAAGTAAGTGTGCATGTATGTACGAAGCTTGATTTATATGTCTTAATAACTTTTCACTATTCGCTATATGTTTAGGAAACTGGAAGTATCAAAATTAATCACTAAGTGCCTTTGAAGGCAAGGAAACCGCAAATGAAATCACTGCAGCCACGTTCACGACAAAAAGCTACTTTGCTTAAATTGTAAAAAAAAAATTTGCAATAAATAAATTTACGGTCTGCATGGTTTCTTTAAAGTCGAATAATTTTTTATTTTATCAAGGCTTTCACATATATGCATATATATATTTATATGTAAAAAAATATACTGTCAATAATCGTTAAGTCGTTTCCTATATTTATTATAAAAATAATTTTCTTTCAAAATTTGCATTTATGATTCGCTCTTTTTAACTACAATAAAGCTTTTCTATAAAAATAATATTTAGAAGAAATATAAAAAACTAAAACATAAAATACAAAATCGATTTATAAATATTTATGAATGCAACAGCAACAAAAGAGGGGAAGAATAATACAAATATAAAAAAAATAAAAACTAATATTATTGAAGCGGAAATATTCATAAATACACTTTTAGATGGATATATATATTTAGAGAAAAAGAGACAGGGACAAACGGAGGGAGAGCAGCCGCAGAAAGATATTTCAAATAAAAAAAAAAAAACAAAAAACAGCAATATATCATATAATAAAAATAGAGAAGGCTAAGTTGAAAATAAAGCGAAAAATCTCCTTGCAACTTAAGGTTTACTTTAAAAAGATGACAAATTCTTAAATGCTATTGTGATATTGGTTGGACTTAATGCTACTACGAAAGAAATATCAGTCAAGAATTTTATGCTTCTTTACGAAACTTATTGTTTTCTTTCCATCCTGTATGTTTTACTTATACACAATATTTTCATTCAATACACTTCAAAATTATGATAACTACTTTCATGTTTCCCCCCATGGTCGCTTATTTGCCCTCTGTCACATTTCTTACTTACCGGCATCTGTGGAGTACAGTACTCTCGTAGATGGTACTCCAGCAACCACTTTCATTTCAATGCCTGCCCTGCCGCCTTGCTTTGCCTTTCTTTGGATTGTTCAGCCAATGTTCAGAGTAGTAAAGAATAGATTTACAGTTGAGTGATTAAGTAGAACATAAAATAGTAGTTGTTGTTGTAAGGATTTCTTCAACATTTTTGTTGTTTTTTTTTTTTTTGTTTCCGTACTTACTGGCTCACTTCTCTTGCTACTGCTACTCTTTCGAACTGCATATACTGAGAGAGCATTACGTTTATACTTTGAAGTTTAAGTAAATCTTGTCTAGTTTTAGACTGTCTGTCTGCATATCTGTCTTTGTGTTTGTCTTTTTTATACAAAGAAGTAAAAAAACGCGTATACGCTTGCCTTGCTGTTATTGTGTTGGATGATAATATAGAGTACTGGTCTTTTGTTGGTCGTCGTCTTGTTGTCAGTAAAGAGAACTAATGATGGGAAATTTATTTACAATAAAACACTTTATATTGTGTGTATGTTCAGTGCAATACTACTAAATCCCGAGGTGGTATAAGAAAAATGTAATAAATTTAAGTGAAACATTAAGCAGCGAAGACCTGGCGTCAAGAAAGGAACGTAACCTTTAACTTTAAAGCCTCAAGAAAAGTTTTAATTTTATTAAATGTAAAGCATTCTAAAAAATTTTGCAATTTTACAAAAATATTTCGTTTCATTTCCTGTTGATACATTTCGATAAAGCAAAGAAAGCAAAACTTATATCAATGAAAACCATAAGAAAAATAAAACAGGAACAAATAATCACCCAAGAAGAAAAAACCTAACTTTCATTTTTTAATGTGCAGTACTTGGTTGTTGTTATTGCCTTTCAAAGAGCGAGTTTCGAAATCAAATTAAAAAAACATATCTGAATATTACCTAAGAGAAGGCGGTCTAATCTTTCCTTCTTCCTTTCACTCAATATCTTAAAAATATGATCATATTTATTATGAAAGATATAACTTAACCTTTCCGAGTAACAAATGCATTGATATAATAAGATGGTAATTATAAGAAAAAAACAACAAGAGATTCGAAAGAAAATGTTTGAAATTTTCGCTTCGCTTTAGATGAGTTTCATAGCAGACAGAAATCTTTTTCTTTCTTTCTGCTCCTAACATATTATTGATATGGTAAAAATAGGTCTTCATAACATGGTTCGAGAGGAATAAGCACAATCACTTTGTAATTTTTTAGAATGTAAGAAAAGTTTTTAAAATTAATTCGTGCATGTGTTTTTATAACGAATCTCACCACGATGTGTTTTATAGACTCACAATCAGAAAGGAATCCCGTATCTTGGACAAAGAGATCCCAAGCGGCACAAAATTTGGGACAGCCATGCATTGAGGAACTTGTATACCATTTCAGAACAGAAACTGCGATATCACATTTTACGATTTTTTTACGCGCCATGAAGTGAATTAAAATTTTTTATATAAAATTAAAAATCTTTCAAAAGATACGAAAAAATCTGTCTGCAGATGCAAGTTCCGCATAGACTACACTATCCAAAATATAGGATTCCTTTCCTGCTGTAAGCTTATAAAGTAGTTATAAAGCGACAAAATGACAGCATGGCTAACTTCAAAGTGACAAATTTTTTTTTTAATACCGTACTAACGTGAGGTAAAAAATGCAATATGAAACACTCAAAACATTTAAGAGTCAAACGAGTCTGAAAGGCTTGTTGTCTTGATCGGATTAGGGTTAAAAGCGAATTTGAAATTTGCGAAATTTCAATGCATCAGTTGTTAAAAGCTTGATTGTACGAGCCATCTGCAAATGGCTAGTGGACGAAGAAAGTGATGGAGCAATTTTGTTAGTAATTTTGTAAAGAAAAGTATAGCAACATAGGTGAAGATAAGGAAGTTAAAGAATTTAATTTACAAAGCTTAATAAAAGGCCTACGTGTATATGGAAAGGTAGAGCCGCATTTCAAATAAATTGAATAAATTAAATTTATAACGATTTTTTAAACGGCAGGAAATCAAGCAAGCTAAAATAATAAAGTCTTGCAAAGAATAGGTCGTGGATTTGATAATTCGTTTAATGATGATTAGCAGTCACGAAGAATGTATTGGTTTTCTACAATTTTCTTTTTATGTCTTAAGTGAGTCTCTAAATAATATGATAATATATATCAAGATCTAATGTGTGTATCCAGTCCAGTGTCGAGTTTTGACAACCAATTCAATGGTCGCTCATTCAAACTTTAGGTGCGGTAGAAATTTCAATATAGCCAAGAGCTTTAAATGCTAGCGCTTTAATACCTCAGCCTTAGCATTTATTTCTCTGGCTAAATTAATTCCTTATGCGACTCAAGAAGTCAGCTTTCCGAGTGCACTACTTAAGCCTAAATCGCGAAAGTATATTTTCCGTGCCGATCTTTCCTGTAAAATAACCCATTTCCGTGAGTTCAAAATTTTCAGTGAAACTTCATAACGACGTCGGATCTTTGTGACTGAATAACTTTAACTAACTTTACACGCCATTTTTGGCGGACTTTTTGAAAAAATTGCAAAAATGCTCTACGCTTTTCGCTAGACGATATTACGAGACGAGCTACGGTTGAAGATTCGTGTTGTGCCTTAATTCATATTAATTTCTCTCTTCTTATGTAAATTTTTTTAAAAACGCTATTTGTTTTAATTATAAAAATACGTACGTGTTTTACTTTTAAGAACCGAAACCTCTTTTACATAACAGTCTTTTGCTCGTACAACGTGAATTAGCGCCACACGTAACGGAACGTAACTGCTACTATGTATAGCATCATGTATAGCATTGTTCTTTGCTCTGCGATTTTTATTCTTATAAATGTTGAAATTAAAACCAAAATTTGATACATATACGGGACGTTGATGGGACGTTCAAAAATGGGGCTGACCCGAGCACAAATACTTCAAGAAAATAATATCCTTTATGGTACAAAATATTGAGCTAAATATTGACACTAATATCTATCAAACTTATCTTAAAATCGTCGTCAAATAAATCGCTCCCCTAACTAAAACGTCTGCATACAGCTATCGGTTTTGTTGATATTAAATTTTCAATCTCAGGTGAATGCATATAAAAAAGAAAGCTGTTATTACAATGTTTTACTCTAAACTAAATGTTTAAGCTATAATCGACAGTGTAACAGGAAAGATATTATTAGTTCAGTCCTAATGCTTATGGTAATTGCGAACAAATATGGTTTATATGAGTATACAAAGGCCTTAATCAAATGAAAAGCCTAGCGTACCTTAGAGATTTTTATATGCTTCAGAACTATTTTATCGATTTAAGCTTTTTGTCCATCCTCCTGCACGTTTGGTATCTATCTGTATATTATATTTATATGCTGAGTCCGCAGATTGCAATTTTTGAGATCGCCGCGATCGCTTATATAGTTTAAAAAAATTTTCAGCCATCACAATTTTTCAACAAAAACCGCTGAGTAGCGTCATTTTGATGCACAAAATTTTGGGTCAGATAAGTTAATTTTTGGAGCCCCTTCCCGTACAAACGCTTCTGCGCAAACTTTGTATGACAACAAGGTTAATTTGTAACAAAAAAATTGAGTTTGGGAAGTTGTGATAAACCTAGATCCCATATACGAGATCGACACGGTACCACTTTTTGTATTTTATCAAGAAAATTAATGAAGATCTGTATTAGTCAATGCGATAAATTTTTGTAATTTTTAGTTTCTTTCTGAACCTTATTTAAACTACCTGCTCATCCTTCTGTTTGTTCTTGTAATTGTTACGTGTAAAGCTCATTTGGTTTAACAGGTCAGATGCAATTAACGTTTAAAGTAACTAAAAGATCTTAACTTACGACCCATAGAAGACTCTCAACCAACATTTGGTACAAATATATTTTGGGGCATTTTAAGTTTCTAGCATAAAAAACGTACAACTAAACTGGATATTTTTTACGAATAGGTTCATGTAAACGACGCTAGTGACTTAGATAATTTTCTTTAATTATTGCTCGGTCTCTTTTAGAAGCCACTCCTTACAAACCACGTTACCATAATCGAAAAAACCACCATCAACTTGTTGTGTCATCTTTGGCGCAATATTGTGGATTGTAAGCATGAACCTATGTCTCGTCATCAGTAATTACGGTTTTTACATCACAGTCACTTCTTCTAAGCAACATCTCTTCAGCCCCATGGACACAATATTGATTTTCAAAGAAACTAAATCGTTTCGAAAAAAGGCCAGAAGACATACGACACAATTACAAATTAAATTTTTAAATCCGCCTGAGTGGCCGAGTAGGCAAGAGTCTCGACTAGGAATTCAATAGTCGTGGGTTCAAACCTCAAGTGCGGTAGAGTTTTTTAATAATAAAAATAATAATAATATTAATAAAAAAAAAAAAATAAATAAATAAATAAATAAATAAAAGCCGAAAGCCTTAGATGCTAGTGCTTTAAGACTTTAGTCTTAGAATTTGTTCTCTGGCTAAATTTATATAATAATAATAATAATAATAAATTTTTAAATTTATTGAATAGTTGTAATTAATATAATTCCAATTGATATGTGCAAGCTCTTTAATATTTACTCAGCGGTTGTTGAATAAAAAATTCTTGACTTTGTTGATATCTTCATAAGGCTTTCTTTAAAGCTTTTGTACCCTTCACTAAACTTTGGTTTTGGCATTGTTCCATTGTCACAACATATTCTTGACATTTTAAGTAATTTAAGTAAAATAATTTAATCGCAAATTCATTTTCTTTCATATCATTTTGAAAATTTACCGACATCACATTTACAAAACTACTATAAATAATAAATTTGCAAACAGAATGAGATGAAAGTTAATGAACATATTCTACTGACCTATGGCGGAATATTTGAATATTTCAAGATGCTTGCTTTTAAAATAAAAAATCCCCTTTTTTTCGAACACTGCAAGTAAACATTCTTGATTTAATTTTTAAGAAGCCGAGACTGAAGTATACTCTATTAAGTGTAACAAAATCAAGTAAAATAAAAACATTTTTGCTTAGCTTGAACGAACAACCAAAAATATTTTGAAAAATTTCTTTTCAAAGTCTTTCTTTCCTACTACAGGTACCGCCACATCATATTAAAACCTATCAAATAGAAAAATATGACGACAACAATTTGGAATCAGTTATGAGTGCGGTGCATTTTATGGTTACCACACAGCATTTTGTGAAGGGACAAATGCGGGTAAGTTTGCTAAGGTTCATTGAAGAAAGAAAATTCTATGCTCAAGAAATTCTATTGTTTTCAGTTGAAATGCACCGCAACCATTTTTGATATATTTAAAGAGGAAATTGAAAGTATTATCGAAGAAGATCGACCACGTATTATGGCTTCGGGACGATCGTACGACGTGCACAATTATCCCTACGATCCGCATGGTCACGGTGAAGGCGGTTATGAGGACCACAATGAATCATATCTGACGTACTATTCGGGTAAGTATTATAAGAAACTGAATGTTTTGCACTTTATAAGAAATCAAAATGCTGCTCATATTAGTACCGTTTGCACGGATGCCTTAGAATTTTTGTGGTGCTTAGAAGTAAACGTGCAAGAACATGTCGATAAATTCGCGTAGTGTACAGAATGTTATGAATGAACGGAGGACCCAGGAGTGGTTTGCTATATTTCGTTCCGGAATTCCGAAGATGTACGTCGCAGTCACTAAAGAAGCAGATGAAGCAAGCTGTCAGTAAATAGCGGATGCAGTAAACGTCAACCACATGCAAGTTTGGAATCATTTGAAAAGAAAAGACTGCAAGACGAAGCCCCTCCTTACAGTTTTATCGCACTAGTTACATAAACTTTTGAATTAATTTCATGACCTTGAACTAACCAAATAAAAGTGAATTCAATGGGCTTTGATACAATCGGCCCCTGATTTTATTCCAAAGTGTTTTTATCAAACGACGTAGCGTAACTAGTACATAACGTAAACAGAACAAAAAATAAATGGTCTACCGCTTGTATTACAACATTATTTCTTCGTTAAATGTCGAATAGGTTTTTGATCTTTTCAAAGAGAAAACTGAATGAGTACTATGCGGTATCAAATGAGGATGTCACCCCTTCATCTCCTTTGCTATCTTTGTGTAACAATATACGGCATTGCACTGAAATGTGTATAACAGGTGCATAACACAGCTATGTTATGGAAGTAGATTGACGTTTTGCAAAGGAAAGCGAAATTTAAAAAGTATGGCGTGCTTAATTCGAGAAAAAGTGCTACTCAATCATGATGGGTAATGAAAAATGACTACAAGACAATATTATCCCATACAGATAAGGAAAGAAACTCAATACGCATGATCAGTTCGGAGTAGCGTATTGTTAATTGCTTCAGCCATAAATGATTATTGCTAGACAGAGCTATGAACAGCAACCTTCCACAATATTCTAAAAGCCCTAGTCCCATAATTTGTCGTTCGGTCGCCTTATAGCAAAAATCGTTCAGAAAATGGTCACAGCATTTGCTCTCTACTCTCATTTGACGGATTATTGCCTTTTTGACCACGGTTTTTACCTTTTGGCTTAACGACCGGAGTCTTTAGCGGTTAACCTCAAAAGGCCAGTTCTTATTTTTGCAAGGAATTCATAGTCTTAAAGAATGGGAGAAGAAGCGACTAGCGATGGATAATAAAATGTTTGGCACTATTTTCCTTTTACAATAAGAGTCCATTTTACTAAAAGGTCGCCTTACACACCACAAGTTGCACGATTCATTTATAGTGAAATAATATTTGAACTTCTTACGGCTAAGTGAGCCTATTAACGTTACTTGAGATCGTGCTTCTGTTAAAAAAATTTTCAAAATCTAAAGAGTTCTCAAAACAATTTCGACGTTCGGCATAAGACGCTTGAAACCAAACTTTTGTAACCTCATTATCAATAACTCACTAATGTGTTCCAAGAACACTGCAAAAATATTTAACAAGACCCATATACACACTCGGCGCAAAAGTTGGTTGCAAAATTAAAAACATTTCCTGACTTCCACATCATCCATAAATAAAAATATAGTAATTGCCATTAGGCTGCATGCAAACATTAGTCCCTGTTTATATGCCTCTTTAAATTCTAAAAATTAAAGCAAAAATTCGAAATGTGTTCATGATGCCGGTCCAATTGTCAGATTCCTTTCCTTTGTTATTGCCTGCATCTAGCCTAGTTTGACATAAAGTTGAAATTGAAAATTTAAATACTCTGTCTTGTTTGCTTTATGATAAATAAGCAAAAAACTTAAACAAAAAAATTTTACCACTTGTAACTTTGTGTGGGTGTGGCCGATTTCGTAAACTAAACGTGGACAGTTTCATCCGTCTAACTTTAATAATATCCGATTAACGAGCGAAAGAGTTTTGTTAACAGAAACGGAGCTGCCTTCAATTAATACTCCACAGCATTTGCAATACCAACCTGCGTACAAAAACTTCCAATGTTTCAACCAAATTTGAAGCCGATGTCTTGATTTTTGATGAACCGGTACATAGACCGACAGACGGGCAGACATGGCTCAATCAATTCGGAATTTTACGCCTATCATATGCACCGATTTTGATAAAGTCTTCGAGAGAGAGAATTAACTACAAATTATTATTTTTTTTTTGCCAGTTAGACATTCTTACTTAACTGATTATCGTCCAACTTTCACGATAGATCTCTTAAAGTGTATTTCCATTCATTCCACTTATATTAAGAAGCTGTAATTAAGAACCTATTCTATTTGTTCTGTTAAGGATCTTCCGTCCGCTATTGAGTTATCCCACACTTTAATGTACGCTGTACGCCGAGCTATGCCCCTCCTTTAGCTCACCTTTTTACTCACGTCTCTATCACATTATTTTAGACATTTATATGACATGATGCACGTTCAATTTTATGATCTTAAATGAAAGAAGTCGTAAGAATCTCCCATTTTCAAGACAAATTTGATTCACACAATTTGACGAATATTAATTCATCTCTGGATCCAAAGGCCCTTTTTATTGTAAACTTCGCCTTTTCTAATGCTGCCAGCCAATTAAATAGACAGTAGTAATTTTGAATTCACACCCAGATAAACGCTCGGCTTTATTAAATTGTGCGTCAAACAATTTGATAGCCCGTACAACAAATAAGTGCCATATCAGAGCCTGGTGAGACCTACGATGCTTCCATTATATGATCGCCCTCTTATCATTGTCTTGTTAATTTAATCCTATAACATCGTACGAAAATAGGTTAACGCTTATAGCCCTATCCTCGCTATGGTGCCATAGGTTTATTCTCGGCATTTTCATTTTAAATAAAATTGATTTTCATCAATGGTATTGGCTCGCCGGTTTCATTAAGCGAAGTCACTTTCAAAAACTTTGCCAATATAAATTCAATTATGAACTATTTAACCCACTCAAAGTCCTCTATAAATATCTACATGATGTTTATAACCTAATCACTTTATTGGACTCCTTCCATACCCTCTCTTTATGCCCCATACCACGGGTATAGTGATTTTGTGCGAACATATGTAACGCCCAGAAGGGCATAAGATACATAAAACACATTTAGAATCGTTTCCTGAATCGATCTGCGCTTCCCTGTGCGTCTGGTGTCTATGCATGTATTTTTGTACGCAACTTATAAGTCGCAATTTCCGAAATATTTGAATGAAATTTAGTTCACCGATCTGTTTCGACCGAAAAGCGACTCTTATTGAAAATGTTTCGGGTCGGAACACTTTTTCGACCACGTTCCATAAAACGCCTTTTTTTGAAAAGTCGTTATATGCGCAACTGTAGGATGGTGTAGGGCATTTTATGGTGAATTGCATCCCAATGTAGTCTTTTTACTTGTTTTTACTTGTAAACCATTTGCTATTTAATTAAGAATGCCGCAGTTTGCTTAACTCATCTAAATCTTTATTGTAGTTGAACACATATACATATTTGAATATATACAAATACGAATAAACAACGTTTCAAAAAAGTGAAACTTCTTCGGAAAAATTAAAAAGTTCAAAAAACATTGATCATTGAGATTTTCATATGAGTTTTCGTCCAAGCTTAAATTGAATGGAAAAGTCATACTCAACTTGGGCGTCTGTCATCTCTGCATGTAATAAAATTCTTTGAAAACGCAGCTTGAATTGCATACTTCTCTATATTGCACACATAGTTTGGTTTCAAATTTCATAAATTGTCCTCTTTAGAAATCATATAATCAACCTTTATGCTACTAGCCAGCAAGGAGCCAGGGGATACAGGACATTTCTCTAACAACTTGAGTAAATTTTCAATTAATCCGCTGACTCACTATGCAGCGAAGTAGTCGAACAAACAACAATCAGCAAACGAGACAGAGAAATCGCTGGAAATAGCACCTCAGCCATTCACTAACAGATAATCTACAAAAAAGGGAAATCGACAGTCCGCAACCTACTGTAAAAACAATTAACATATTCGTTATTCAACCAAGGATACAACCACTAGTAAAGCCCGACAACCATCCAGCTGACCAACGCTGACAGCGAACAAACCAATCAATCATGCGAAGTACGTCAACTCTATAAAAAGGCGGAAAGAGACACAAATCGATTATATCAAACTCTATCAATCAACGGTATAACGTGTTTGAAGCAAAAAGTTTGCTTTACACCCATCCTTTCTACGAAAAGAAGACGAAAGAGAGAAACATCTTTCCCAAAATCACAAATCTCATTATAAATTAAACCTTAACGAATTCCCTCATGTTTTTTGTGTAGGGTTAAATTCAGGAGATTAAAAAAATTTCGTGAAATATTTGATTCATTTTATTAAATGCTTTACCAATTTTTCTTCATATGAATAAAACAAGAAAAAACGTCTATTACTTTCCCAAAAATTTTCAAAACAAGAAAAGCAAAGAAAAAATAAAACTTAATTTAATTTGATTCCCATTACAGCTGCTGACATTAGTTCCTCGGCTACTGCTTCTGCTACACTTGTTACGACGTACTTTTATAAAAACTACCTCCAACAGCGTGCGCAACAAATTTGCAATAAATTTTATACACTATTGACACATTCAACAAAAGCTCATCAAATGTTAACGACATTTGTCATCAATCTAAGCGACATGATAATGATGATGATAATGTTGGTAACAAAAAGCATTTGGTATCCATTGACGACACTGGTGATGATAGTCATTATGCAGAGGGCTTTAGCGAAATTACACGAAATGCACAAATCCAAAGAAATCACTCAACAAAGCGATTATCGGAAAACAAGAACAACCTATGAAAAACTGCAGAATAGCTATCGTCGTAGTCGTCATCGGCAAACACATTCGGAGGAAAATCAGCAAACTTATCGACATGTTAGTTTAGTGGCAAATCAAAATGTCATCAATGAGTTTGCTTGCAAAATAAAAACTGCACTCAAAGCTGTTATTAACACGGTGAACATTGATTGCCAACAACTGTCACAAACATTTGCTATTGCCGCTGCTGCTGCTGCTGCTACCACCGTCACGACTACAGCTTTAATTTCTTCACTGCTTATAGACACAAGCAAACGACAGAGCGATGATTACACTGTTGATGATGATAGTTATGCAACACTAACCAATCCAGCTTTGACAACTGCTGCTGCTGCTGCTGCTCTTACTCTTCCAACTGATGATGTTGATATTATTGATAGCGATGAGGAAGCACCTAAAAGCAATAACGCCAACTCTATTTCGAAGGATCAAAGATTATTGATGACTGCCGTTATACAATACTATAACGTATATCAGAAGAATGCCACATCAACAGAAGCAACAACAGCAACACAAATTGCATCATCTACAAATCGTAACGATTCAACGCCTTCTATTGTTGCTACTATTACTAATACCGATGCAAACGTGTCTTTAAATGCTCATCTAATGGTTTTCATGGCTGAATTATTATTGAATCGCTGCTGATGTTAAGAAAAAAAACAAAAAAACCTATTGATGAATGTTGCAACTTCTTAATATGTATACAATTATATATACAAACAAACACTGTTTAATTACACACATACATAGACACACATACACGAAACCTTTAGCCTAAATATTTATACGAAATCTATATGTAAGATGGAAAAGAAAACAAAAAAATGGTGAAGAAATACGACAGGAAACAGCATTAGCGTGTGAGTTGTGAATTACTTGAATCTTCACGTTTGCGAAAACAAAATAATAATATTGTAATAATAATAATGATAAGGATAATGAAAATATAAATTCGACAAAAAACGTTGTAGTGGTTGTAAGTGTTGAAAAGAAAAAAAGAAAATTATACACATATTAAATATTTTTTAAGAAAAATAAATAAATTTCTGTTAAATGTTACTATTTTTTGTGTTAAAAGTTGAAAAAAAAGACGAAACGTACAATTATATAAAGTAAACCGAAGTAAAGTGAATATCGATAAAACTAAACAAAAAAAAAAAGAAGGCAAAAACTAAAATAAAAAAAATAAATATCGACATATATAAATGATATAGCAAAAGTGAGGTTATGTTCAATCTGATTCGAATACTTGCTACTTCATCATTCACATGGCTTCTCCAAAATCGTATCTATGAAGCGATTAGCTTATTGTGCATTTTATTCGATCCTTTTGAATTACTAAAGTCTAAAACTCTATTAGTATATATGAACCGTTTAGTTTAAAAGTTTCTTAAGTCCATTTTTTAATAACTACCGGTTATTTACGTTCTTATAATGTCACCTACAAAAACAATGTTTCTTTTGTATTCTTCCTTTTCTGCTAGGAGCTTCTATAAAATTAATTCACCGACTTTCCATGTGCATCTGTTTGAGACAATTGTGAAAGCCTTGATAGTCTTGATACTCTTCAATATTTATTTGAATCCATTTCCTTGCAAGAAAAAGGAAAAAAGAAATGCGGGCACTTTTCAAAGTGTCTGTCACTTGATGGCGTGTGTTAAGACGTCTTGAAGCGATACATATGAAAAGCACAAATTAAAAAGGCACAAATAATCTAAATTTGAAACTTCCTTTCCTACCAAATGAATCTTTTGGTAAAACCTCGAACTTTTAAGCCGTTCTACAAATTTTCTAGGAGTTAGTACGTACGACGTAAAAAGGAGCCTATTGCCTGTCATGAAGCTTGACTAACGTAACTTACCGTCTGAAGAACTATGCATCAGCTATATCTGTTAATCGTTACCCTTTCAATGACCGCATAAACTCAAGCATACAAAGCAAATTTACTACTGATATTGTTTGTTAATGTTTAGAGTTCAGTATTGAAATTAAGCCTACTGAGTAAGGTGCAGAAAAGGCATTTGATATGAAACATTCCCAATGAAAATGCGCACCTCGTAGTGCAATATATTTATTTATGTCAGTGCGCCTAAGTAATAACAATTTTGTGAAACACAAGGCAAATAATATTCAATTATTTGAAACTGAACTGCGTCATAAATTGCCGATAATCTACGACAATCTAATATAATTTCTCGCGTTATCTATCGAAGTGTTCTGTGCCATAAGTAACCCAAAATAATTATAACTGTGGTCAGGCAAAGTCAATAAATAAGTACCTAAAGAAACTTTGCCAGACCCAAACCCAATTTATTACCATAAAAACGCGAATTTCTCATTAGAAAGCTTGCATGGAGGATGAATTAAAAAGTCGACCAACTTGGTTCAAATTTAGCACAGTAAAGTTGTATATGTATTCACTACATCAATCTCCATTATAAAATGCTAAAAATTGGATCTTGGATTGGATCACTGAAGTTTATTTTGGCAAAAACGTTTTCGGGAGAGTGGGTCCAAAGAATTGGTCCATCCCATCTAAATTTTTCTCATTTACTTAATTTACTAAAATCTTGCTTTTTCTCTGCTTTTTTCGAACAATAAGAAATATATCAAGTTTTTTTCAAAATAACAATTTGTAAGGAAAGTGGCCCCTTATACCATTTGCTTTAGAATCATTTTCGAAATGGATTGTAGCGTGACTGTCTCTTTGATATCCGTCCCGGTATTTTTTGACTCAATTTACAGTTGCAATTTTCGAAATTTAGGCTATTAAAAAAACAGATTAAGTCGGGTGGTTTTTACGACATATTTTGATAAACTTGTCTTTTTTATTTTTCTTCTGTTTGCCTTTTACCTTCTGCTAATTCTCGCTAAAAATCAGTAAAAAATAGTATTTTCGCTCATTAAGTGAACATGTAAAATTTGGACGATATGGAAGTATTTATAGACCACTCGCTGCCATCTCCCTCCTCCGTAATATTAAGCCTGTATATGTCAACAAAATTTTATTTACATTTTATGATGAAAATTAGTTCAAACTTTGACACAGCATAAGTCTTTTTTTGTATCTTTCCCCTTATAGGGGTTTCCGTGAAAATAAGCTTAAGAAATATGACGACAAAAGATCATTTTCTACCCCTTATGGCGGAAGTCAGTGAAAAGAATGGTGTCGGACGAGTTTATGTAAAATACAGTCTGATAATATAATAATCGATTTTGCTATAACGATTTAATTTTTGGTTTTTAATACATTCTATAGAGAGAGTGAACAGTTTTTTTTATCATTTGTCCATTGCAAGTTTTTACTATGCTTTAGACTTATGAAGAAATTGTTCAATAGTTTATGAACTTAATAATTTTTGCGTGTAAAGAAATATAAGATATTTTTCATGCGGCCAGAACTTTTAATAAATTAAATTATAGAGACTTCTATTCTATTATTCGATTTCGGTTTTTGTGACACTGACTATTCCCATTAAAAAGGCCAAAGGTATCAGTTGAAGTAAGTTAAAATTTCATAAAAATATCTGTAAAGTATCTTTAAATTATTTTAAACATAAGAATGTAAAAAAAAAAATAAAATTAATATAAAATCACAATAAATTTCAAAATAAATGAAAACGTCATGAATAAAACAAAATAATAAAACAACTGAGAAAATTATTTATATTCGCACTGGCGCGAACTTTGTATACCCACCACCTGAAGCAAATTACAAATACCACAAAGGCTTTTTGTTAGTCGAAATAGTGTGAGTTATTTTATTGAGACATTTCTTCTACGCAACCTTGATAGATAACTCAAATATCAAATTGTTGACCAATATCGAACTACACTTTTCTTTTATACAAATGTGACTATTATCCTTCAGACGAATTCAAACATGATCTAAGAGTTTATGCTGAGCTTACGTCTACTACATCACTGAGTAAATCGACTTTGAAACTTGATGTATGTAAATCGTAGTTCATATGAACATCTACATCGCAACTGCGCAAATCCGATGAGAACAAACGAGTGGTTAAAAATTGACTAATAAATTGAACATACAGCTCGTCGGTCGATGGCGGGTGCAATAATATTGAACAATACTGACTAATCTAACTACATCAAGTGTTACTTTTAAGTATTTTTTAGTGCTTAAAGTGTAAATATTGTAAAAATATATCCCAGAAGGAAATTATTACCGTTAAAATTGATTAAAAAAAAGTTTGGCAATTAAAAAAGTTATCGGATTATTTGGTCTTATATCGTATCTTTTTCTTTTTATTGCTTTCAATTTTCATTGGTCAAAAAGAAAAGTTAAGCAAAATTTAATAAATAACAAAGACGGTAACTAGTTCCTTAATATTAAGTCTACCTTGAACTATATATATAATAAATAAAGTAAACGCATTTAACTAAACAAACTAATTGTATAATTTCAGTATTAAAAATCCCGGCTAAGCGTAATTAAATGTTAGTTATTATAAAAAAAAAGTGAAAAAAAAACTTTATATAAGTATTAAGAAACTTGCATTCGCTTTGAGGTGAATCCCAATATACCCACCATCGTAAACTAACTTTTAAATACAATCAACGCCGTTTGATTGAGATAATTTTTACAAAATATTCATTGTACATCGCTTTGATAAATGTTTACATCAAATCTCAGACAGACACGTTCTGTAAATCATTGAATGTATTGTCAAAGAACATTTCGACATTTTCGTTGTTTCGGCTGTAATTTGCAACAATTTTGCGA
The DNA here is from genome assembly GCA_000688715.1 of Glossina pallidipes. NCBI lineage: Eukaryota > Metazoa > Arthropoda > Insecta > Diptera > Glossinidae > Glossina > Glossina pallidipes. The sequence goes on from KK499782.1 coordinate 830,005, forward strand.
TTTTAAGGCTTCATCACAGGACAAACAGGTGACTACAAGGTTGCAAGGACCATTTTTGTTTTTTAAAAGGTCAACGTTACCGATCCGTCATAGGAGTTTGTGCTAATTAAAATCAATCGTACAATCTAAAGCGATGGGTATGGAAGGTCAAACAAACTGTATAAATTTTATATAAGTATGGCCTAAGACTTTTATTAAACTGCTTCCGATCTAAAAACACTCTTTTTCAGGAATTTGGGCGATATTTCTTTCATTCATCTATTTATGTTCCATATCGTGCAACAGAAACCTAAAAAGAATTAGAGTACCAAGAAGAATCAAAGGCCCTGGTTGATAAATGATAGCATACTTTATTGTATTTTACTTATCGTCTATGTATGAAACAGTAGTTAACAGAGCTGTTTTGAAAAGCTTTGGTTGGGCAAACATGTCAACAGCCGTACATAAGAGAAAATATGTTTTCTTTTCACAGTTTTTAAGACTTTGTGCCAAGTTTAATATTGTGAAGCAAACACCATTGTACAACTCTCAAATATCAATTATGTCATAAAACGAAATTCTTAAGCCAAGAACACCACAAAAGAGCGTATAGCCCTCTTGTGACTAGTGACGTCGCAATGATGTTGCTCACAATGGGACTGTGGATAAAAGCTTAATATATTTAGGATTTTGTAGCAATAATTTCTTCTTATAACTAATAGCAAAACTGTTGTGTCATCTGTTTGCTGTCGTTATTCATAAAAACTATTTAAAAAAAAAAGATTTGAAAACTATTCAAAATAAATTTCGAAATTTTGAGAACTATTTTCTTAGAATTTTTTTTAAGAAGTTATTTTAATATTCCAGAGCAAAAACTTCGCCTTCGAGCGAGTCTTTGACAGTTGCGAAATAATTATAACAAATCTTAGGTTAATATTAAGCACTTGTTTGTCGCTTTGTCACGCCCATTCTTGCATTGAAGTTTCAGACGATTCGTGAAAAATTCTTGCGACTATATGCTGCAGTCACTATTGTAAGCACTGTTCTGCCCGAATTACGCACATTTAAAAATCAGTCTGCGACCATAAACTCTAAAACAAAAAAAAATTGCAGTTTTCTGTTTATATTGCTTTTTGATCGTCCAGAGAGAGAGAGCGATCAATTCATAGGAAAGGAGCGAAGATATCTAAGTTGATTCACGGTCGTATGTTAATCAGAGCTGTTGACATTGTGAGGACTTTCAGGACTATTTCTGAGTTTAATAAAAAAACGCGAAACGTGCTGCCTTCCTCCGGCAGTTTCAATGCATAAATACAAAAACTAAAAAAATATCCCAAGTGAGTGGCTTTTTTTACTCTCACTACTATATTTTGTATTGAAAAATATCTTTAACGATCCATATTATCCATGGTTAGAAAAGTTTGGGACGGTATTTGAGTTCAAGACAATGCAAAGCTCGTAAAAAGAGTAGGAAAACAACATTGATACTTTTTGAAACATCCTGAGCAGCAGTACTTTCTCAATAATTACACGAATCGGACCGATTTTCTTAATTCTCATCCTTGATGGCAGTGAGAAAAAAAATATCTGAAAAAATCTATATAACAGACAAACTGATAGACCAATCAATCGGAAGGCTTCAGCTGTCCGAGCTAATACAGGATATACTTTATAACCTCTCCAACACATTACAGATAATTAAAAAGCATGCCAGACTTTTTCTGTAATGATGACGATAAACAAAATAGTTGCATCCACTAGAACGTATAAAACGCATTTGGACTTCATACTCGGATCCGCCTCAAGCATCAAACATACAACATGTTTCAAATTTCTATATTTTCAGAGGTTACGACTTCAGTCGTACGTACGGACTCACAAAATTGTTCCAGATTGAGGATGTATGAGAGTGTTCGAAACGTCATTGTCCGCCTATGGTGGTGGGTAAGAAATTTATTCAATAAAAGATTGAAAGAAAAGAACAATACAATAAACTATGACCCGCCTCGAAGACTGCTCTTATAGCAGCTTTTGAAAAAATAAATATGAACACACTCACTGCCAATTGCATTAGTTAACAGTAGAATTCTAGGTTTAATGGGGTTTAGTTTTTCTGAAAACTCTTTAGAAATATATTGAATATTGCTTTAAATTTTTTTTTTTAATAAAAAAATTATAATGGAACTTATTATTTATTATTACGCGCAACAAGATGAATAAAATTTTTGTAAATATTAACTTAATTTTAAATTTATAAACAATTGTAAATCACTTGTGCGATATTCCATTAGGTTAATATAAAATAAACTGTACTACATATTAAATCAAGTTTGAAATATCGATAAGAAAGGTATTACCTTGGCAAGGAAGAAATTGCAATCTTCTTTATCTTCCTCTCGCAAGCGATAAAGGCAGCAAAGAGTGTCTAAAAAATTTCCCGGTTGCTAATTTATTACTTTCGTCTCAGGGCGAATGGAACGCACTCATCGCCTAAGTAAAGTTTATCGCGTAGGTCGTAGATTTAATGCACGAATTTTCTCTAAAAGCAATTTGCAAATTCTCAGTCTCAGCTATTTTTTAAGAGTACATGCGAACTGAATTTCAAATTGTCATCTTTAAGAAAAGGTCAACATTAAAGAAATGATTTAAAATTTTGGGTTATAAGTCTACGGAAGAATTCAAAATTTTTGGAAAAAACAATAACACACGTATTCACCTTAATACGAATTGAAGGGACATGCAACTTCTTGCTGGCATTGTCAAAGATAATGAACAAAAAATGGTTTGTGATACTTAGGTTTTGAATAAAACAAGAATATTAAAAATATTTAGAAAGCAAACAAAAACCCAATATTAATCAGTAACAAGAACAAATAATATTGTATAACAATTAACAATAAATAAAAATATTAGCCCTAATATTGTTCATATCTCAATGAAAAAATAAGTAAATAAAATAAAAAAAAATGTGAAACAAATTTCCAAAATATTGTAAAATTACTGTAATAACAATTAAAATACCGGACTAACACTATTACAATTAAAAATAAACGTAAAGCCACACACTCATGTAAAATTATTAAAAACAACCAAGATTTCGATGAATATAATAAAAATGTGAATATATTTAAAACAAAAACAAAAAGATCCTAATCGTGCTTTAAAATGTTTATATAAAGATCATCTCTTAATCCTTTTCGGCATTGAAAATTTCAACACTAGACAGGTAGGCACACGAAATTATTGGAAAATGCCATACTAAACAAAAATGTTCTTGCATTAAAGAATCTCTAATGCACACTTCTGGCTTCTTCCTTGCCTAAAGATCTTGTTTTAGAAAAGAAGATGCAAACGTGTTAAACGAGTTGTAAAGAAGGATCACATGATTGGGGGAAAATAGAAAAAATGATGACACCCGTAGGTGGATATTCCAGTATGGAGGATGGGCTGTACCCATTAGAAAAAGACTCCATTAAAGATAATTTCACATGAGAATAAGAAAATAGACGGAGATCGATTCACCTTGCCATCAGAAGATATTATATTTTAAATAATGAAAAAGTGTTTTTAAAATTAAACAGTAGTACAGATATTTTCAATGATCACTTTCTCAAACAGTTTGTTGGCAGTTGAGGGCGTTTCTATTACTTTCTATTAATCTTAGCTTCGAATACTTTTACTTTTAAAAGAATGCTGGACTCCAATTCTTTAAAAAAAAATAGTAAACTCCAATTTCACGTCGAACAATGTCATAAGTTAACCTATTCCGAGTTTAAATATTTCATTCATCGTCGGTGCTAGGCAAACTGCAGCTTCTCATCTAAGTTTGCGTTTTTAATTGTGACAACAACGCGCAGACTAACAAACTCATACTCATACTCCGTAAATATCACTTATCTATGATAACGTTTGTGACAAAAAGGTTATTAAATTAATGAGTACTTAAACAAATTCATATTTTATTAACAAATTTCGTATAATATTCAATTTTCAAGTTCAATGCAATACTCAATAGAGTTTTGGATTTTCCTAAAAAAAAAATTATATCCATTGCAGTAGGAAAGGATATCTATTTCATATGAGGAGCATTAAAATAAAATTAGTAACAAAATAATTTTATATAGACTTTTTCAGATATGTTTTTCAATTCAATCAAAATGTGTAAGAATTTTCCTCGTAAATTGATTTTGAAAATCATTTTGTTTTGTATACAGAGACGAGTACAAGTCCTTCCATATTTGGTGGGTCGTTATAAAGTATGAAGTTGAAAATAAAAAAAAAATATTCTTTTTTTCGTGTTCTCTGAAAACATCTATAAAAGTTTGAAATATTTTCAATCGAATGGAAAAAATAATTCAGTTAAACATTCAAAAAAGCATGCAATATTTGATTAAAAAAAAAAAAGAAATAAGAGAAAAATGTTTCCGCTTCTACCACTGGTTTGAAGGTCTACGTTCTGCGCCTGGCGCAGCAGATCCCGAAAAACGTGGTGAAGAATTGTTAGACGATGTGGATGCTATAACGGAATTAGCAGCTTCGTGGGTCTGTAGGGTGTGTATGGCCACCAAAAGTTTTTTGCGGGCTCCAAAGGCAGCTACGCCCAACTCTATGAGGTTCTCTTCACTTAAAGTGGTAAATATATCTAAATCTATTTCGTTTAAAACAAAAATTTCTGCAATTTTGTAAAAATACAAACAATACAAAAATATGAAAAATTGTTTTTCTGAATGAAAACTTCAAGCTTACTTATATAATGCTCTAGACCCAATGCCACAAGTACCGATTGAATATCTTTGCATTGGTGCAATTGCAGGCGACGATTGGTTGGTGTGGAGTCGACTACACCCGTTGTTGTACCGAGATTATAAGGCGAATTGAGGATACCAGCTCCCCGTGACCAATTTAAGCTATTTACTGTCCCAAGATGTGCCGGTGATGTACCGCTCAGACCCATGCCCATCCAATTGGCATTAGGCGTACGTAAGTCACCAGCCATCGGCGGACGTTCCATGGCTTTGTAGCCCAAGGTGCGCTGCAGATAAGCAGGAGAAGCTCATTTGCTTGAAAAAGCGGAGGAAATATAATTTCATCGTTAACAAAAAATTTACCTGACAAATGTTTGGATCAAAGTGCAGATTGCGATAACTTTCAGCGTTACTTGGTGTCATTGATATCATTGAAGCAGAAGAGGCATTATTTAAGCCTAGTAAAACACCATCACTTGAACGGCGGCCAAAACGCGAGCCAGCTGCTTCACTAGAATAGTTCGAGTCTGGCGAAAGACTTGAAGGATGCTGTCCCCCAAATAAATTTGTTTGCGGTCCACCCAAACCGAAGGGGGGATAAACCTGCTCCAGCGAGGTGGTGCTGCTACTGTAACTCTGATAACCACTAGTGTTATTACTGCAACTATTGCGAGGCGATAATTGCTGTAAATTATAAGGTAAATGCCGTGGTTGCGGCGGTTGTGGCGGTAGCATTTGCGAATAACTATTGCTGGGATTGGCCATCATTGAGGCAGCAAAAACTGCTTGTTGTTCACGTTGCTGTTGCTGCTGCTTTAAGTTATTGTTGTGCATTTGCAAATATTTCTCTGTCGGTAAACACACATTCTTTTGAGTAGTAGGATATAAGTCGTATGTAAATTTTGTTTGTTTTTGTTCATTTAAAGTTTTCTGATTATCATTGTTGTTCTCGCTTTTATTGACGTTGGCATTATCTAGTGTTGACAATCGCCAATTGGGCAGATTCATTCCTTTTGGTGTTCTTTGATTCTCCGTATGAACTTCGAGGAGTGAACTCAGTAAAGCTAAATCTACTACGCGGAGATTTTTGTCCTGGGGCATGAAATACATTTCAGGTATTTCTGGCTTTACTAGCGATGTTGTCAGACTTAAGATATCATGACGTGCTTGGTAGGCTTTATCTGGAAATGGATACGATTATATTGCATTTCTCACGGCCATAAACAACTTATGAAATACTAATGCCTACCAATAAATTTCTCTAAACTTTTGACCACAATTGCCAAAGTATTCTGTCGTTGTTTTTGTCTTAATCCGATGTAGACGCCGTCCTTGGGGCGGAGACTCATTACCAAAGCTGCTTCATTTTCATTGTCGGGAAAGTCAAAAATCAAAGCAATCGGTAAATTGCCCTAAGAACATTTAAGAACTAATTATAAAAGCAATAACGAAAGAAACAGAAAAAGATGCCGCTAAAGAAAGCATAGGGGAACAGTTTAGATAGTCAACACCGGAAAACAAAGGAAATGGAACAAATACCAAGAGAGGGATAAACACTTTGTCGAAAAAAGCGACAAAAAATGTTAAAGCCTACAAGATCTACAAAGAAGCGCGAAAGACGCGAGTGAGATGAAGAAAAAGAAGGAAAAATTCTACCAATTACTAAGAGCAATAGACCGGAAATCTATTGGTGAAGTGATTAAAATTTTGTTAGTTACTTACTATTATTTGCTGTCTAGCTTTATAAACACCATTTATGGTGCCGGTTATATTCACTTGAGATTTCTTCAAGGGTTTTATGTTCATATCATTTAAATCAGGAAATATAATCTACAAGAAAAGGAGTAGATAAGGAAATAAAATAAACGAGAAATTTGATATAATGCAAGCATCCAATTTGAAAGCTTCATTTGCAATTAATTAGTGGGTATCGCTAACGGCGTCACATCATCATCAGCAATATTCTTCAATTCTGGTAAATCTGATAATTTTTAATGTAATATAAAATTTTGTTTCGTATTTCCCTTTTTTTTCAATTTTTTTTATAATATATTTCGTTGTATTTAGAAATTTGTGTTTGATTTTGTTAGCGTGAGAAATTTGTGTTCGATTCTCTTAGCGTGAGAAATATGCGTCCGATTCAGTTTTTCATTTTTTGTATTGTTTCCAATGGGATTAAGTAAATCTACAATTTCTTGTACACTATTCATATACGATATATAGGCGTCTCACGTTGAATTTTGTTGGCATTAACTCGAATCTCCTTTGAGATGAAAATGGCGCCTCATCCAAACGTAACTTTCCAAAAAAACATAATAAGGCATAATCTGATCTCATCGGCAGGTTGGAAATGTTCCCATAGTAGATCAAAAACAAATCGCAATCTATGGTCTATGGTCACCTAAAATACCGAACATAGCTGCAATTTATCTTTATATCTTCATATATTAAAAAGAGGTATGGGCCGAATTGAACTTTATTTCAAACATTATCTACTTATCATAGCGATTTACCGCAACAGTAGGTTGGAACTTGTACACGCCTATAGGGGACGACTTGTGAAAAAAAATGTAAGCATTTCAAGGCAGGATCGTCTGCGAAAAGACCTCATGCATTAGATTCTCAAACGAATCTTAACGAATAATCTTAACGACTTAGAGCAAGCCTTGGAAGACTTTTACGTTAGATGCATACGCGAATGGGCGAAAAATGGATATTTTGAATTTGAATACGTTTGGAACATTTTCCGCAATTGTACGAAGTAATTCTAAGTTCTCAGTCTAATTTTAAATGATGTTTGTAGGAAAAGTTCAAGACGAGGAATCGAAAATTCCAAAAATAAGTGACCGTTGAACAGTTGCACCAATAACTAAACGGACAATATTCTTGGATATTAATTTTGAACTACCATACTATGTTGTGTATTTGAATTTGTGAATTTGCATTTACGGTAAGCTTACGTCTCGGAAGTGTTCGACACTAGAAATGCTCTTAATATTTTTCAGTGAATTCAAGCTTTTAAATACAAATTATATAAAATATAAAATGAGTAAATATGTTGAATATAATTTCAAAATGATCGTTCGAAAATTTTTAAATATTACTTCGACGTTGGGTGCTTGCTGTTGGCTCAAGAGTGAAAATAGTATTTGTATTCACACTCCTTCATAAATACTCCATAGAAGGTTAAGTTTCTAAGCAAGATCGAGAATTTATGAACATATATTATAGCAACATATATATTATAACAAGATGAATTTCAAAATTAAATTATAGAACCCTTAGAAGAAGTGTGGCATATAATATATAAAAATTTTGTTAAAGCAATTGAAGATTACACAAACGTTCATCGAAATCACCTTAGTTTGCGTTCGCTCCATTATACTCAATAGATTTGCATTATTTCTGCCTTTAACTATTTCATGATGTTGGGGCGATATTTCCAATTGCATGTGAACTAAAATCTGGTTCTATCAGAGACAATAAAAATTTTATAATTAGCAGATAATAATAATAATGATAATAATAATGATTTAGTGCATATGTTCTTGAAAAATTATACAAACTGCTATATCGCCACAAGAGAAATTGATCAAAGTTTGAGTAGCCTCTTGAACTTGCGTAGCATCCTTTTCAGATCCTTTAACCAAAATAAGAGAGGAATGTAGTTTTGGACGTGAAGAAAAAATGACCTGACAAAAGATTAATAGAAAACAATTTTAGAAGCTATGTAAGACTGATGAATAATATGTTTTTATATAGGTATACCTGTACATTATATTTCTCCTCCACCAATGCAACGTACGGTGTGGCGCGATTAGGTTCAGAGTCCACTGGCATTACTGGTAGTTCAAATGACATCAACAAGGGTGTAGAAAGTCTAACTAAAGCTCGAGCTTTTTCCACACCTTCCAATGAACCACACAAAGAGACCTGATTAGACTTCTCGGTAGCGCTAGAACGGTTCGAATCGGGAAAATGTATATGAGTAGAGGTTTCCTCCATAATACGTTTTATATTATTGCCGCCACGGCCAATAATATAAGAGTGATCGGTATACGAAACATCCATTTTCATAATAACGCGAGTGCCCTTGAAACAAAATAATTGAAAATACATTTTTCACATATCGTTGGATTCGAACTTACTTTTGAATCTAAGCTGGCCAAAATTAGTTCTTTAGCCCGAGCCACTTTCTCGGGTTTGCCCACAATGCGCACGTGAGGGTCTTTAAATAGGAACAATTATTAAGTGAATATTATTATTAAGAAAAATAGCAAATCTCTTACCCTTTTTGCTTTTGGCTCCGATTTTAAGTCTACAAGGCCAACTTACATGGACCTCCGTTCTTTTGGAGACCTATATTCAAATATATAAAAAACATGTAAGAAAGCTAAATTCACATGAGAATTAATTTTGAGTATTCGTCGTTTCAAACGATTTTTTACTACAATTGACTTTTCAGTGATCCGATCCGTCTAACAAACTCTTACGAATGTCTGACTTTAAGTGTAGATCAGATAGATTAAGAATAATGTTCCGAAATTTCTTTTTGGCAGTTGTTGCTGAATTAACTGACGAATTGGATACAAAGTCAATTTTTGGGGTTAACAAACGGACAAACGAACAAGACCAATACGACTTAAAGTTTTCCTATGAATAGTTTTGATTCTTTTCTGAGTAAGCTTTCTGTCGGAGTTTTTAATGAAATGTGCAATTGATGTACTTTTGAATGAAACTCACACTTTCAAAGAAAAATTCAGCGCCATTTAGGTCCTCAATATAGCTTTCCGCTGCAGAATGAAAAGTTAATAATTATTTTATTTTTCTTTACGAATTTTTTTTTGGCCAATATTCCATAGCTTACTCTTTATCATTTGCTCCAATTTTTGACGATCCACTTTGAAACGTTCGGTATGCAATTCTTCTGGATTCGCAACACCTAACTTATTAGCTATTGTCTTAACATCACTCCAATCACTATCAGCAGACGATATTTCACTTTGCGTCTCACTGGGAGCTCCACTAGATGAAGCCAAAGCGGCTGCAGCAGTTGCTGCGGCTACTGAGGCAGTCGATGGATACATAAATTTATTAATAACCGAAATCATAGTCACTTCTTTTGACAAGGAATAATTGGAGCAAGAATATAGTAACGACTACAGGAGTTTGCTGGTGATTTGTGTCGTGGATATGAAAATGAGACGTGTGCGTCGCCTGAAGTGAATGGTTAACGTTACAAAAAGCCCAAGCCAAAGGTTGGTGAAGGCGCTAATATGCACAATCTTGGTGTGTAAAGTTCGCGTGGAAATTGGAAAAGCTCTGAAAGAAAATGACATTCAAAAGAACCGCTTCATTTCTGATTTATGTTTAACTTGAACTTACTTTACTATTTTTAACAAAAAAAAAATCAAAGACTAAAACGTTTCCTCAGAGCAAGTATATAAAATACTTCCTACAATTTTTTTCACTTCTTCAAAAACAAGCAATATATTCATAACAAACAATTGAAATTGTTGTAAATTTTTATAAAGAGGCATTTGTAAGAATTTTAATATTTCTCTTATGTTATATTTTATATTATATTTCGTAAGGAATTTTCCTTTTCACATATATTAATTTTTTTTTTAATCTTTTTTTCGCTTTTAGTCAAAATGCACTTTATTTTATTTTACTAAAGTTCACTCCCAAGACTAAAACTAAACTAAAACTGAAGATCTGTTCTTTTGTCGTCAATTATTAGCGTGAAATGCACAGGCAAAGTAATTAACAATAAATCTAACGGTTCTAGTGAAAAGTTCAATGACCTGTACATAACAATGATATTATACTCGCTTTAAGTAATTATCGTTTGTTTTCTCTGAACACATTCGCTCTGTTTACAATTTTTGACACATATCTTCTAAACGACAATTTGTTATGGAAATGTTACCAATGGAATGCTCCTTCATATTTGTGCATATAGTTTTCGCTCATGCATGATAACTTTTAAAATTTCATCAATTGACGGCAATTTGCATTGAACTAGTAAGCTGTATTTTGCTTGTCGATTTAAACTGAATTAAGCTAATCACGATGCCTTATATGTCGACTGAAAAAAATTTCGCAAAATTGTTGATGGAAACAAATTGTCCGTATTTGAAATTTAAAAAAATTAACCTAAGGAAGTGCCACCTGTGGTGACAGCTTATCATATTTAGACGAATTATCGTATTCTACCCAAAATATTTTTTAAGTTTATATCCTTGAACAACAAACCGTTTTGTTTATTTGCTTGTTCCGGTTTTGAACATGAACTTAGTTTCTAAATATTATTTCTTTCCCATTCATTCCCTATCAACAGACCAGGTTTCTATTGTTTTTAGCTTATATTTATAAAGGATACTAAGGTTTCGTCGTAAATTGAAAAAATTTGAATTTTCATTTTTTGCCAAAAACGTAAGGAGGGGTCATCACAAATCGAAAAAATGAAAGTTTCTTCGTTTGCCAATAGTGGCAGTGGCATCTATATGTATACATTTTTTATTTGCACAGCTATTTTTTATCTATGTGTATATATATATATATATATATATATAAATCGCAAAGCACTATTAAAAGTTGCTTTTCGTCTTGCAGAATTTTTGCAAAAGTGCAATAATGGAATGAAACAAAATCGAAAGTTACAACACTGCAGTTTGCAGAAGAGATAACAGTTTAAAATGCTCGCCAATTTTGTAATAAGCTTTTAAAATTTGAGCTTTTTAAGAAAGCATTTCATGGTTCCTTGCAAAAATAAGTTCTAAAATTGTCTTTAAAGTTCGCAAAGCATAGTGCGATATGTAAAAAACATAAAAAAAGAACAAGAAAAACGAGAGATTTTAATTTTATATAAGTTTTTGTAAAATTTTAGTTAAATTAGTCAAAAACACAATTAAATTTCATGGATAAGTGCTGCGCATAGTAGTTACGAACATTGTAACTTTGGTTTACATTTCTATTTTGCTCACTTTTCGACAAATGTCGAAGGTAGAAGGTGGCCATTCCTTTCTTTTGTGTTTTCCTATTTTGTTTACATTCTTATTCGAACGCATCTACGGTTTTGTTGTTGCACTTCCATGGCTGTGGAAGCTTAGTCCATATTTATTTTATATCCCTGGTATAAACTTTACACAATTTTTGTCATATCCCGTTTTGCTGGAATGCAAAAATTGAAATAGAAGATTAACAGTAGCGATGTATGTAAGTTTAGATGATGGTCGGTACATTATTCTAAACTTTTGTCGGAAAATCAATTCACAAGGAATTTACAGGAACCGCAAGAAATCTCCATTCATATAAGTGCCAGCAATTTATGAGCCATTTTTTCATAGATTCTCATTTTCATACATATATTTGAAATAACATTTCTTGTGGGATTGCTCTTATGACAATGATTTATTACGTACACAATTTATTTTTTGAGTAACATGAATATCGATAATCATGAATATTACATTATATATATTTATATTACCATGATTTTTTTTAATTACATGTAGAATTTACAATCCATCTATAAAGATACTAAGAAAGTTTTATACCAAATTGGCGAAAATAACGGAAGTTATTGTCCCCCGGCACAAAAACAAAAGATCGGGCTTCATCTTTTTATTTGAAAAATTTGTAATGTCAGGATGAAAAAAGTTTGATTTAGAAAAACACATGACGACGAAGACACATTTGGTGAAGAGTATTTGATATGGTTATGGTCAATGACCATAAAATAAAATCCTGTTCATATTGCTCCTTCGAGCTGTCATTGGCGTAACGAAACCATCCTTCTAAAATATCCCTGGAGATCTCCAATTCTGCCGTTAACAAAATATTTTGAAAGATTTCCAATTTTGCCTTTCGTAGATTTTTTGCAATGAACTCGGAGCTGACTTTTTCTTTAGTGTTCTTCTATCTATCTGCCATAAATTCTGTCTTAAGCTTTTCAGAGGTGTAGGCTGAAGGTGCCGTGCTTTCGCTTGAGTTTTCAAACCCACGCTAGTTCTAGGACTTTCAGTTTCAGAACAAATTTCTTGATCACCCTCCGATGTTTCCCGCCATCGATTGTCGCCCTCTTACCATTCAATGATTTAAGCAAACCGTTAAAGCCTTCGCATTACCAAAGCATTGCAGCTTCATATAAGTTCGTATTTGATTTAACAAAACCAAAAATTTCATATTGCATATACACACAAACAAATTCTTTTATTTATTATGATTAAATATGATATTATTAATTAAATCAAACAATAAATAGTAAATATTAAATGTAAAATTTAAAATTAATTCCATTTTTTTTTTAAAAAACAATCAAATAATCAATAAATTTAATTTTATTATATTTAATTATTTGATTAATAAATATTTACATAGTAAATAATCTATATTTTTATATTAAATTGAAATAAATATTTAATAAAACTATAATTTTACTTTTTAAATAACAAATTTAATTAATTAAAAAAACATATTTATCAAAATCACTAATAATTTAAAAAAAATATTTTTATTAAAAAATTTTTTAACATTAAATAGTTAATTAATGTTATTAAATTTTACAGTACATAAATTTTTTTCAATATTAATAATCTTAAAAATTAAAATTTCAAAAATTAAAAAAAAAAGTTTTTTTTTATTAATTAGGCATTTTGTTGATAAAATCGTACGAATTTTCTTATTATAAGAATTATTCTCCGATTTCATCCAAGTTAGCACTTGTTGCTTTATAAGAAATTTCTCATTATAAGAATTATTCTCCGATTTCATCCAAGTTAGCACTTGTTGCTTTATAAGAAATTCTCATTATAAGAATTATTCTCCGATTTCATCCAAGTTAGAACTTGTTGCTTTATAAGAAATTTCGGGTGTGCTTTAGTTTCTCTATCACGCAGTTTCTAGTACAATGGATGGAACGCGCACTCCAGTGCAGACTTTATGAATTTCCCCTAACAAATTTAATGAAGGAGGAGCAGCTATATTTGTTGAACATAATAAAAATTATGTCAAGCCCCTATAGAAGGCATAAAATGTAATATTCCTTTATTAATCATTAATCTTCGTCTTCCTATTCGCTCATAAGAAATATTAGCTGAACAAAATAAACCCGATGAACACATAGCCCGTGAGCATTTATTAATGTGTATGCCCCACGAATTCCTATGTAAGTAATAGTTATAAGACCTGACAAAACAATTCCTATACGGGCTACAGATGAATAAGCAATTAAAGCCGTAAACAAATTAATCTAACTAATACCCCCCAAACTAATCTAATCGAATTTCAAATATAACTAAATTTGCGTGCGTTCTAAACGCCGCAAATGCAACATCGCAGAAATTTTTTCTTTATATATGAACACATTTCTCACATTTTATGCAAGGCTGTCATACAGCAAAGTGAATATAAAAAAAACAAATATGTATAAGAATACAAGTATGGCGGCGCACATGTGTGTTGTTGGCCGTTGTTGTTTGAGTGCAGGTCTTCAAAAAATATATAGTGTTAATGTTAATAAACATAAGCATATTGGAGAAGCCCATCCAAGATCTTTCTGCTACACAAAACAGATACCTATGGCTTTACGGAAATAACTTTTGTTTTTTACTGATTCAAGCAATTACTCTCTCTCTCTAAAAAACTTTAAAATATGTCTAAATTATAAAATAAAAACGCAGACGAAACAAATACGCCATTGAAACAGAAGTACTTGGGGTCAAGACGTGCCTTCTTTTCCAATTCAAAGAAATAGCGAGTATAATGCAGGTACAGTTTTTCCAAGCATGTTATAGAAAACTCCTCACCAATTCTTTTTTTTTTTCTTCATTTCAGGTACATTTACGTCTTATCGAAAAGGAGAACATGTTAACCATTTTTTATCACCAACATATGTACCACAAAAGTTCATCAAAAGTTTATCATCGAGGTTAAAAATTAAGTTTCATTTTGTTTAAAACAAAACAGTATATATATGCGAAATTAATCAGACTTTTTGCTATTTGTAATATTTTTTGTTCAAATTATTTTAAGAATTATGCCTTACTTACTTAAATAATAAATAATAAATGTCCTCCTCACATATATATAAATTGATGTTATGCAATGAATGAACACAATTAATTAATTAATTAATTTTGGGTTTTGTTTGATTTTGATGTTTGTTAGAACGCTTGCTTGTGCATTAACGGCACTGGCCCTTTTCAGAGTGCTGGCCACCCAATCAGCCAATTCCATGGTATTAGGCACGGTTGTACTTAACATTTATGATATTAACATGGTCGGGCAATAAAATGAACACTTCTTCCCATACATGACCTCTTTCGCGATTGTTAATATAATGCACCTCGTCGAATATACCTGGTAATATCACTACCACAATAAAGCATGGAACGTAATATCTGTCGTCATGGTCAAACAAGAGGCGGTGGGATCAATTTGCAAATCTCCGGTATAAGACCTACATCTTTAAAAATTTTCTTAAAATCGCGATACTTTTGATTGGATAAGGGCCTTAATAGGTGACGTCAAATCACGTTGAGATAAGATTTAATTTACTTGTTTTGATGCGGTTTTCATTGCAATTCGCAAAAGAGTTCTTACTTTGTGTGTTGCCATATTTGTAAAACTTTGGTTCTAACATGCGCTGATATATCGTTAATGTGGGGAATTAAGAAAGATTTGCACGGAGGACTCTGACGCGCGGACGACTCTGACATGCTGACTCTACTGCTTAGAAGGAAATGACAATCTTCTCCTTTTGCTCCCTGAAGTTTACTGCGTTCAGGAGCAGAAATAGCACGTACCCGAGTAACTTCGTCCGGTGCATCACTCCGTTATTGCAGGACCCTGGAGTATGGAAGAAGGGAAACCGTGCCACCACTGTAGCCTGCATGTTCTTCCCGATGTTCCGCTGGACCATCTGTTGGTGCTTGGTGGCGTAAAGGGGGCCGTATGCGCCGTGAAAAGCTTGCTGCACCTCTTCTTTTGCGAATGCCGGCTTAATGCATTTTGAGAAGAGAATCAAATTGTCCTTCTCATTCACCGCACGTATTCCATCGCTGTCCTCTACGCAAAAATCCTCTTCTTCAAGCGTGAGATCCTTTAGGCACGCTTTGCATCCCCGCTGTTCATCGATTTAACGCGCTATAGCGTACATGGTGATCAGTCGCCGGTGGTCTTCTTCGATTTGCGACATTTTTTTAGTGTTTAAGCCGGTCAATTTTTTCCTATCAGTGTCGTAAGGGACGAACTCTTCTAAGGCTCCTCCTTCTACTTTGTAGTTTAATTCATCTACTAATATATAATCTTCTTCAGGCCTGCGTACGCTGCGCCAAGTCGCTCTTTTATACGATTTACCAGCTCCATTATCTCTACTGACGATCGAGTCCTCATCCTATATATGATCGCCATGTTATAGAAAAATTTTTCCAAATGATTCTGGTTTACCCTGCATGCCAGGATGGCTATGTCAGGGTAAACTCGGAGTAGCTCCTCTATTATTTGTTTAAAAGCGTTTATGGTGTGGTATTCGTTGGTCGCTATGAGGCACGTCTTTAAATTTATTGAAAAAGACTCGTGCACCTCATCGAGTTGATTTTGGAGCTCCATCCAATTTTTCTTGGTGATGGAGCTCCGGTGCAGGACGTCGAGAAATTTTACCAGTGCGTTGATCAGGTCGCAAGTTCTTTGTGCCGCACCGTCTGAGTTGTCTACCTCATTATTCTTTATAGCCGCCTGGAAAGTCGCGACCTGCGTATAATTTAAGAATTGCAACAGAATTGTGCGCGACCCCCACGGTGCGCTATTCGCCGGCATGTAGCCAGTATATGCCCAGTACAGTAAGCTGGGCCTCTTCGCCTTCGCCAGCGTCGAAGGCAAATTTAGTTTATATGGGCCATCTTTGTCGATTTTGTATTTTGCTAGTAACGAATCCTTCAAGTGCGGATAGTCGTGCAGGCGTATTGAGTAGGTGTTGCCGTCTGCCCGCGTCCTCCGGTATACCCCGCTTTGGAATTTTGTACCGAGTATTATGCCGTTTTCTGTACCTCGGTCGCAGACGACAGCTTTTACGCATAGCCACATATCCTCCGCGGCTTTAGTATTGTCTTCGAGTAAGTTCTCCAACCCACTTTTGATCGTGGCAACTACTAGCTGCCAAGCGTGAACCAAATGCTCCCACTGAGTTGTTAGGATGGTCGAAGTGCGCTACTTTTTTTTGGTTTGGAAGCGTTTTAAAGCTTTTCTTGCTAGGATGTTCTTCATAAACATTGTATCTATGTATATGTATCTATATACATATATATGTATATGTATATGTATATATATTAATAGGTAGTCCGAAAGTTTCTTGCAGTTTTTCTCGACAGCAGGATTTCCCGAATACCTAGAAAGATAATTAGCGTTAAAACTATATATAGTTATGTAGAGCAGGCTTACGTTTACTTTGCAAAAAACTTTTAAAGTTGTGCCACAGTAATAAGATGTAATATTTAAAATGCAAGCTCAAAGTAAGCGTAAAACACATACTGTTCTTCTTTTTTTTCAAAAAAGATGAAAGAGCTGCAAAAGCTTATAGAGAAATATTTGAATTACTGTTGTAGCAGAGCGCATTGGCTAAAATTGATTTGTGAAATTTCGATCTTATACCTATAACTGACGATCTTACGACTGAAGCTGGCCGATACATAATAACGCGTAAGATTGCAGAAAAAGTTAATTCATCCAACACATGATTTAAAAGAAATTCGTTTATCACAACGAGTTAATATCTGCAATATGCTGCTAAACGCAAAGAAAATGATCGACAACTGAGGAGAATTGCAACTAGCGATAAAACCTGGATTCTGTCTAAAAAGGAGCAACGCAATAGCACATGGTCAAAATATGGCGAGCCATCTCAAACAGCATCAAAACTGGATGTGGACGGAAAGAAGATTTTGCTGACATAAAGGAATTATGTATTATGAGCTTTTGCCGCGTAAAGAAGCAATTAATTGTGAAGTATGCTGTGAACAACTAACCAAATTAAGTGGAGCCTGGCAGCAGAAACGTCCAGGATCGGTCAACCGACCAAATATTGTTTTTCATCACGATAATGCAAGACTTCATATTTCTTTCCTCACTCTCCAAAACTTACTAGAATTTGCTGGGCCGTATTACGACATCAGCATATAATCGAGACATTACACCATCTCTTCCATTCTTTGCAAAATTCTTTATCTGGCGTTACTCTCAATTCAGATGGCTGTATAAGTTCATATGCTTGCACGTATTTTGAACATCAACATCTCTTGGTGAAAATTAGAAAGTAGCGTAAAGTATCAATGTACACAACGGTTGAGTACGATGATTTTGACCTTCTTCTAAAATAACAATCTTTGACTTGGCATGATTTTGTTACTTAGTGCATACAGATGCTAAGCGTGGTGCGCTCAAAATTGCTGTTTCGAAGTTCATTACTTTTGTTGCTTGCTATGAAAAAGTTTGCCGCCGAAGCCCATCAAACACTTTTGGAACCTTATGGGTAATGCTATTCCATCATACCACCATTGTCAATTTTTGTTTCAAAGGTTGTGTCAAAAGTGGTGTTTTTGAACGGCCGGAGGATCAAATAAATTCGAGGACGGTGAATGGCAAGCCTTATTGGACGGAAATCCAGCTCAAACTCTCAAAGAACTTTCGATTAGCTCAGCAGCTGATGAAGCAACTGTTCCTGAAGTTTGCATGCGAGGGAAAGATGCCAAAGAAGCGAAAATGGCTACCATACGAATTGACTGAAAATTCCACTTCGAACCATTTTAATATTGCGAATTCCAATGCTTGCTAGGCAAAAAAGGGGGAGAGTTTTCTCTGGCGTATTGTGACTAGCTATGAGAAGTGGGTCTACTACTATAGTCCTAATCGTAAAAATTCATGGGTTAGTTGAAGAGAGCCATCCTCATTGACAGCGAAATGGAATATTCATGGCCATAAAGTTTTCCTGTGCATATGGTGAGACCAACAAGCTGTCGAGCATTATAAGCTGCTAAAACCGAATGAAATTGTTGCTGCATATGTCTACTCACATTAATTGAATAAACTTAATGGTGTGTTGCAAAAGAGACCGGCGATAGCAGTTAGCACGCGCAAAGTCATACTCTTGCATGACAACGCTCGCTCACACATTGCAAGATACACTGTTGCATAATGCAAAATATTTTGATGAATATATCGTATACCAATTTTTCTCAATAAATGCATTTTTCAAGTGAAAAAATTATGAAAATGCATGCAGGCTCCCAGAAGAAAATTGTTTTTCTGCTAGAGATCAGAAATTTTTTGAGTAGAGGTTAATCAAAGTGCCTGAAAGGTGCCAACTTATTTCTGGACAACATGAGGAATAAAAGTTTATTTCTTGTATAAAGAAAAGTTATTTTGTTTCATATTGAAGAACTCTACTCTCTTCCTGGTTATCTAATATATTGTACATGTTATACATTTATATATTTAATTATACCAACAGTAGCAATAGCCAATGTTTAGTCAAAATGCTACGTTCTTCAACGTTATAACTCTTAAGTAGTTTTTGTTCACAAGAGTTGTGTGAAAAACCTGCGATTTCGTAGATTTTTTCACGGTTTGGTCAATCGGTGCCTTTCTTTGCAAACGGAATATCTTGGTTCTATTAGACGATATTGCTAGCTCATGGTTTGCCATACGAAAATGTTATTAAGTAAAGCATATAAACTTTATAAAAATTTGTGTTTAGAGTTGTTGTTCCTAGATGATGAACCAAGCTCTAGCATTCTCACCAAGCGTTGGTGCTGATGTTTACTTAGCAAAACGGTTATTCAAATTTTTTAATAGTTTCCGTTCAAGTTATCGCGAAGATAAGGTTCTTTAACATCGCAAGAGAGACTCGAAACCCGTCAACTGTAGCTTTACTAAGCCGTTCGGGGTCGGGTAAGTCGAGTTGTGTACAGTTAGTTTGCGTTATTATGATCCTATTAAAGAAGCAATAAACCAAAAAGGCACGCCTACCCACGATTTCGCCTTGGAAACGTTGCAGTCGAAATTGAGTTTAGTTTCTTAAGAGTTGGTACTTTTCGATCGCCAGCATCGCATAGTATGCGGCATTAATTGCCGTGATCTTATTCCTATGACGCAAATCATTGATGCTGCGAACATGGCGAGCATACATGATTTCATTACCTCTCTACCTCAACATTACGATAGCTCTTAGACTCCAAAGGAATTGGATTATCGCCCAGACAAAAGCAATGACGAGCTCAAAGCATCATCAATGCTAGCCAGATTGTCGGATGATTTTAAGCCACTGGTAATGGCCGCAGAAAATTAAAAAGAAAAGCTTGATATGGGAAAAAGGGGACTTTTTCAAGACATTAAATTTGACGATCTAAATTCACGAAGAACGAAGCTTCGTTGTATACGAAAAATTGGAAAGAAAAGCAGAACACCCAGAGTCGTGAAAAACTTGGGGCAAAACAAAAATAACAAGGATGTTATGTAGTAGACCACGTCCCGAACATAACATCAAAATAATCATGACGATAATAAGAGAGCAAAAAAGCTGAAATGAGGCAACTACTTACTGTGTGAAAAACGCGTTTCTAAGACCACGCATTATGAACATATTTTTGCTTAAGGAATTATACTGTTACGTAAATGCCACATTTGATGTTTTGATCTACCTAACCAAGTCAAATTCTAAAGAATGGGGAACACCAAGTACAGATTGATGGCACGTTACCTGCGTCAAAGAACTGGTGACTGGCGAAAAGATTAACAGGAATTGGTAGAAGTTTAGCGGAAAAACCGATTGGCAGATTAGAAATGTCGCAACGAATTTAGGTAATGGTAACCTGCTTGTAAAAGGCTATCTAGGCAGGATATTTGCGGAAGACAAAGACTTTCGAAAAGACGCATCACTATTGCTTTATCTGTTGCTTCCTGATCGACAATCCCGAGCAAAACGGCCAAGTCTCGGGCAGTTATAGCACCGGCGCTCACTTGATGCCGACATTTTCTTATTCACACCCAGGATTCTTCGGACTGTTACATTGGTGGCCTTGTCGTTATACTTATTGTTCGCAATCTATTAGCCGTTTCTTGCGTAAACGCGAAACCGAGCGTTTGGGTGAACGACGTCTTTGGTGACGTTCATGCGGCTTTTCCAAGTTGTGCGTCATGACGTCCTTTCATAAAGTCTTCCATCTTCAGGCTCTCAATCACGTCCTCGGGCACGTCTAGGTATGGCCAGCGTTCGATTTGGGTAGCATAGCCTTGAATTCTTTCATTGCCCTTTTCGTTCGTGCGTAGACAACTACAGGTGGCTTACTTCCTTCATAACCGCAGCGAATTTTGTTCCTTTTCCTTTATGTGGATGATTTCTGACGTTCCTTCTCTCCAGGAGGTTATTAAGGCAATCGCTTTATCGTCCTCATCCCATGTATTTTTCGCTGCGCCAACAACGAATTGCGGCTTGAATGTGTTGAAGTAGCATCAAATGCGGAAGTTTTTAATTTAGTCGGTCTGGTGGTTTCGCCATTAATTTTTAGCTTAGCCAATCCTTACTTTAAAGCTTTTATTTTATGGCGTCTATATCTTCCTCCCTTTCCGCTCTAACTTTTTCTTCCAGGGCATTGATTCTGACATCAAACTGGCTTAGTGCATCACCAACCTTCGCTTGAGTTGTTTTACTTTTTCTTTAAAGTTCGTCTATGTGTTGCTTTAGAGCGCATTGACTTTCCTGCAGTTTGTCAATTTTCGATCCCGTTTCTTGGCGTTGTTGTTCGATTTTTCGTCGTCTCATCAGTTTTTAATGCTTTTTCTTGTCTCATTTGTTCATATCTTGCTTGCATTTGTTGTTGTTCAGCTTGTATTGCTTGCATAATAACTGCAAGCAATATATTTGCACCGCTTTTTGCTTCGTCATGCTTCCCGTGCGCTGTAGTCGTATCCTCTGCTTCTTCGTCACAACTATATTTGAACTCATATACTGCAACGTCTTTTCCTTCTTGCTCCAGCGGGCCACGTAATCTTTGTTTTAATTCAACTGTGATAAATTGCCTTTCTCCCAGCTCCTTAGTGAGCTGTTATACTGTTAGATCTCCCAATTTGACCAATTGTGACCACCTTGTCAATCACAATTCCGCACTTCTAACAGTGTAACGTAAACCGTCGTTTATAAATTGTTTGTTCGTTGAATGAATTGTATGTTGAATGAAAAGTTCGTATCACTGAGTTGTAATTTTTAACATAGTCTAGGCTTTCTTCACAATTCTTACGGAATCTATTCACAAATAGTTTCAGGAATTTAAATTTGCAACGCTTCGATTCGCTTTAACATTCCGACTCAACTCTCCTGATTCAATTCCTCCGGCTAACTTTCGGCTGACTCTTCGTCTGACTTTTCTTTCCGCTAATATGCTGCTTACGTATTTAAATTTATCTCGACATTTTTTTATCCGGTAATCCGTTTTTTCCCGAATTTCTGCCAATTGTTGTCAATCTTTTCGTGAGTCGCCAGCTGCTTGACCCACGTGACGCGCCGTAAATGCGTACATGGTTTTGTCCGTTCGTTAGAATATTGTTTCTTAGAAAATCGACTATTTTTCATAAAAGCTCAATACGTTATGTATGGCATTTTCGTAACAATATATTCAGACCTATGTACGATTAGTAATTGCTATTAACTTTTTTTGCTAGTAACTTAATAATAACACAAATATTAAATTTATAAGTAGGACAAGCCACGCGAAAGTGGTAGCATGGTTGTTACGAGAGCTGTGGTAGAAGGGTGAGATTGCCTTGGACGACTTGTGCATTTTTTTTCAGTTTTTTAGAATAACTGTCGATTTTGGGCGACCAGACCGTTCTCCATCATCGGTGTCCATACGCCATTAGCAAACCACCTGCAAATTTCTTTTTTCGATTGACAAGAGACACCATAGCACCTTTCAAATCAATGCGGACTGTGAGCAGCAAACGCAATTCAAATTTTTCCATTGCTATGAAAATTACAAGAGGACCGTCACTAACACAACGGCAACTTGATCGATAAGATCTCAACAACAGAATGTTATAAGAAGCTGCAAAATTACATTAGCAGTTTTTACTGTCTTTTATAGTACCACAGAAAAAGTAAAAAAAACTGAAAATATTATTTTAAAGAAAATGTATTTAATAAAAGTTTTAATAGCGTCAGCAGCAGCAATATCAACGTTATAGGTGAATTAACAATTAAAATGACATGAATATCTAATAAGTTGTAAGGATATAGTTAATTCATCTAAAGGTCAATGCAAAGGAATCAAAAGAACTCAATGAAACTCTTACGATTGATACGTGCATTCAGTTTTATAAACGTCAGCATTTAGCACGAATTGGAAATTTCAAAAATCGTCTTCGGGCATTTATGTCCGTTTACGAAAACAAAATCGAACTCACTTGGGACCAAAAACGTTTTCTTTTTATTTTTTAGAGAGTAACTTTTATACAATGGAATATTTAAGTGGACTCAATAAATAAATATTGCATTGCTCGCTATCGTGAAATACGCGATCTGCTACAGTACAACTTCTCTGTCTGTCTGCCGGTCTGATGTCCGTCCGTACATTTTTATATAAGGTATACAAGGAGCAGTTTTTAAGATGTTTTGATAAAAAGCAGGATAACGACGTGTTTAGGGCTAAGAGACAACTTTATGAAAAAAGAATTGAATTGGACTACTTTCTCGAGTGCTCCCCATATACCGATTTGCTTTGAAATGTTATTATATGAATGAAAATTATAATTTTCAAAATTCCACGGAAAAAGTTGCTGAGTGCAGCGTCTTAGATTGACGTGAAAAATTTAAATAGCATTGAGCAATTTTTTGAACCCCATTTCATATAATCGTTCTTACGAAAACTGGATATTCATATCATAAAAAGGTGTAATATTTAATATTTCATGGAGAAAATCGGTCCATAGTAGCAATTTGACACCGGAATTAACCTTGCTATAGTTTATGAGCAATGAGCAAAAAACCATTTTTCTATTCCTTTTTAAACGAACTGCAACTGGCATTTTCTGTTTTTAAAGGAGCTGCTACTGGCATTTGTTATTTTTATATGAACTATAACTAGCATGTTTTATAGAGCATTATTTTCTTTTAAGGACAACACGTGCATTCATTTACCTTAACTTACTATTTTTTGTTACATACCGTTGAGCAAACTTAACGTTGATTGTTTTATATTCGATATGGGCTTTCGTCGTAACAAACCACAAATTAGATTTTCTCGCCGTAGAAGGGTTTGTTTTCACGAAAGCCGGTGTATATAGTGCGGTCTAACAAATAGATCTTTATAATCCGAACACCCTTTAGTTAATTTACTATCGGTCATGTTTTATCATACAATATTAAAAGTTAAACCTTTTCAGCGCATTTGCCATTAAAACCCTTATGTGGGTTAGGATTCGAAAATAGACCTAGATGGTCGACATTCGGTAAAGGTTAATTATGATATGAAATGAAATTCATATTTTCGAAGAAATTTCCTTAAGAAGAATATAAAGAAAGAAAAGGTAGAAGAGAAGAAATCAGTGTTCGTAAACTATAAACACTGGCCAAGAACTTAAGCAAAACCCAGAAGCAAGCGACACAGAAAACAAGTAAGAAAATTAAATTCGGTCGCCGTTTTCCTAAAAAATACAAAAGAAATAAAAGAACAGCTTTTTCATGATATGGAGTGAGCACGGCTATTTTTTCTATTTTCAAACTAAAAGTTATTGTCGTATAGGCATGTGGATATTGTAGTTGTGACCTTTGAAAAGTTTAGGTCAATTCTTGTGCAAATTTGTAGACGATATCTTCATTTGCGCTAGCGGGAAAACATTTAGAATAAATGCTACAAAGTTACGCAAACAGACAGATGGACAAACGAATAAGCGGACAGGTTTAGATGCATTCCAAACTTGATACTGGCCAAGAATTTATATACTTTATAGGGTTTTTGAAGCTTGTTTCCTCGCGTTATAAAAGTATTGAAAAAACAATTTAATTTTGATTCACTAAAATATTGGGTCAATTTTTCCCATTTTTATGCAGATGCTACAGCCTCGCCCATAGAATATGCGTTCAAATATTTCTACATTTAAAGACTCTCTCTAGTAGGAAGCTGATATACGGCTATGTCCGAATTTTTTACACCCTTTACTTTTCTCTTAATAAAAAGAAATTTAATTTAGAAACTCTTTAGTACTGCGTGGGCGCACAAAATATATGTGAAAACCTTTATCGTTATATCCGTTGTAGAATTTAAGTAATGAGCAAACATATAATTTTTTTTTTTGTGTTTAAAAACGTATTCGTTTTTAATTTAAGTTAACGGCAGGAGTTTTCCTTGTCCGATTAGACCAATTTCCAATATCAACCTGCGTGCAAGAACTTTCAGTCAAATTTATGAATAGATTTGGGTATAACTTTACACAATGCTAACCCAGGTTCATCATCATCACTTACATCAGGATGAAAAGAATTCATCAAGATCATTGAAATTAACAAATCACTAACAACAAATTAACTAATGTCATTCCTCCTTTCCTTTCAGAACCTGTCAGAACGTTTCGTATATTCCAGAAAATAGCATAATATAAGGTTTTAGGTTGATTTTCAAAAGTACACAAAAATCTTAAATAAATGTCGTCAGATTCGCATAACGGATCTATAAAAATTATTTCCTAAAAACAGAAACTAAACAGAATAAAATCTCTATTATAATTTCACCTTCACCCTTCACTTGTTGGAAAAAACATGTATGTATGTATGTTGTGTGCAGAGTGTGCAAAGCAAAGACTTGCTTGAGAAAAATAGTCGAAAAAGCTTCTGTTAAATGAGAAAAAATGGCAACGCTGTTCAAGTTTCTCTGTTAAGCCGAAAAAACAAGAAGTGTGGCAAAGTGCAAACCAATAAGAAGAAGAAACTCTGGGAAATCGATGCGAAATCTGTATGAAAACTCCACACTTTCTAATAATTTGATTGCGCGATAAAAAGCAATAAAAACATTTTTGATACTTGTATTTACTCGATCAAGAGTAAAGATATTTAATAAAATTCCATCTGTTGAGGTACTTTATGTTAATCAAGTCATTCCCTAGTTTGTTTTTAGAACACTTTGGCGAACGATGTGCACTACGCCGTACAGGATGCGTATAAAGTTCTCTTGGAATGTTGTAAAGTCGCAATAAAAAGAGAAATTTGAAGAATACGCTGGAAACAGGCGATTTTTTTTTAATGACTAATTTGGTCTGTAAATTGGCTTACAACAATGCCCTAAATCTTTATTAGTAATTAACTATCATTGCTTGTCTGCAAAAGGGCGATTCGTGAAACCAAAAGAAAATTTATTACAGGAAAAGTTTAATTCTCGATAAGAGTGTGCGGCAATCATACCGATGCCGTGGCGAGTTCAAAACTTAGGGTTATCAGTAAATGCTTTTTGAAAACTGATCGAAGTTGTTTTAAGAATTTTATGATTTCAGATGAAACATTAAAACTGCAGTTTTATTGTCCTTCTATCTAAGTCCCTTTTTGACGTAATCCTTCTAGAATTGATGATGAGCTTAAGTGGATTTTAGCACTAGACACTTTTCTAGGGGAGCAAGTAATTGCGCATATTGCTGGTCAAGTAACTTGTTAGATATTGGTCAGAATGTTATGAAATTTAGACACAATTCGTTCGGAGAAACCCTTGTGTTGTTCAGATACAAAACAAAACAAAACAAAACACATAATTCGCATTAATTAATGGCTATTATAGGTTAAGGCTAAGTTTGAATCTGTAGAGCACAATTTTTCCAAGAAAATATGTTGTGGTGAACATGAGTTGCACTTGTTTAGTTTAGTAAAAGAAAAAATTTATTTAAAATACAGCTCTTGGGTATACATGTTTTCGATCAATATACCCAAGATCCTAAACTTATACAATTTTCATTGAATATTTTTAAGCGTTACAAACATTTGACAAATTTAGTATGTCTTCTTTTAGATAGATGAAGAGAACTTTTAAATATATTCTACATTCTCCAATTTTAAATGTGACAATTATTTTACTCTATTTCTTATCGAAGCATGTTTGTTTTTTCTCCTTTTTTTTAGTTTAGACTAAAAGGCGTCTATAAAGTCATTAAACATGTTGCAAGAACTCAAAGAGGGGCCAGAAAATGAAACTGCTACGAAACAAGCAGGATTTGCCAATAATGTCATCAATGATAATTCAAAATATGAAAAGAAAAAACTTTATTAAAGTTAGTCCAGCTCTAAATTATGTTAAGCTAATAAAAACGACAATGAAAAATGACTACACAGATATTAAAAAGGAAAATATGCAAAAGCAAAGAAGGAAAACATTTTATAAATATTTTAAGGAAAATAATATTAAGTCAGTTTAAATAACCTCACGTTTTACCACTAGTTTACACCACGAGAATATCTACTTAAAAATCTTATTTATTAAATGTAAAAATGCCGACCAGGCACGTTGATAACAGAAATAATAACAACGAAAAGAGTAAGAAAAAAATAAATAAATAAATAAGAAACTGAAAAAGCAAGCGTCGTATAATGGAATTTACAATTCAATCACTTGATAGTAACAATAAGCTCGGTGGTATGTAGTGGCTTGCTTATAATTTCTCTTCCTCCTATCACCTAGCTATGTGGAAAATATGTACAAATCAACTGTCAGTTCAAGTAATGAACGTGCTGGAATGCTTCGATTTTTTAAGAGAAGGACACAAGGGTGCACGCAATTGATAAGGTGACGAGAGAAAAGGTATGATATAAAAACGTAATAATATTTAAAAAATGTTGAAACTCAGTCAATATTTATTACCACAAGATAAATAGATATTCTTTGCAGATGCCTGCACTCTGATTTATAGAGGAATGTATTGGAAAGCTTTAAAAATGTCCTATGTACTATGCTTAAATTTCATTATGTTCTATTGCATTTTATTTTATTTAATTTTTCTTTTTTTTGTTTCGAATATTTTATTTTATTTTTTATTATCATTTTTTTTTTTTGATATTCTGCTTCCTCTTCTTTAAAAAAACAAATCAATACATCATTTAGCTTAGACAAAAATCGTAGTAAGACAATTTGTTCTATTCAAGTATAACACAATTGCAATTTCGTTAAGAGAAAACAACTCTGTGCGTAGAAGAAGCGTGGTGTACAAAGGTAACGAAGCAACATACACAAGCACTTTTCTCACAACTTAACTTGTTGAGCATATCCATACATTGTTTACATTAAACAGCTGATGTTTACCGGCGTTCGATGACACCCTTACCATTCACATTACTCTTAATATCTTCAACGATTGTTTATGACTAAACCTCTTAATTATTTAAAAAAGAGCATTTTATCTAAGCATTTCACCATTTAGGTGAATCTGATTTAATTGCAAATATTTTCTCTTAATACGTTAGTATTTAAGAGAAGCATTAGGGCATTGCTAGCATTGTTATTGTAAAGTTTATGCATAAAAAAGACATAAAAAAGAAGAGAGAGAATCATTACCTTTTATCAATTGGCTTACACGAATATAAATTTAAACATTTGGGGGTTAATCACGCATTAACAGTTTGGTTTTCGCTTTTATATTCAGCTGTTTCGCTGAATACAAAGACGAAGGCTGATTTTCAGCTACGTGAATGTCCTCTTGATTTTTAGTCAGTTAGTCTCTTAGTCTCTTCAAAGGATTCAACGGATTCAAAGGATAAGGATGTGCAAATTTCTTTTCGCGAGAGCTTGTGCGAAGTAATATACGTAATATACGCAAACACTGTTAAAACTATTAACAAAATATTACCGATAAATAATTCTACATATAATTCCAAGTATCCGTTATAATAAATTTTTTTTGTAGAACTCGATTAAGGAATGGTTTCTGTCTTACTTTACATCAGTTTATGCGTGCATATCGGGTTGAAAAACAAAACGCGGCATAATATCAAAAATGTGTGTGTATCTGTAATGTGTTGGAATTGCTTCGACTGTAAAATATTTATACTATGAAATATGTAGTTTATTTAAATTGGCAATTAATTAATTGAGTAACAATTAAAAAAAAAAAAATAAAACGCGGACCTCTCGCAGCTCAGAAGGTTATTTGTGTTTGTTTACCGCACTTCTTGACATAGGTAGAAAGTATAACTTTTGCAAAAAATTATTTGGTTTGATAAAGTATTTCTCTCAGTGATATTAAACATCTCCTGAGTTCCTTTACCTTCGTATATACATATATGTACATACCAATATGTATTATACCTAAAGCGATTTAATCCTGTGTGCTTGGTGGTTTTTATTCCGTGCTCTGTGTCAGTATGTTAAAAATAATTGCTTTAAATAAAAAGAAATCAAGTCACGTGCAAAAAAATCTAATTATGATTTAAATAAATTAAAAAAAAAAAAAGAACAATTCTTTTTCTCCATAAAATCTACATTTATTTTGGGTAGACATTTTCAAAGTAACGTAACTTAAATGGACGGAAGCTATACGCGAAAACATAATTAGTAAAAGGAAAGTTTTTGGGAAATGGTTTAAAAAAGTAAAAGATATCTGAAAATAATTATACCCTGAAAGCTAGTTGTATGAAAATTTACTGGAATCTACTGTACAAACAAAGAAGTAAGTTTAACATGAAGCATGAATACCCTAACGTCTATACATTGTAGATAATAATGAGACAATCCTTTGTGATTTGTGGCCCAAGTGTATGTCAGTTACTGGCGTGAAACATATTGCATTTTATGGTGGACAATAATATCACAACAGCCGAAGGTGTGATTAAAATAATTTAGTAAATAATTCCGAAATACTTACTAATCTTAACGTAGCGCTTGTTCTGTATAAATTTTATATTTTATATTTTTTAGATTCTTACTCTCACATAATTCCGTTTTTTGATTCTTACTCTCACATAATTCCATTTTTTGATTCTTATTACTTACATAATTCCGGTTTTTGATTCTTACTCTCACAGAATTCCGTTTTTTGATTCTTATTACTCACATAATTCCGGTTTTTGATTCTTACTCTCACATAATTCCGTTTTTAGAATTCCGATGAGCCTAAATCAGGTACACAATAAGTAAGGAAAAATCCCTTTTGAATGAATACATTTCGAGAGAGAGTTTTAGATAGAATTATTATCCCAAGTTCTCGACAAAAGATAAACAATATATGAATGCACCCTATTTCTCAATTTGAACTATTTCTCAATTTGAACTATTTCCCAATTTGAACTGTTTCTCAATTTGAACACCTTAGGAGGCCCTAGAGAAATATTTAACCATTTTGACCAAAGTGTTATACCGATGAAAAGTTTAATGAGAGAGAAGAGATTTTAATCAATTTTGCTCATTCCCTCTCTTCTTTTTCGGATTGGGTATCCCCACAACTGTCTGCTTCAGAAAGCTTTCCACAGAAAGTAACTGGAAGATAAATTTGGTTCAACGCTTTTGGATCAAGTTTCCCTTAAATATTCGTGCAATTTTAAGCAAACAAATTTTTTTTATAAAAATGGGAAAAATAGAAATTTTACGTGATATTTATAAAATTTTAGAGGCGTCAACCCAACTTTTGCGCTACAGTTAAAATTGACCCGAGGATTGAGCGAAAGTTATAGTACAATTATGTTGATTTATTAACAGAAAGCAAAAAAATTCTTCTGACAGCATATGAAATATTTTTATTTCCTTTAAGTAATTACATGGGTAACCGCATAAGAAACTCAAGTGACGAACATAAGCATTACGCTTCTTGCATTGGTCACAGGATGGAAGCCCATGTCCATGTATAAAAACGGTCAGCGGACGCTCCATAACGTAAAAGATAGTAAACGTGTGCGAAAAGGTTGAGGTCTATCTGTCTCCCTATTAAGTTTATTTTACTCATGAAAAAGCTATCCGTCGGTTTGCCTTTAATTGCCTGCACGATAAGTTCAAAAATTGGCTGGGTAAGAACGCAATTAAGAGCATCTGAAATTCCGAAATTTTTACTTTCTCCTTTAATCTCTTGTGTTCGCTGACCCTTTTTTGCGTTTTGTGAATCTTCCCGATTCCTTGAGTGAAAAATGATTATCAAGAAGTGTAGAACGTGACGTGAAAATGGAAGTCCGGTAATCAAAAAAGCGGAGAGTGAGCAAAGCTTTCTTTTTGGTATTCAATTTTCCCTTATAAAACCCCTGGGCCATTATCAAAGCTAAGAGGATCCATCTTAGCTCTCTCCTATTGGAGGACATGCATAAATAAAATGTGCATCGCTCAATCGATGATTGATACAATCGGATTTTTGATTAAAAGTCTAGTTAGGTTGAATTTTCCGGTGCTATTTTTCGTCATCCCTCAAGCTCCGTGGAAAAAAGCGTGAGCATGCTTTTTGAACGATCGTTCGGTCAAAATGCGATAAATTGATGATAGATAGTGAGAAGTATTTAATTCTATTCCCATTAATTTTAATAAAATTATAGTGCGACATTTGAGGAAACCACGCAAGGTTTCGATGGCTTTTTGAAGACCGCAAATTTCGATTGTCATGGCATTTTGCTTAGCATCTACCCTTTCACGATTGCTCATAAAGCCCGTCAACGGGACGCACATTCATAATCGGAAATTTGTTTCATCAATCGAGACTTTTTGGTAAAAGTTTTAATAGGATTCAAGACCTACCATTCTAATGGTAGTTTGCAGAAATTTAAAGAAACCAATTGGTTGGATACACAATCTGATAAACATAATTTATTGGAAACGTGTCAAGTTAATAATAAAAATGAATTGGTAAACATTGAAGCCATATGCAATTTCTCAATTTCTTTGGCTATCAAATTAAGGATTATTTGCAAATGACTTATGTCTATTTGCGCAATAGCTAAATACTTCTACACACAGTTTTCCTGTTTTGCTTGATGGCTGTCTCATAAGGCTTGACTTTTTTGGCAGAAATGACGAGTAGTAGGAAAGAAGTGGAGCGGAAAGGCAGTATCGCGTTGCATATTTCTATTATAGTTTTTGGAGATATGAGTTATATTGTGTATTGTGTATTAATGTGCACCGTAAAAATAAAACGTAAAAGATGTATGAATGCTTGTAACTACACTTTTGCACTTTAACATTCAGCGACGGTCTTATACTTCTAACGTATAAAAAAATGATGTTCCGATACAACCGAATCCTCCACTTTTATCTTAAAATGAAGGAAAGAAATAAATTTTTTGTGATATTAGGTGGGCATGGCCGATTTTTTCCATTTTTGTACTGGTAATGGAGGACTATTTGTAGAACGCGACTTTTACCGTTGTATCTATTGTAGTTTACACCTGAGGAGCACAAAGTTATTTTTACTTTTAAAAGCAAAGCGTTCCCAGCTTACGCTGCACTAAGGGCATGTCCTCCGATCTATTTGGCTCGTTTGCATTATCAATCTGCGTGCAAGAACTTTCAGCGTTTTTGCCGAATTTTGAAGCTAATATCGTAATTCTTGCGATTAGGAGAATGGGCAAAGATTGTCATTATACAGAAGAACAGACGGAGGAGAGAATATATATACATAAAGGGCCACTAAAGCGTTCTTTTAGGCGCTGCAAACGTTTTGACAAAATAATTTCTTCAAGTTTTTTAAGAAACACAAATCTGCAAATATTACCCCCTCTTTTTTTTTATAACAATTGACTAATCTAGAAACGATTTATTCTATCTATTAAGAAAAAATTTTGAAACAGTAAGACAGAAGAAGAAGATAAAAAGCAGTAAACACTTTCCTTCACTTACCTTACCAAAATTTATAAGAGGCTTTAGAAACAAATCCGTGGTTGTTATAAAAGCTGTGAAGGTTTTTACAAGCCCAGATGCCCGCCTACTACAAATGCTTACGTGAGAGATAAAAACGATACGTTTCACTTTCAGTTCGCCTCAGAAAGTCTATCTCGTCTCATTTTGAGATTATTCCTTGTTGCGCTGACTTGTTATGGTCAAAGGACGTATTCAAAATGGACTGGTTAGAACCACTTTTGTGCCCGCTTTCACGATAACGCTGTGTTCTCAACAAAATTGATACGATATATTTAGATCAAATGGGCCGATTTTCTGAATCCCTTTGTACACAAATGTTCCTACGAAAATTAAGGCTTTGCATGAAAACAAGATATTGGAGATCTTAGTATTTTATGACGCAAAAAGGTTAAATGTTGTATTAAACGAAGCCACTACTACTACTGCTACTGGTACATATAAATCACAATAAAAAGAAAATAATAAAGAAAAAGTCTGATTATGAACAAGAAAGAAAGAAAATAAACACAAAGGAAAATAAAAAAGTCTATGCGATTGCAAAGCACTACAATAGAAAGGAAATGTTCAATGTTTAGTTAAAACAGATGTATTCTTGAACGCACTCTTCAATAATTTCTAAATAAAGGTCGTTTCCAAGGTCTGATTTCTAGGTTGAAGAATGTAACCTGCATTTTTGTAATTTCCTAAATATTTTCTAAATCTTTTATTGAAATAACCGTTTAACTCGATAGTGTACAGAAAGCTACGTACTCTTTCAAACCGGATGACATTTAATGCCAGTTTTTACTATAATACTGTTTACTTTGCACTAAATAAACGCATGTGTACAGGTAAACAGGAGCATAATAACTAAGAGCGGAAAATCTCACCTATTCTCTATGTATATATAAAATCTCCTAATATTTGAAAGTGTCCACAAAAATATTTTTCGTTTTCTAATTTGGACGGAGAGGGCTTGCAAATTGCAAAAAATGCGTTTACAGAGCTCTGTTAAGGTAGTTGGTAGGTGTCGTTACCAGTTAAATTCGAATTTCGCTTCACACTCTTCGTAACTTTGTTTCTCTTTTACTGCTTTATGTATTCAGAATGAATCATAGCTACGAGAGCACTGTAGTGATCTCTCTCTCTCTCTCTATCTCTTTCTCTTTCTCCCTCTCTTTCACTCTGTAATTAAAGATGATAACCGATTAAAAGATAAGTAATTACTTTCTCGTATGCTTTAGGAACATCAAACTGTATAACTCTAAGCACGTTGTGATTCTAAAAAAGTGATTTATTAAAATCTGGAAAAAACCCCTTAACGGGCACTGCGTTTTATTTAGTTACCTTGCTTCAACGGTATTTTACCGCTTTTAAATTAAAACCAGAAATCTTCATGTGAACTCTGTTTAATAAAGCAAAAATATTAACGATTATTAAATTAGGCTTCTCAAGGAGCCTTGCGGCCAGTGCAACGCTCCTTTAACATTTGGAAGCGTTTTTGCTTATGGAAGTATACGTCAATACTCTCAAAACACGCTTCAGTTTCCCCAATAAATTTACCATTAGATCGAAACGGTCTTCCTTGGAGCACCCTTTTGAGGTTTGCAAAAAAACAGTACTTGCTGGAGGCCAGATCGAAAAGGTATGTGGGTAAGGAAGTAATCCGAACTGCGCCACTTGGTCTCATGATCGCACTTTCATGCATAATAATACACAAACTCTTTCTTTCTCGCATTCTTATATTTTGAGAAAGCCGGCTATCTCTGCCACTCCATTATAAGGAAAAATTTTCAAAATTTTTTTTAAGTAACCACTTCTTTATAAACTTCTTTAAAGTTGGCCGACCATTAATAAATTGTTTTTTTGAAGAAGAAGAATTGCCAATCCAAACCAATGCTGTGTTCGAAAAGTAGATTTTTCTATCAAGAAGTAAGATTTAATCATCACAAAAAATTCACGAAAGCTTCCACAATTACTGTAACTCTTAGACAAATCCCCACAAGAACTGACTTCTCTGAAATACAGTTGTGCGCCTGGGCCTGATGGAATTCCATCATGTGTACTTAAGCCTTGCGCTATTGAGCTTTGTGGTGTTATCTCAAAGATATTTAATTTGTCCCTGAATTTAGGTGTTTTCCCTTTGTGTTGGAGGAGTAGTTATCTTACTCCTATTCACAAAAGTGGGAGTAGACA
>KK499782.1:867077-1147215 GCA_000688715.1 Glossina pallidipes
ATATGACTAGGAACCCATAACATTTTAATTTTTCCGCCGGGTGTTGTACTTATATTCCTTAATTTGTTGATGGTACTCCATCTCGAAGTCGAGGATTCCGAATAGCTTGTAATACAGACAAACTGTCAGTAACAATGACGGTTTTGAGTTTGCTTTAAATTGTATTGTTTTAAATAACCGTAACAAGTCTGAAAACATCTTTGAATTTCGCCTTTTAAAGTGTGTGAGTGGTTTCATCGAGCTCTAGCTAATATATATGTATATAAGAAAGTTGTGCATATTTAATAAAAAATTGTTTACAAACCAAAGCGTGTTACGTGAATTTGAGAGAAAAACTCTAGATGAAATTAATTTGAAATTTTATCAATCAACAAAAAAGATTTTTGGTATTTGTCTGCGTAGTTATCATCTGGTAAATTTTTCTATGCGTTCTAATTGAAAGATTTCTGAATACAAAAAATCGCCTGCGACGTTTTTTTTAGTATATTATTAAAGTTAAAAAATTTTGCTTATGCATAATAAGTCGTGATAAAAATCTAAAAAAAACGTAAACACTTGAAAAGTCTACTAAATCAAAGAACAACACTTGAAGACAAAAAGTTGAATTTTTTAAGAAAAAGGAAATAAAGAAATCCAGATGCTTGAAAATAAATCCCACAGCATAAACTTAACTTTTGGCTGAAGAAAAATCAAAAGTAGAAAATTTTAAATAATTGAAGTCAATTGAAGTCATGGAAACAGAAGAAATTTTTTCTTCGACTCTTCGTTGCTGAATTTATTATTATTTTTTTTCTTATTTATTTTGCAGAGATAAATATTGAGGTTGAAATGAAAAGAAAAAATTAAAAAAAAAACAAATCCTTTGCGGCGCACTTTAAATACCCTGTCCCTTTAGCTAATTAAGGTTAGTCTAAAAATATATTTTTGATCGATCAGTGCAAAAATGCAAGAAATGATTATCTTAATGGAACGTTTTAAAAATTACTATCTTCAGGTTTTATGTTTACAGACAGGCCGATCACGGCCTGTTCCAAATTTAGGCTCAACACTTATGCTGCAAGTTTCAGTCTTTAATTTATTACTCCAATTTTGAGGTCGTGTGTTTTCTAGCAGTATTAGTAGCGCACACAGATGGATTGATGGACAAGCTTAGCAAAGATGACGATGTGAATTTCTGAAATCTAGAGTCAATCTGTTTCAACACTATCCACACCTCTATTCTTCGATGGTGGTGTGCAATTGCTCACATTTCTGTTGATGAACTCTTCATGAATTTATTCTATAAACTTACCGACGAGAGAAGGAATATTAATATATTTTATAATATGTTAACATTTTTTACTGCTGGGCAGCAGTTGGTGGTAAATTATGTAATTTTAGGTGACGACTAAAGCTTAAGAAAGAAAATAATGTAACCAACACCACGCCATTGTGTTTAATTGAATGCGACGGCTTTTAGTTAAGAGGAAAATTCTCTTAGTCAACACACCCTTACTTATATGAGTGAACAACTGAAATCAAAAAAGACAACAATCAAATAACAATAATTTCTTATTTTCAGTTTCTTTCCGCTTTCGTTCACTGGCTGTGACGCTGCATAGAATGTTCTTCTTATACGGCCTACAACAAATCCTTATATTTTTTGTTATTTTCATTACAATTCCAGGTAAGGTGATGACTAACTTCTTTTAATTTTTAAAACACAAATGTCACTTTGCCCTTAGTTGCAACATTTGATGCAAGCTAAGTTGCATTTGTTGTCCAAAGTCAATTTTAATCATTTGCACATTAACAAGTTTATAAAATCTGTAGTCGAAAGCACAAAGAACAACGTTAACGTAAATGAGAAGGAAGTCTAATAAAATCCCCCGGTCAAATTTTAAGATAATTTATATTACATTTTATTCTCTCTGCGACACTAATAAAAATATGTAAACTGCAAATAAAATCCACAGTATTCCCAATTAAATAACATATGAAGAGAAAACTAGAGGCTTTAGATAGCTTGCGATGTATATGTAACTTGGGTCAATACAAATTCTAAATATTCTTGCGCGTCTGATACGTATTGTAAATAGGTTAAGTCGGTCAAAGGTCGCGTCGGCACTACAGCGTAAACGGAAGTCTTCCCAGTTTAAC
Organism: Glossina pallidipes; assembly: GCA_000688715.1. Lineage (NCBI taxonomy): Eukaryota > Metazoa > Arthropoda > Insecta > Diptera > Glossinidae > Glossina > Glossina pallidipes. The sequence goes on from KK499782.1 coordinate 869,217, forward strand.
GGCAACAATATATTTTTTGTTCATTACTCATAAATTGCAACAAAAGAAATTTATATATAATGTAACGTAATATTGATTTTTCGCTTAATGTAGGCTTTGTTTATAATTCATAGGAAATCTTTTTGCAAATTATTTACGATTTAATTCTCGTTTGTCCGTCCGAATGATGCACTTTAACTCTCTTGACTCGACCGACTTTGTCTTCCGCAAATATTTTGCTTACATACGCTTTTAGAAGCAAACTACGAGTACCTTACGTCATTTGTGTTAATCCCTTTTTTCGCTAAATGGCCTGCTAACTTTTGTTAATGTTTTCGCCAACCGACAGCTGCATGCACCAGGTAAAGTTTCATTAATGTGAGCCTGCTTCACCCTTTTTTTAGAATTTGGCTTCTTAGAAACTCGACTAGTTTTACTGAAGCTTGAAATCGTCAAATGTGGGATTTTCGTAACAACAATAAGGGAGATTGACAAAAATAGAAAAACAATGTAAATGATGTAGAAGATTCGGCCATAGCCGAATATAACTTTCTTTTTTTTATTATCTATGGACTATGATCCTCCACACGTAGTCCAGTATGGATTAATCGGGTTAGCGTTACGCGCGGTTACTCTATATCATCTATTGAATCAACAAACGTCACGTCCTTTTTTCTTGGCTTAGTATGCGGTGGAATTATAAACATGAGTATAGAAACAAGAAGCATTAGAACACAACCTGCTTAGGATTAAATATGATATATGGCAAATATAAATTTAGTATTTCAAATTTATTTATTCACAAAAAAATTCATTATTGCATTTGAAACCAATGTTTTATTTCATTTAATAGGTTTTCAGGATTCACTATTGTATTATACATATCACAAAGGTCGGAGGATTCACATCGATTCATGCTTGTATCAAATAATTTCAAAGTAATGTTTGTATAAGTTTGCATCAGTGTCAATTTAACAATTGTTTTGTGTGACCACAGCATTGTTTCAAATTAGAGAATTTAGTAAGTAAAAAAGTAGAAAAAGGAGAGCCATCCTTTCGCCATCTTTCCGAATGCATTCGTGCCCGTCGCTTACCATTCAAAAACTACCACCATCTTCAGTACAACTTTATTCAGAGCAACCTATTCCTAACCTCTTCCTAACCTATATCAAAGAAAAGAATTACTTTGTCAATCGTTAACTTAGTCATCTCTTTGCTGCAATATCGGCCTTCTACATGGAGCCGCTGCCAGAGCACATACAGGCGTTGCCAGTAGATGATGTTGCTTTGAATGCTGATGTGAAGGAATAGTAAAACACGTTCAACGTGGAGCTGCTTGCGAGAAGTTCGATGACAATTGTTAGTGAATTGCGACGTGGCTTGGTACTTTAATTGCTGATGAAAAAGCTGATCACAAAAGATAAGAAGGTTTCGGGGAAAAATGTAGAGGTACATGCCGACCACATAATTGGCATTGTTGAATTTCTAGCGAGGAAAACTTAAGAAAGACACAATTCTTTAAAGGCCACAGTATCTAACAATAGTCTGGAAATGTAACAAATTGTTTGCATTACGTGACAGCGTAATTGCTGCACCGATGCAAAAAGGGATATCGAACAAAGAACTAAGTGCTGAGGCAGAACTTTTCTATTGATTTTTTTTTCACACAAAAGTTACGTTTTAACTGTCAATTACTTGCCATAAGTCATTACATTTCCGTTTCTTCGGGAAAATAAATTTGTCTGTGAAAGGAAATTTTCGAGGAACTGTCCACAGATAACCAAAAACACTCGTTCGACGTTCCTCAGAAACTGAACGAAAACACTTTGAATAAAATATATTGACTTTGATAAAAAACAATAAGTGCTCAATCTCATTTTGAAAAGCTCTGTCTATTTTAGAATGGATCTTGCGCAACCATACAATATAACGCAACATTCTATCCGTTCATCCGTTAAAATGCTGAACACTCCGGTTGCCTATTGATACTCTAAAATTTGTTGCAACGACTATATTAGTTTCAAATTATGTTCGACTTGATGGCTTGGCAAACAAATGTCTTGTGGGAGGCTAGAAATTCGAACATACGCTTTGTGGTATTTTCTTAACTTTGGAGGAAAAGAGTACATCCATCGAGTTAAGAAAATAATAAGGTAAGGTGGTTACTCGAATTTATTCACTGTGCTCTTGAAAGATGCCTGCACAACCTGCACCACGTAGTGTTTGACGGCCGTTTTTGGATGCCGTATTTAGAAGGCAATTGTGGAAATGGTGAAAGGAGAAGTGTGTCCGGTTGTTTTCAGCACTGTCGAGAGCAGTAGAGAAGTTCTGGTTAGCAAGGCTTAAGCCTATTTGGTATAAAATCTTTTCCTCAAACGTTTTCACTTTCGACATCATGGGTATAAAATGGTGTATAATTTTTGCTCCAAATGAATTTTCCTAAAATCCATCGTCATAATCGGTATGCATTTTGTAGGTTCATTTCAAAAATGTATAATGAAATTTTTGTGCCAGATAACGAGCTTGTCGCGTGAGCGACATTTTCGGATGGTTGTGAAGACATCTACCATCTGCCATAGCAGATCTCTGTAAACGCCATAACAGAACACTGTTAAGTAGTTAGGATTAAGATGTAGTTGGATTTGGAAGCCTACTCCGCGTACATTAGAAAAGTGTGAAATATTTTTATGGACACAACAAGTCAAACAAGTTAAAAAAAAATGCAAATTCATCCTTCCAGAATTATTTTCACCAAATTTTTTAACGTAAAATTCGACAAACTTTTACGGCCAAACTAAAAAATTCCACCGATATTTGTGTATATCGCGCAAATCTTTATAACGATATATTTCAAACACGCCAAACGTATTCACATTTTGCTTTTCGGAACTATTTTTACCAAATTTTTATTTTATAATAATTCAGAATAAATCAGCTTCCAAAACCAACCATGCTTTTATCATACTTAAAGGAGCTCTGTTAGAACGTGTAAACAGCTCCGTTAAGGAAGCTGGTAGATGTCTTCGCTCGTTAAATTCGAATTTATCTTCATACTCTTAAAAAATAGTTTTGTAAACTTTTTGAAAAATTTAAATTCCTTTAGATCTTTCAAGAGATACTTTCACATATATGATGTGTCTATAAAAGTATCTTACGTTAGTTAATTTGGACGAAATATTCTTCCAAACGCAATCATATCTTAATTCTGAATACTTAACCGAGCTCTGTTAGTCAGTTCATAGAGGTTTGTTAGGGGACTTGGTAAATGTTTTTGTTAGAGGTAACTTCAAATTTATCATCACATCCCTCTTAAAATATAGTTATGATGTGTGACCTTATGGCGAAAAATGTGAATGGTTATAATCAAAGGGAATGCAAAGCAAAAGCCAACCCTTCCCGAAGAAAAGTTTGGACATTAGCAAATTTGAAAGACCGCTAGTTGACAGGAGTCACCCGGCTCTTTCTCGTTCGTTATGCCTAAGTCTATCCTTCTACTTAGATAATTAAAATAAATAATTAAATATAAAAAAAAGGAAAAATGTATAACAATTATATAATTTTTAGATGAGAAAAACATACATATATATATATGTATATATTTATATATACATTTATATATGTATTTTCTATATATGTATTTATATAAGCCATCGTCTATGTTCAAACCGCAATATAGTCATAATTTAAATTAAAGCAATTAAAAATAAATTAAATAAATTTTTTTCTTAATAGCACTCACACGCGCACTTTGTTTAGTATGCCACACAAATCGGATGATTGAGAAAAAAAAAAGCGGTAAATAATCGCCTTTTATGTTTCACATTTTTTCGTGCCTAACGAACTCCACGTGCAGCAAACCATTTAGTTAAAAAAGGACAAAAAATCGAGAGAGAGCGAACACTAGAAAGAGCGAAAGTGATAGAGAAAATAAAAATCCCCATACAAAGGAAGTTATTAAAAACACATTAACACATGTTTGTGGTAATATCCTAAAAAGTTACGAAATAAAAAAAATCGTATAATATATCTAAGTGCACGTATGTGTTGCAAAATCGATGACATATATAAATCAGGTCATTGAGGTATATATTAAAAATTTTTTCAATAACTCTTTTATGAAGTTTGAAGCGTCAAGTTGACATAATATTTGAAAACGTTGTATATTTTTTTTTTGCAATTGTATAACATACATATATATATCAAGTGTTATGTACATATATATATAACAGCATTTGCCTGCTTACAAAACTTTCACAATCAAAGGTAGAAAGTTGACATCTCTTGATTATATTTCAACCTAAGCAGAAATCATCCACAACAAGGAGACTATAAATTCTGGATAAAAGTTTGCACGCTTCACAGATGTGCGCCTGCTATCCGTAGTTGGAACGCTTAGTGTCTCTGCTTACTCTGGTTTAATTTGAAATATCTCTCCTTTTTCTATCCAATTATGAGTTTTTAATATTTAGATTCCAGAACTGAATGTTTGTAAAACCCTCTACATAAGAACGGCGGTGCGTTAAAATTCCGCGTTCGTTTGTAACACTCAGAAATACACAACAAAGACATAATTATAAAGAACGCAATATTCTTAATGAAGAGTGTTTAATACTCCGTTCTCCGGTGTGTCCATACGCCGATCTATTCATTCGCCATTTGTTGATGAAATGCTCCCGGTCAAACAATTGGAATAGAATGCTAATAATTTCGTTAGGTTCATACCAAGCACTTACGACTATACCGAAGACATTTCAAAGTTCTGTGCAATTAGGTTCAACAAAGTAGCTTTATACTGAAGCTTATACTGAGAAATGTACGCAAACGTCGGTATCGTCGAGGAAGAACGAAAATTGTCGTTTAGTTTAGGAGACGTTTCAATTGTTCTGAGCTATTGCGTGACCGATTCAAATCTTTTAAACCTTAGGCGTCCAATTTGTTTCTCACATTAATATATTGTTACGAAATTCGTTTTTTGGTAAGATTCGTATCATAAGATCGTGGTTTTATTTACAATCAATCCTTCATTTTAACTTCTTCGACTCAAATGTTCTTTTCCGACTCACTCATTCTGTTCATATCAGCAAGTTATCATAATTGATGTGTATTCCGCTAATCTTTTTCGTAGGCCCGCAGCTGGATGAAGTGCCGTGAATTTGCACTTGGTTCTCTCGGAAATTTATTTTCTGGGACAATCAATTAGTTGGAATGAAACAAGATTTGGGAATTACGTGACAATATATTTAAATTTTTTATTAGTGCAAAATAATGCGATAGCACTGCAGCTGATTCAAGTCTTTGATGAATCTCTTGCACAATTTCTTTTCTATTTTTGACGATCCCCCTTACGATTTTCGCAAAAAAACGAAAAAATTCATTTTTTTCGGTTCTGACCCGGCGTACTGTTCAGATCGATGCTGGCACGCGGCTTCGAATTGCCGAAGAAGTGCGAAAATGGGTCGATGATTGGATCGCTGCCAAGCCGATATTAATTCTGCCGGAAAGACGGGAAAAAGTTGTAGAAAATGATTGAAAATACTTTGATAAATATACGTTATATCAGAGCTTCGCAATTAACGTTTTTTTAAGTGAAAAAAATAATAAGAATACATGCATACATTACTTTATAATTATGTTATTATCTTATTATTCACCCTTTACTTAGCAGATTGATTCCTTTTCATATTTTGCACCACCAGTACAAGAGTTGTACCTAAGCAAAACGATTTGAACTTGATTTTCCATTGTACCGATCGAGTCAGAAGCATTTTGTACATCAAACGTGCCTGTTCGTCTGTCCGTGTATTCTTGTTCATCTGTTATTGTTGTGCAACCAAGTTACAAAGGTCGCAATTTTTGAGATATTTTCATATTGCACAGACGTGTTGTAGCATAAGAGCTGAAGCTATTGAAAATGTCTTTGATGGGATTATACAAAGCCGTGTTTCTATTTCTAATATGTTTCGACAAAATTTTGTGGAAAATTTTATTTTCGTATATTCAATGAATATGAAAAACTTGTCCGGGATGGGATAATTTTTTCAATCTGCTTCTACATAGTCGTTCTTACCAAAAACTAAGGTATTGTAGAGGAAGCAAGTTCAACCTGTATAGATCTAGTTTTCATAGTTCGATCATCACATGAACGCTCTTATATATAGGAAACCTTTTTATGTCGACCGATTCTAGCTATTGGTATTTTATGGAAATAGGCGATGAAATCTTTTAGGCGAGGTGTTGTCAGTTGATTTTGACATAAACTCGAAACGAAAACATCAAAATTCAGACTCCTTCCTAACTTTAGGCTTTTAAAGTTACCGTCGTAAAGCGCAATTTCAACAAAAAGGTCAAACAGGCGGTTCGGAACAGTTCTTTATTCCACTTACGCAATTAGGCAACACATCTTTAACGTTCTATACTAAAACTTGCTTCAAATCTTGTGGCATCTCTTACCCAAAAGCTTATAAATATTTCTGCGTGTGTTCTAATCATTTAATGATAATGTAAACAATGCCTTAGGTGTTTCATGTGCATGTTAATAAGTTTTATTTTATGCTTCATGCATTTATGCGCATAAATAAAATTTATTCTTATTTCATAACAATTGATTCAAATTCCTTTTGAAATTTATTAAAAAAACAACAATAAAATGACTGAAATAAAATAAAATATTGACATGCAAAAAAAAAAAAACGTTCTGGAGGCAAAGGTGATATGCATCTGGCCTTTTTCAATTAATAAAGTGTAGTTGGCGGGCGTGTTTTCATAACCAAACCTTAAAATTCTACATCAGATTTTCATAAATTAAATGCTAGACCATAGTCAACGGTAAATATATGAATGAAAATTTATCTCTCAATTTTACTTATTTTACTTCAATGAAAAATTAATATTAGTTGCGTTCCATACTGAAAGCAGTTTAAGTTTTCGAATAAATAAATACCTACACTTGACTAACTCGGATTAGATTTCACGTCAATCAAATGCAGGCATAACATAGCGTGTATTAACTAAATTGTGATGCGACGCAAAAACATGTATATGCATACATGAAGACATGTTCATATATTATATTATATGATAACACCTTCTCTGGATCTTGATTATGAGACCACAACGAAAGGAAACTATGCATAAAGCACCGTTAAATTATTATGTACTGCAATTGGTGACAATTATGCATATTGTCATCTTGGAAGAACATTTAAGTATTAATTGGGAGAAATTCTACACGAGCTCTAAAAGAGCACTGGTTTTTATGCAGGGCAAGCAGGACTACGTTTTCCAAAATTGTCAAAAAAGTTGTATTCTGCTATTGCAGTCACAGTTTGGAAAATAATGGTAACACTCCTCACATGGTGACAAAAAAAGGCGGAGACTTTTTTGTATGCGATATTTCCTTTTTTGCAACCGGGATAATGCTTGGGCAGACGGGCACATCGACAGACGAACAGATGAACATGCTTAGGCACATCCCAAAGCTGACACTGCTCAGGGGTGTGTATACTTTATGGGGCTTTTGAAGTTTCCTTCTTGGCGTAATTAAGTTATTGAAAAAAAATTAAGTTTTGAAATACTGTAACATTCGGTATGTGAGATAAATTTTTCCATTTTCATGCAGGTGCTACAGCAGCGCCCGCAGAATATACCTGCAAATTTTTGTAGATGTATCTGCTGTAATTTAGGAGCAATGAGTAAAAAATCAATTTTTTATCCCTTTTGAAGAACAGAGGTGTTCGACTTTTTGGTCGTAATATTTGTTACAGAGGCAACCCTGTAGGTTTCGCCGACCTCCAATATTGGTTCGCCTGGAAAAAAGATGGAAATGTGAAAGGAAGAAAAGGAAAACCGGCGTTCGAAAGTGATGTTAGAAAGCTTGAAATATCTCTTTTATCGGTGTCGACTTTATTTGCGGGTTATATAGCGAAAATAAAAGGAAAACTTTTAAAGCCCTATTTTTCGTACAGTTCGATGTAAAAACATAGCGCTCCAAACGTTTAATTGTGGCAAAATAATATTTGCGAATAATAGAAAACGGAAAGGAATTAGTAGTTGAAAGTCAAATCAATAGGAACAAAAGAATATATAAACCTTCATAAAATTGCTTTTGTGGAAGTGAAAACATCTAAAAAGCACTGTTTATGCTCTACACCGGTTATATTAACTTATGCGGTCGTATGTAACATGCAGAAAGACTTAAGATATACCCATCTTTTATTATACCGGTCGATTCAGAATCATTATCTGAATTGATCTAAGCCTATCTGTCTATCCATCTGTCCGTCGGATGTCTGCCCATGTAAATTGTGTTTAAGCTATACGTCGCAATTTTTGATATATTTTGATATATGAAATTTGGTACAGGGGCGTGCGTTCCTCCAAAAACGAACGCTATTGAAATTCGTTTGGGTCGGTCTACTTTTTCAACCACTCCCCATATAAAACCCCATTTCGAAAAGTCGTTATATGGAAAAAAAATACAATTTTCAAAATTTTGTCGGCAAAAGTGGCTAAGTATTGTGGTATTTCGGCATTCGCAATTGGTATGAAAACTTTGGACCGGCTGGGGCATTTTTTAAACTTTTCTCATATAGCAAAAATTGAAGTTCATACGACGAAAAGGTATAATTTTCAATGCTTGACAATGGAAATTATAATAGTAATAATAATAATCTAACATAAAATAAATAGCTGTGCCAAATTTGGACCATCTCCGTCTATTTTTTTGGGTCTTATCCTAATAACGGTTTTTACGAAAATTGATCCTGTATAAAGCAAAGAAGTCTAAGTTTTAACAAATGGTGATGAAAATTGACCCCTAATATTAATTAGCCTAATTAGTAATTTCATACAAACTTGAACTCTACAAAATTTGGGCCATAGGTGTAATTTTGCACATGCAAAACATGCCTTTATATATGAACAACATATAATTTTTGTGTTCTATAATAAAAATAACAATTGTGTTAGACAACTTGATGTAGGGTATATAATGGTCGGCCTTGCCTGCTATATGTTCTTACTTGTTTTGACATAAAGTTCCATTTCATATAAAAATACTATTTTTGATAAAGTTCGATTTTCGCAAGCTAAAGATACATATATGAATGAAAAAAGAAACATTATCTGAGAAAAATCCATAATTCTAATATACTTGACCCCATACAAAGAGAAGTGTATGCGAATAAATTTGCTCGTAACAATATAACTGAACGTTTTTGCGTGACGTCACATTTTAAATAGTGACATTAAAATTATAAATATGTACAGAATGTACTCATTTATATTACCAGCGCCATCTTTTAACCAAAACGTTTTGTGAGAATAGCGAATAACCCACAGACGGAATAAACCTAATAAAAAGGGAACTAAAATAAATTGCCTTCCAAATTCGGTTTATTCTTAACTTGCGTGGTTGAAAGATATATAGAAGATCCACTTAAACTGTAGGCTGAAACTACTGCGTATGCATCGTATGTCTTGCAAATGAAATGTGTATAAGATTCGATGCCAATCCATAAATTATTGGAAAATTTTCATTATTTGTGTTTGTGAACAGCCGTGCCCGGTCTAAGAAAATTAGATCCAATGGAGAGTGGTTTTGTTAACGGAAAAATGAATTAAATTTGTTTTTTTCGTTTGACGGAAGTAGATTAGAGGAAAAGTCGGACCCAACTTCCGGGTTTCCCATGTAAACCATGGTTCGATGGACGCCATAGGCAGGGCAGGATATAGAGCGGCTTTGGGAATAAGATCAAGGCGTCCGGTAAGTGGGTTTCGTCAGTCCGCCTGACCTCATATGGGTTATAGAGCGCGTGCATCCAGACGTGGAGGGTCTTTAAGATAAAAACTTGAAAACTCCTCCGACCGAACTAGCTGGCTTATCAACCTGCAATCGTTCCAACGTAACTTTTTTCACATTTTGGACTTTTCCTCTATTTTTCTACTGCCGTTTCTATTCGTATATTTGATACTGTGGCAGTTCTACCAGAAGAGTAAACTAAATTGACACATGTTGGTAGAAATCGTTACATGTCGTCGGCATATCGAAAACTAAATCAGGTAAAAAATCGGTTATAGACATTTTTGTAGATCGCTTCATATGAATGAAAGGTCACCAAGAGAATTTCGAACCCAGGCACCGTAACTACTTTTCTGAAATTCGAAAGTTCGAAAGGATCAAAATGACGTTCTTGCTACTCCCAGTGGGTGATTTCAATATGTCTACTATGAAAATTACAGATTTTTCCATTTAAACCATACATTACCTTGTAAACGCTTCTATTAACGATTTATTTGCAATTTTTTTTATTTAACACCCGTGGGACCGATACATAGATGACGTCTATTATGGAAAATTTATATTATTTTTAGAAAACTCTTGCCTTCAAACGGCTCCTCACAATATTTTACGTCATTTGACAATTTTTTTATTTGATCGTACGTTTACGAGTCTTACGAGAACTTTTGCTCTTTTCCATGGGAAAAAGCAGCATTTAAAACTTCAAGCCTTGAAGTTTTTTTGAAAAGTATTGTGATAGTCCTTCTTTGCCGAAAATAAAAGTTTGTCTACGGTTGGACAATTTCAAAGGCAGCCGCACGAATTCCGGCGAACGCAGTGGACACCCTGAAGGGATGGTTACACCAAAAAATATAAAAAAGGAATTCTGCAAATTATTCTTGGTAATCGAAAAATGAAATTACACAAATTAACTGGCATTGTAAGCATATTAGTAAGTAGTGTTGCATATGAGAATTCGGGCATGAGAAAGCTGTTATCCACGGGGGTACTGCGTTTATACGCAGTAGAATAAATACCTCGTATTACCAATCGGCGACAGATGTTTTGTTCATAGTAATTTTTGAAAAAAGTCTGCAATAATTGTTCGCGATTAGTAATAGTTTTCGCTTTAAGTTTGAGAGCCACACTGTAAAAAATGCTGAGAGAATGTAAAAGGTTGGTAAGAATTGGTTGGATGGAAACGAAGTAGAGAGCAATTAATAAATTTTGTGAAATGAAAATTGCAGTTTCCTTTAAATAAGCAAATCGCGGCCGGTTGCGGCGTATTTTATATAGTGAGTATCAGTTGCATCGTTATTCTTGACTAACAATAAACAGATAACACCACAAATCCTTCGAGAAGGACGTGTTCAAATTCCCAAAAAAACGTTTTATAAATGTATGAGCGCGGAAAGGCAGAAGTTTATGGAATTAATAAGCTTGTTTTGCTTGCTTATTTGATATTTTCATAATTCTGTTATGACGTAATAACTGACAGCAAAGCATTTTTATGAAAATTGTTTCAGCGTCCAAAAGTATTCGGATATTCCAAAAATGCCTAAATATCGAGAAACTGCTCAATGCTTTTTCAGACGTATGGTCTTACTTTTGCAATAACAAAGTACATACAATCTTACCTTTACGACAACAAGATAGATATGGTCTTACTTTTAAAATGTAAACAGTAGCACATGCAGGCCGAAAGTAAACAAAAATTGGAATTTGCAACAACAATCACATATGGGCTTAACAGATCTCTGCTAAAATTTTGGTTTATGTGTTTAAACATAACTTCGCGGCCTTGTCTTTTAATAGATAACTCGACGTACATATATTAAAAGTTCAAGATCGCCTATGCTATGATGTGAAGAGTAACAACTGGATTTAGACATGAATTGGATATGCACTGTAACATCCAAATGTTATAATGTTCGGTAAGTCTTCTTAACTGCAACAAATAGTTTTTCAGTAACATTTGAAATGTCTTTAATTATTCTCAACTCTCTGAAATGAGCAGAGTAGACTTGATCAACTGAGAGCTTAATATTGGTATTTTTATTGATGTGTATGCTTATGAGTGTTCGAAGATAGCAATATGATTACTATTCTCTGTAATCTTTTTTATTTATTCATTGAAACTTTACATACAATCGCAGTAATATGTCATTAAATACAAAATCAATATATCTAAAGGAAACATTAAATTGGGGATGTTAAAGTGAAGTAATTGTAGGCCGGAAATGCCGAAAGAAAATAGTCTTCGATTTAATTGAAATATAAGAAGATTTAAGATTTAATTACTTATTTAAATACGTTTACTAGAAACACAAAATGGTCGACTTGCAGCTAGCGCGGACAGCATGTTTTATAATAATATGGTGCAACGGATCAAACAAACGAAATTTGTTATTACACATTATACAGCGTGATCCGAAAGGGAATACAATAAGATTAATAATTTATTAAACATGCAAAAGTAGACTGGAAAATGGAAAATGAATACTTAGTGTGATTGTGTACGTGTTCACTATGTATTTATACAATTTCCGAAATTAAAAATTTCTTATCACAGCGCCGCTGTTGTCCTAACACCCAAAAGTATATTTCCTTTAATTTCATTTATTCTATATTTAAAAACTTATCTGCGTAGTGGTGTTTGTGCTCACATCTACATGAATATAAATGTGTATGCATATGCATGTAGGTATGCTTGCATATGTAAATGTAAACATTTATCATGCCAGCATAATAGACGAACACCATTAAAGAGGTATAAAATGAACAAGTCAAAATGTACCAGTATTTGCGTGCCTCTCTTAGGTTGTTTGTGCTCATGTGAGTGTGTGCGATTGCGAGTGCTTGTAAAACATCATTAAATAATAGTCAGAAAAATGGAGAAAAGCAAATATGTACAATTGCATTTACTTTGTAAGTTGAAAAATTACACTCAATGAATGATTCGCTTGCAAAGACGGCAAAAGAACTGGCAACAAGGACGGAGATTGTACGCGACAAAGAGAGATGAAGTGAAACAGTGACAGACAAGGCGGAGAGATAGAATGAAAAAGAAATCAAAATTTAAATCACAATCAATACTAGTAGCGGCAGTAGGTACACACGAACTCTAATAGGTCCAAATAAACAAAGTCTTAAAGGCTAAGTTGATTATAATACCAACGAACGTAGCGTTTAATGGCAAATTATTTACTTTGATATTGAAAATCATTTCTTTTCAATTCCTACTGTGCAACTTATTGTGTACTTAGCAAATTTAGCAAAACTCTTATTGATGAACGTCTAAAGTTCGCGTTTCTTTTCTTTTTCTTGCTTATGTCTTTCTTCTAGTTTTCATATAGTTTTTCTATAAAATTTAAAATAATATTTGTTAATGAGCGGCATTGAGAAGATTTCAATTCCGAGCCACAGGTACCCTTTTCAGTACGCGAAATATACATTTAATCATTTTTAACAAGTCTTTTCTTCCTTTTCACGAACGCAACTGTGTACATTTTGTCATAATAAAAATTCAAAGAAATAAATTGACTACATGCTAAAGACAACCTGTTTAATAGAATGTATGTCCGACCACGTATCAACAACGTCATTACTGAAACCGATCTTCCAGCTTTAGAATATAGGGTCTATGAGTTAAAAACCAAAATCATCCCGCAACTCTTGTACTCTATCTGTTCAATATTTTGCGAAGACGTTAGTTACTATTGCCAAACAAAGTCAAAATATACCATTCCATGTTCGGAAATAAATAACCACTAGCTAAGCGTCTCCCCAGAATTTGAATACAAACTACTGTGAGTTTTAATAGTTAACCTTTGTGATATTTTACTCTCAGCATACAAAAAAGAACGTAGGCCATATTCCTTCTTCGAAGAACTAATCGCAGAGAAAACTCAGTTTTTAGAAAGTAACGGTGTGCATCTCGCTTATGCAAACGGCTCTAAAAGTGACGACTTGTCCCCTGTCTATGCACCACGCAAGTCAAAGTTAAGCACATTCTACACGAAAGTGCTTTAATCTTTACAACCAAAGCTAATGCTATCCTTCAAGCCTTGCTCGGAAAAACAAATTCAACATGGCTGCCATCACAAGTAGTTTCTTGGTCATAAAAGCTATTCGAAGCTCCCCAAATTTCGTCTGGAACACCATTTGCAACGTAAAAAATACTATTGCTACTTACGGAGATAAATTAAACCCCCCGGGAAATGTGCAAGCAGCGAATGGCACAAGGGAAAACATTGACCTTCAAAAATATGCTAGAAAAAAAATAAGAGAGAAAATCAACGACGAGTATCGATAGTTCTACATGCATACTATCCTTATGTTAATCCTAACATAATTATTAGAATTAAACTGGGGGTACCATAAACTTCGTGAGTATCAAATATTTTCACAAGCGCTCTATCCAAACTTCTTGACCTCTTGAAAGGGTCTCGGGAATATAACCTCAATAAAATATTTAACTTTATTGAAAGGATTTAACGAATCGTCTAGTCTCGCTTTTTAAAAAGTAGAGCCGATAGTCTTCGTTGCCAGAGTGCGTCATACTTTATTTTTAGAATATATTTCTTTAGCCTAAATAAATTATAATAATAATACAAATGTTATTTATACTTTCATAGATATTTATATTCACATTTCTTCCAAAGATTGAAGTTCGTCAACATCGCTCTCAGATGACTAAGAGAAATGCTCTTCGTTTTACCTGGCAGTTGAAATGAAGAGCTATATTATTGGACATTTACTTCAGCTTCGAATACGCCGTATGGGTTTATCAGATATAACGTTTGAACAATTTTTCAATTTTTTGTTTCTTTTCCTTCAACGCAGCATTTATTCAATTGATTAAATTTTTTTAAAGTAGAACTATTAGTATTAATAAAATAAAGAACTAACTGACGACTAACACATTTACTGACAACGAATTGCCGCACTCCTACGGTATGCGTCTAAAAAAAGTTGGAAACAGCATTGCATCGCACAAAGTAGTGGGAACAGCAATTAATTTTTAAATTCTAACATCTTATTGTAAAAAATCAAACTTGAAGTGTAAATGAGGTTTTAAGGTCTGTGCACATGCTGTGTTAAAATTGAAGGAATTAATTTTCAAGTCTCTGTTGACGATTGATTCCGTAAACTTACTGCCTTAAAGCAATCAAAAATGAATATCAAAAAACCTTTTTATAACCAGAAAAAAAAGTAACGTAAAGAAATTTATTCCTTAAGTCTTCTGCTTTGTATGGTTAAAATTGATTTGTGTGAAAAAAGAAAAAGAAAAGGTTTCGGTTCTTTTTAAAAGAAATTCTCTCTAATTTAATGCAAACAAGGCAACAGTCGCAGATTTTGGGTGCTTGTGGTTTCAATGATCTCCTTTTTATCCCTAATCAAGAATTGCTGGGTATTAAATTACGGAGCTTAGGAATAACAATACACTTTATTTAAGCCTCTCACCCTTCTTTTGAGAAAAGTAACTAAAACTTTTGCAAGTGTATAGCATTATGGTACACGCTTAATACCTACTTTTTAGCTTACCTTAATGATATTGTTTTCAAAAGCCTTCAAAGCAAGATACGTTCTAATGGAAACGGGCCTTGTTGCAACAAGAAGACATTTCAGTTGAATTACGTATTGATAGCGACCTGAATTGGGAAATTTGGGAAATATACTTCGATGGCGTTTTATAAAACGGTTCGTTGTTTCTTCGAAAATGCATCCAGAAGAGAAGTCGGGACCAACGACGCGCATTATAAAATAAATAAAAGTTTGAGAAATCCTTGTGATCCGAACCTAAGAAAATTGAAATCAGTGATCTCTCTCTCTCTCTCTCTCTCATTATTCATGTTATGGGTAAAAGAAAAACAGATTTATCCGAGAGAGGTGGCAAAAATTGTTTTTCCAAGATTGAGTTTTCACAGACGTCCAGAAGTGGTCATTTATGTGAAATAATTTTTAAATATTATTATTATTATTATTATTATTATTATTAAATCCGCCTGAAAGTCAAGACTCTTGCCTTAGAATTTATTCTCTGGCTAAATTTATAATAATAATATTGATAATATTATTATTAAAATTTTAGACAAATGAAAAAAATTCTTAGACTAAAAAAAAAGATATTGAGCTACACAGGCTATCGGCTCTAATTTATAAAAATGTACATTAGATATTGAGCCTAGTAGTTTTAATAAAATAATATATTGAATTGATATTCTGTTCTGACGCTGATTTTAGAATGTCCAACGGACTAATCGCTCCAAATGCAATAATCCTAGCCAAGGAAAAGATAAGGCAGTCACAGAGTATGTGCTTTATAGTAAGAATTTGTCCAGAACTGCAGATTGGGGAGAAAGACTTCTTTAAGATCCCTTGGTGAGTTGCGATTGTATGACCAAGGCGAATTTTTGAAAATGTTTGGATCCTGATTTTCTCAACATGTGTTGGATATAAAGGTGGAATTAATTGAGGATTAATAGAAGAGTAGTGTTGATGATGGCATCGTAGATTTCATGAGATAATATCTAAAACAAAATAAAATTTATGTTGATAATTTCCACCGTTTACGAGCTTATAAGGATGATCTTATATTTGCAAATCTGTGTAACCTAGTATCCTATCCACCTATCGTACAAATTTTTGCACTAAAATTAATAACAACTTCCCTGATAGTCACTAATTTCTATTTCATTATCGTCGGTGGTTAAAAAATTGTATTTTTAACATTTCATTTTTGGAATTTCGAAGCAAGTAATAGCGAGAGGAATCCTAATCGGATAAGTAGGATGTGTTCTTACACAATGTCTGATCCATTATCTTTAAAAATTCTACCATCGGGGCTCCTTCTAGCGGAGTCTTGGCCCAAACAATACCAGGAAGATTGGTTTAATCTTCTTTTTTATTAGATTTACTCGACATGATATAGCCAATATGCACGATTCCAGGCTATCGTAGTCATAACTTTTTTTGATGTTATTTTGGTAGAAGCATAAAAAAATAATGAGACTGTTGATGTGAAAAGTATGAGAGACTACGTTGCGATGGGTTAGTTGTTAACAATTATGAAATAAGATGTTATAACGTGAAAATGTGAAAATTGATTGTTCTGTGTCTTTACGCGTGTGTGGGAGGAGAGCTCCTCCGTAGAGTTATTTTTAAGGAGGCCGTAAAGATTGAGTGGCCTCGTTCAGGGAACGAGGTGAGTGTCTTTTGCAATAATTTGAATAGAATTCGGACGATGCAGACTTGTAAGAAGTGATCTTGCAAGGAATACCAGGATAGTGGCTTTGTTATATCCCCGCAACTTCTCTCCGTGCAATATTAATACGAATTCTTGTTTTCGCTGGAAGCACTGCACACGAAAATGTCATGCAAGATGTATTCTTACTTCCTTTCCATCTCCCTACCTTTTGTTGTTTAAACACTTGCAGTCATAAAAACTGTGATAAAAGACTTCTCATATTTGATTCTAATGTGTCCCTAGTTTCATTGATAAATATTGAATATGCGCACGATTTGCTCACAGCGAAGTTCATCTTTCACAAATTCGAAAAATCTGAAAAATGTGTTATCAAATTGAAGGCGAGCTTAAAGGGTAAATTATTGTAACAGCATTTCAAAAGTGATTTCTTTTTGAAAGGATAGACTGGATGACTGTAGTCATTTTTAAAAGTTAAATATCGATGCTATATTCTCCTGCTTCTCTTGAAATGTCTCAGGCCAGGGCCAGGATATCCGAATAGAAATCTTTATTTTAAAGGCAATTGTTAGTGTATTAGGGAGATTCCTAGTTTAGGCTATAACTTCTTAGCAGTCGTTCATTTGCCACTCGCAAATCATTTCGGGGCATTTGGATAACCTCTTGAAATTTCAGAGAGAAAAGTTCATGTATGTATTGCTTTTCACGTATTCCAGGATCTTTAGAGCCAATAAAGAAAATATTTTTCGGACGAGTTAATACTGGTTTCCCTTCTTAAAGAAAACACGAACAAAAAATACTAAGTCAATAATAATTTTGTCTAAATAATAAATTTGTCTAAAATGACGGCAACGACATGGTTGACTATTAATGAACTCAAACCAAAACACGACCACTTGCGTGCAATCATGACACCCCAAAAGAATGCATTCTATGTTTTGATATGCAGACTAAACCCCAAAAAAGATATAATTTCTTATAAACGAAAATGTAGTTTCTTATGACATCTAAATAGGAAGGTAGCTGTAGCCAGTGAATAAGTGCGCACAGATTTGATTTATTCTTTTCTCGTAGTGAGTTTTAATTTCAGAATATGTTGATTGCTTAATCTGCAAAGACTCATAGAAATATTTTTTTGCTTATAAATCGAGTCTCGATATAGAAATTTTTCAAGATTTTCTGTACGAAATTTGAACGTGAAAAAGCAAGAAATTTTCTTCGTATTTTAAAGAAATTTCATGAAATGTGTTTAAATAGGTTAAATAAGCTTAAGGCTATAGCTTATGTCTGCACAAAGCTATGAATATATTTGCATATGCAAGTAATGAAATATGTGGAAAATGTAAACATAATCTATTGGTAATAATACCGAAACGTTTCTTTAAGGCTCCATCAATTTCTTTTTAATCATAAACTAAACCAATACAAAGATTGTCAAATTGCATAAATTTATAAATTTAACAATTGCTTAAGAAAGTTTCTTTAAATCTCTGATAGGAATTTTAAAGATTTAAAGTTGATCTTTATGAGATATATTTTCCCTCTAATCAATAAACAATGTAGAGAAAATACTCATAACCTTCACTTTCAATTTTTGTCAACCCCCCATAGTGTAAACATGGAGTTAAATGCAACAACGCACCATAACAACCACTTCAAAGTTCTTCAGAGCCTTCTATATGTATGAAGAGCTAAGTTTTTTACTTTAATTTAAGGAAAATATTTACGCAATAATTTAACATATCGAGCACAGCAACCCTTAAACCAAAAGCGTTTTCTTAAATCATTATTAGCAACTTTAAGTCACCCTCTTTCGCTGGATAACAACAAGATTCTTCCATCATCACGAAAGTGGTTGATATTTGCTAAGCAAACTATAAATATTTTGTTAAAATGTGGCGTAAGTAAATAAAATCACGAAGAGAAGTGATTCTAGCCAATATTTGTCCCTCCACTGATTGTTGTATGAGCAAATCAATAAAAGAAAAAATATGACTCATAATATAATAGACATCTAACCCCTGCTCATCATATCTGTGTTAGTTTTTAGGAAAGTGTGCAATTTTCGGCCACTTTTAGCTAAGTTTCACAGAAATGTAAATACGCTGACGTCATAATTAGAGCAAAAGTCGGAAAAGTGTTGTTTTGGAAAATTCTTTCTCTTCCCTTCATAGTTCATCGTTTACTACAGCAATCGTTCATTTCTGAATAATTCATTACTTATGCCTGTCAATTTGTCAATCTGACATAATCATCATTTTCTCAGAAACATAGTTTTTCACGCACTCTTGTCTCTGGATTGCTTCACTATTGCTTTATTTTGCAGAATCTTACAGTTTACGTGATGTACGAGTGAAAATTCCGCATACTATACGGCGCGGACAAAAAGCCATATTGAAGTGTCTCTATGACATTGAGGATGATACACTGTATGCAGTGAAATGGTATAAAGGGCGTAGAGAATTTTATCGTTATACGCCCAGCGAAGAGCCTCCCATGCAAGTTTTCCAATTCCCTGGCGTACGAGTCGATGTAAGTTTACAGAAAAATGGTATTTTCTCTTAAAAAAAAAAAGACGAAAAAAAATGTTTTTTTTCCATATTGTTTAGCGTTCCACTTCAAATGAAACACACTTGGTATTGGATTCATCCACTATAGCTACGGCTGGCAAATATAGTTGCGAAGTATCAGCAGATGCTCCGTCATTCCATACATTGATAGCAGCTGCCGAATTGCAAGTTGTTGGTAAGTCTATCAATAAATTTTGCCGAAATTTTATTTAGTTTTTCATTTTGCATTCAATTTCAATGACATGAGTTTAATTTCTATTGAATTATAATCCGAAACCGATCGAGATATGAAGGGGGACGTATGTGAAATTAAAATTCTGTTACTATTTATATGTTTATGCACAGAATTGCCACACCATCAGCCACTTATCACTGGCATTCGGTCACGTTACCATAACGGTGATATATTGCGCGGCAATTGTACATCGCGCCATTCGAAGCCAGCAGCAAATCTCACATGGACAGTGAATAATGAAGAGGTAAGCAAAACAAAAACTACTTTATGGCATTCGTATACACACAAGCGTACACGTATAAACGAATTTCTACCAATGATAGCATCTTTGGGGTACAGTTAGTTAGTCAGGCAGTCTGCCGTTCCTTTCCCTTTTAACCCAATGTGTGTCCTCACACACAATAATATTTATGTGACAATTGTCGAATGACACAGTTAGCAGCGAAACGTTGTTACTTTTGCATTTCATGTTCATGCTGCCGTTATTGTTCTTGTTTTTGTTGTTGTAACAAATTGAATGCGTTTGCATGGGAGTTGATAACACTAATAAACTTTGGGGTTATTTAGTGCGATAAACATTTGTACTCTCAATTATCGTTAAGAATTTACAAAGCAATTGAAACGTATACGTGAATCGACGTTTAAATTTGGTTGGATTCTGACGCATGCGTTCATAAATCCTAAAATATAATATTAATAATCAAAATGTAATTGTACTGACAGCAACAAAGTGATAGAATGAAGGAAAACATTTTTTCTAATATAAAAAGTTTGTATATATCTTTTTTATCTGCGTTTTCGTTGTCGTTTTTAGGTGCAGCCTTCCCATGTCCGCCATTTTAAAGTACATCGCGATCCTAAAAGTGAAATGCAAACATCTATAATTGCTTTGCATTTTCTCGTTAATGAGCATCACTTTGAAAAGGGAAAAATGAAGGTAAGAAAGCATTATTAAAATTATATAAACTCTATACCAAAAGTCAATGCAAGACCAGCCCAGCAGGCTCCGTTGGATTATTCCAAGAATTTCATGCATGCATCACTAAAAAAAGTTTATATTAATAGTTACCAAAGCTAATTAGCGAAACTATTTCAAACGACGGCTCTGATCTGTGAATGACATTAAAATTTTAAAGTTAGTATGTAGAGCATTTCTCAAAATGCCAAAGGTGCGTACAGTCCTGACGTTTTACTTGAAATTTAAAGTTGGATTGTTCCCAGGCGGTTTGGTTATATATATATATATATATATACTTGCTCTTTAATAAATAATATATGCTTTATAATCTCTGAATATAGTCTCTGTTATATATCGTTTGTACCCTAGAGTACTTGTGATGCAAGCTATGTTAAGTTTGTCCGAAGGTGCGAAGTGTTCGTCGTAATTTTTATTACACTAATCGATAAGGAACCATTTTCTAAACATGTGATAGGTTTTAGAAAATTCAAAACGTCTTTCTGCAAATGCTTTGTTGTACATTTTCTAATATGCAGACGCCCATACATTTTCTTACTTGAGAAATAGAATATGGCCACAAATCATATTTGAAATAAGCGAAAGTGAAACAGTGAATAACTTGAGCTTGAACATAGGGTTTTTTGCGTGTGATGGGGTTAGTTTTAATCTGATGGGGTGATAGTAAAGGAGACCTACACTTTAAATTATAACATGCGTTCTTACTTATTTCATAAATTTTTATTTTAATCAAACAATTTTTCTGTTTTCTAATAATTCGTTAGATTCGCTGCATAGCGCAAATTGGTGATGTGTACTACACAACTACCGAGAAAATTGTTCTTAGTGCGACATATCATCATCACCATCATAATTATCATTATCAACGGTATGAAAATGATGAAAATGAATTCAATAACGTCATAACGACTAATAAAGATTATGCTGCCGACGTTAACCAGTATGCTTTGCAAGATAGAACGTTAGTCGGGCAAAGTGCGGGCAGCAGCAATAACTACATAAGTCAAGTGCAAGGTGTGTATTAAAATAATCAGCAAACATGAATTTAATAAATTTGATAAAAATTGTTCAAAAGATTTCTTCTCTCATTTACTAAACAACAATCAAGCAGGATTAACAGCCTGGTCTACCGCTGGTAATATTGATGAAGCACACAGCTGCAGAACTCTGCTATATTTATGGATTTTTTATTTCTTAGTAACATGTTTTCGGTTAACTTAAATTTATTCAAAACTCTTATCGAAAATTTTAAGAAATTTTGATGTCTTTTTCAATATATTGTCTACCAACAAAAAAGAAAAAAATGTGAGAGGAAAACCTGATTCATTTAAAGTAAATTTCTAAATATTTACTCATAGTGCCATTTCTCCTTAAATGTATGTATAATTCAAATGTGTTCTATTTTTTGATTTTACTTCAATAAGGAAGCAACACGTACTTGTAACCAATAATCTGTCTAATTTAGTAACTAAGCACATTTATTACAATTAAATAAATAAATATATAATTAAAAATTGAAATGCGAAAAATAAATATTTTTCCAAATATTTACTAATGTTTTAAAATTAAACTTATGTATTTTCAGTGGTAATAAACTATTTAAAATTTTATGGTTTTTGCAATGGTTTTCGCGGCAAAGGATTCTTTCGGTAAGTTAAATACACATACAATTTTAAGCTTAAGGCTTAAGACACGTAAATGTGTAGACATCCTATTTTTTCTAAAATTTCTCTTTCTTATACAAACAAGTGAAGAGTGAAGGCGGCGTAGATTTGTGCCTCCGGTTCTAATAAATAAAAATCGCGATAGAGCCCTCTCTTCTTCTCTAAAGCAATAGCCGCACTGAAGTAATAGAAGTAAAGACGATTTTATCTTACTCGCCTTCACATACATTCGTGTGTCTAGACACCTAAAAACCTTATGGTCGCGAAAATTTGAACAGATAGCTACAATTTCCCATATATCTTCACTGTTGTAGTGTTTGACCACGAAAGACGGGTAAACCAACTCACGATCGCGACTGCGATAAATCTTTACACAACCAAACAAAAATCTTTAGCCTATAATTTATATCACATATTATTCGGAAACTAGCTACAAGCTTCCAAGAAGATTCAATGGAAAAGTGACCTGATTTGCTCAAAAGCATGTCCACCACAAGGGATAAAAATATGTAACTTACAATGCCTACAAGGAAAATATTTCTTAGTTAAAGGGCCCGTGTACAAATGTTTTCAATGATTTCCAATTCTAGTCTGCCTCGCACTGATGCGAGGTGGTGGGTATCAAATACTCGTCATAACTCTAATACGGTTTTTTCATACGTTTTTTCGCTTTTTGCAAATCGCACTTTATTGTTATACTGAGTTTTGGATTTTGTTTGTTACTCTTGCTTTGCCATATTTGTAAACAGTGTCATTGCGATGATAGGATATAATAAAGCAATGTGCTCCACGGATTCCTGTGTGTAAAGAGAGGTATAAAACCGTGCAAGCTACTTGAGCTGTGGATTATAAATAGTTCTCAATACTAAGTTAGAGCAATGAACAACTCTTAGAAATTCCGCTGGTTTACGTTTTCTTCATTGCTTTGGAGTATAAAAAGAACAAGTGAGTGTAGTGTAATAATGTGTTGTAGAATAAGTAAGTGCTGTTGACTTGAAGAATTGTGGAATAAATGTAAGGAGTAGGGCCTTCGCGGAACGCATGCAGACATTGCGTTAAGATGTGATAATCTCAGGGATTATTCCCATAACTTCATGCTAAGAATGTTTTGCTTTACACTACGTGTTGCGATGGAAAATAATGGTAAGTCACAATAAGATAAGTAATATTGTTCGATTGGACTGGAATAAAGCACGTTTGAAGAAATTGAGCACCATTACTACGGGACATGACGGTATGCAAATATGCTGCTTGGTTACATGTGTAGAAAACGTTTGTCAAAAAGATCTTTGTTAAGAATACTGATATAATTGCAAATTGTATTCCTATATATTATTATAGATTAAGAAAATTTTTGAAAAAGGGCCAAGTATCACTTGTGCATGTTCTGTTCTTAACAAAATTCTCTGGTACAGTAATTGGATTAAATAGACTTTTGCTCTTTTGGTTAAATTTTTGAACAAAATTGAACAGTAAATGAAGTTACGATACTTTTCATACTTTTATATCTAAGGTATGCTATTTTTTTGAACTCAGCGAAAATAAATAGTTAATGTGGGTATGATTGTGCATGTCTGTTTTTCAAGTGTTACATTGTTCTTTACACCCACAATGTTTTCCAACAAAATGACTTAATTATGCATGTTATGCAAAGTCTTGGTATTTTTTTCTTGCTTTTTTTCTCACTTACCCCATGGCCTCGTCATTAGTTAATGTGGTTTCGATAGAGGCTACACAGTTTTTCACGAACGGAATAGAAGAAGAAAAGCAAGAAAATTAAAAAGAAAAAATCTTAAATTAAAAACATTTCCATTTAAGTTCCATAGACAACAATGAGAAAGTGAAAGTGGGAAAATTGAAAAACTTTCTGGTTAAAAGAAAGAAAAAGTAGTTACGTGATTTTAAATACAGATACGTATATAAATATGGGTAGATATAAATATACATATTTTTATATCTTTTATCGAAGAATAAGATGTATTTTCGTTTTGTTAAAACGTTTGCAACGCTCAGAAGGAAGGTATGGTACGGAGACCACACAAAATATGTATTTTCTTAATCAGCATCAAATTCTGAATGGACGAAGTATGTCACTCTGTCCGTCCACGTAATGTCTGTTGTAAACGTTCTCTTGGCCGTCACCTTAAGAATGGCAAAATCTTTGGAAGTCTCTGTATGCAGATTATTATTGACAATAAGTCAATTCGCTAAAGGACACACCTAAAGTGCTACGAAAACTGAGAACACATTTGTTTTTGCATTTTTGCATATTACTAATAAATTGCACCATGGCAATCCACAAAAATTTGAACGTATACTCTATGAGAGATGCAAAAATGGGAGAAATTTGCCACGTCCTGTAAACCGGTCAAAGGACAGACCAACAGCCTCCACATCTATGGAACTCAAACTGAACATCTTTGTTTTCCGCGTTTTTTGTTTGTTACTTGTAAAGTGCAACCCGTAGCCCATATAAACTTCCACCAATCGCGCCCACCGCATACTTTAGAATAAGAAAACATGTCTCTTTTCCTTTGTTTTAGTCCACTTTAGGACGTAATAGGTACAAAAGATTCGGTTATGATCGAATATAATTTTCTTACTTGTTGAAAATAGATTTAATTAAAAAAATTTCTTAAAGTAAATATTGAAAATATTATAAACATTTCATTTTTACTTTATTTTTATATAACTCCTTTTAAATCCCATATTATGAAACAAAGCACGTACAATATGTCATTATAGAGCAAACAGCCCTTTTGCATATTATCATAAGCTATATACTTCTCTGTGTACATAAAATCTTCTTTCATGTCTTCTTTTTTACAAATCTGTTACATTCAATCGTTATGTCTGTATCTCAATTCATTCTCAGAATGCATCGATATGTGAGCAAATCTATTTTACGGTTGTTATGTTTTTACCGGAAGAAAAGGAAAAAACTTATACACCTGATGATTGGTAAATTGTCTAAAGAGCATCAAATTTAGCGCACAGGGTAAAGCATTGTTAAAGTATTAGAAATGAAGTGTAAAATTTAATCATTCCTATAAAACAATAAAAGACCAAAAACAATGAACAATGGTGGAGCACCAAGCGTTAAATTTCTGAATAACAACGAGTTAATTCGTTCAACAAATGTCATGCATGTAATCAAAATAAATTATTGATGAGTTTTGCAATTGAAAATCCCTTATAATAACCTTTTTTTAATCATTTACACAAACACGCATACATTCAATTTTAATAGCATCCAAGTAGATGTTCTTATATACTTTTAAGATATCGAAGAATTACGAAACTTTTATGCAACTGCATAAGCCTTACTAATCTCATTAAAGTCGACAATAGCTTTCTTGCCCTCTTACGTAACACAACACTTTTAACGATCGTTAAAGAAAGACGGAAAGATGGAAAGGAAGAAGTGGAATACCACTTGCAACGCATATTACATAATAGAAATCGATATTAAATGGACACACACATATACTTGAAAAACGCGGGACTTGGAGCGGTAGCGCCAGAGCGTTCGCTAGTTTGTTTCGCCGTTTTTCCACCTTTGGCTCGGCCGCGTGTATAGCAAAGAATACCTAAATCGCAGCCAGCATGCTTCTAATTGAATTCTATATGGGCCCGCAATAATTGGGAATCTATAAGATTCTCATAATTGCTCAAACACCACAAAAAACTTAACAGCTTTGTGTATTTTTATTGCTTCCGCTAAAAAAAAAAACAATGAATTTTGTATTGTGATTAAATGATATTTTTTGAACGAATAAACACAAAAAAAAACCTAAAGACGACTATTCAGCCAGTCTTCGCGATCCGATAATATAGATGGTGGATGGTTAATAATTGGTTGAATTTATGCGCGATTGCATAAGAGCATGGGATGAGCATCCTTTGGATATTTCAATTAAACAATTACAGCAGCAGAGACCATTAAAATAATCCATGACATAACATTGAACGATCGAAATTGAAAGTACGTGAGCTATCTGTGGTCGCGAACGTCTGATATGAATCAATACAAGGTGGGTGCTATTTTCCCTTGGAGAAAAAAAAAGCATCCCTATGATTTCAAGAAGAATTTAGAAATGTTTAAAGTCCGTCGTTACATAATTTTGGATGAGACTTGGGCTCACCACTGCACGTTGGAGTCGCATAACGAATCTAAATGAAAGTCTCAGCCGGTGGCGGCGGACAGTAACGCAAACGTTTTGTGCGATGCATTTGGTATAACTCCCTTCAACTATCCTTAGGAGGATAGACCCGGAGCGGTCGCATATTATTGACGTCTATTGAACCCCATTAATAACAAAATCGGAAAACATTTGACGAACATTTCACTGCGACAATAAAATTGTATAAATTAAGATACGAATTGCTTCTGCAACCGCTGCGTTGTCTAGGTTTGACTGTCAAAGGTTACTATTATTGTTATTTACTTTAATGACTAAAAAGACAGCTACCTGCTAAACGTTTTGTGAAACACATAATTATTTTGCGTTACTCGTATTATTTGAAGAACTTAAAAAAATTGAAACACGTTGGATTATCAACCTCAAAGAAGATTATGTTGAAGAATAAAATGTAGTTTTGCCAAAATGGTTTTCTTTATGTTAGGCAAGTGACATAAGGTCCTGCTTCAGCTGCCTAAAAAGAGGGTTTTTCTAACAGTATTTTAAGCACATCTTTAAGCAAAAAAAAAAATAATATATTCGAAAAATGGCAGTACTGGAGCTACGGCATAATTTTAAAATTAAAATGCACTAAAATGTTGTCTTAAAGATACTTTAAAAAGTTCGAATAAAACGACCATGGAATGTATTAGTGGCTTTACGGGTTGCTTCGAAAAATCGTGTTTTGAGAAAAACACGTTTATACTTTTGAAGTGCGCTACAAAAATTTTTGTACCATTTGTGGTGTATTAAGATTGGGCGGATGTATGCGTCATCTAAACGTTTTTGAGATAGACCGAGCTTTCATTATACCGATCGATTCAAATCACTTTCTGAATCGATATAAGCATTTCTGTTTGTTCGGCCGCCTTGTTTTTTTGTGCTAAACTTAAAGGACGCAAATTTTGAAATATTCTGATGAAATTTGATACAATCGCGCGTTATGGGCCAAAGACGAACGCTGTTAACAATAGTTCGGATTGCACCTGCTTTTCGACCACTTCCCATACAACACCTTATTTTGAAAAGTCGTTGTGTTAATAAGAATAGAGTGGTGTAGGATTTTTTTTGGTAGAATATGGCCCACTACAGCGTTTTTATTTGTTTTTCCCAGGTTCGTAAAAATGCCGTTTCTTTTGCGGTTTCTTCCTTTGCAGATTTTATATGTGAGTGTATGGATTTTGCAGGAGCTATTAAAGACCGAATTAAGCGTTTTACACTTTGCGATATCACAAAGAAAACGATATGAAAATAATTTTATAGCAAAATTATTCTGGAATTCCTAAATATCGGCAAAATCCTCTTCACACACTTTTAATTTCTTAGCAGTGGCACTGGCTCCTTCTGAACGGCTCTTAGTCTCATATCTTAATTTAACTGTTGTTTCGATGAAACAATTATTTGGTAATGGTTTTAAATGAATGCGAACACTTTCTAAAGACAGATTTTATTGAGTCAGAGGAGTTAGAAATCAACAGATAAGAGATTAGATCGATCCAACTTCCCAGCTGCAGTTCGTTTTTTTGGGGCCACTTGCGAAAAAGTTCGAAATTTTCAACTTTTCTTTCTTGGATGCATTATGTACCATTGCAGGTCATAGTATCCAAAAAAAGGTGGTGTCGATACTCTCCTGAAATTTTAGCACCACCTACTTCAGTTGTTACAAAAAACATTACATTATTTTAGTAACAATTATAAGACGTAACCTAACCTGATATAGTGAATATCTATCAGCATCAAAAATTAACTCCTAGCTGTAATTGTAACTGTGCACATACCGTGACTATAGTCGAGTTAGTTTACATTTAATTTTGCTAATTGAATCTGAGTAAAAAAAGTTATATGAATCAATATATTATAGTTTGCATAGCCTACGAAGTGTTCGTTATACGTTGTTCATAATGTGTACGTCATTGTAGTAGTTTGACAGAGAAATATTTTTCAAGGGGTCTATTAGCGACATGAGGACCAATGTGGTCAAGTAAGAACGAAGAGTCCGCATAGGCCGTCATCAATTTGGAGACATGAGCCTTTTGTATTTTTAATCCTGTGCTCATGTGAGGGAAACTCACGGCTCGAAGAACAAAGAAAAAAAGCCGCTCTTGGATCGATTCTAATAGATCGATGTAAGACTTGCACAATGGTAACTAGATAATGACCGGATGTTTCAACGTGGGTTTGACAAACAAAATGCGAGTCTTAACTGGTTGAGAGGACCCAGGAGATTGATCTTTTAGCCCACATTGCGATATATATTCATCAGGTTTACAATCAATTTCTCTTTTATAGCACAGAATACAAATTACGATCACTCCCATTTTTATTATTATACTAAAGCTTTAAGCCGAACTTGCTACTTTTAATACGTACTCTCAGACCAATGGACTGCTTTGTTATTATAGCCAATCCTTCGATGGATGTCCCTTCGTGTAACACGGTGAGTGCCAGCAAGAAGTGAAGAAAGGGAAAGACCAGGAGAGGCGACCATAACCTAGTGGATTTGTGTCCAACCGGTAAGTGTTATGCGTTTCACTATATATTCTGAGCATTCACTATAACTACGACCAAAGTTAACTCTATCGCGCTGATATTTGAAGACGCCAACACTGACTTAGTAATCGCGTTTCAAATCAATAGATGGTTGGGTATACGGGCAGTATCACAACGTTAGGCAATAGAACGAATGGATAGGCAATGTTAAATTGACTTGGAACCCGTAGTAGTCAAACTTAATGTATTCCTTTGTATAGTTGTGAGTACAATTAATCATCACCAGAAGTGCTCAAATCACAGCGCCTTATAGATTTAAACTTCGAAAACACTTTCCCGTTAAACCGACTTCCACTATACGGGTTGTGCAAATTTTTCGATGAATTTAGGTTTGAATAACCAAAATATCTTATTGACAAAGCAGTGTAATCATAATATATATACCTCTGTATTCCATTTTTCTTTTAAATGTTTACAGAAGTTATTTTTGACACTACGTTTACATACCTACATACATGTAATATATGTAATATAAATAGGAAATGTAAAATAGGAATGTAAAATAAATGGGAAGCAAAGTATGTATAATACAAAAGATTAGCCCGAAGTAAAGGAGAAGAGTATATATGCATTTCGCCAAAGTCCGGCAAGAAACATCAGAGATCCCATAAGGTACATATATTCTTAACAACGTCAAAATCAGAAACCACCTGAGTACCATTCGAAGTTCTTGTTGGCGGGTTGGTATTGAGAATGAGTCGAATCGATCGAGGGGCAACCCTGCCGCTTCTATGAAAATTAGCACTTGTTGCGCTTGTTTGATTATATCTGAAAAAATTAAATGAGCGAGTCTGAGTTTGCACTTGTTGTGTCTGCCATCGTTTCAGCGCTTTTTCTCTCTAATGCAATTGCAAAAATCTTTCGTCCTCTCTTTTCGAATTCTTACGCAGGGAGCAGCTCAGAGTGAACACAGGAAATGGTGCCTTATACGCGACAGTTTTTTTTTTCTACTGGATCATAACTGAACTGTGAAAGCAATCGCGCATTGAAGAGATACTTAATCTGTGTAGCTGTGCTTTTTATAAGCTTTGTATTATAATTACAAAGTAATGCAGTTTCCGTTGGATCATGTTAGAGGGCTAAAGTAATTTAAATTTTTTATATGAATTCAGAATGTGGCTCTCAGCGAATTCGGAATTCTGAAAATTGTAAATCTTAAAAATAAGGCGCTATATGGAGAGTGGTCGAAAAAATGGTTCGATTGGAAACAACCAAATCCAAGTTCATTGAAATATCTCAAAAATTGCAACCGGTAGGTTGAATACAAAAACACAAGGGAAGACATTAGAAGTACAGACGGCCAGAAACGCTTGACTTCAAAATCGCTTTGCGAATCAATCGGCCTAGTAAGAGTAGTAGACGGTCTATTTTATGTTCTTTTATGTGTTATAACCTGTGCCACGAATTGTGTAGTTGTACGTAGTAATGTCAGTATTCTTATAACTGTCAGTATTTTGAAAAATTCTAAGAATTTCCTACAATTGCATTTTGATTTCAGAGAGCATTGCTCTTATTAGCATTATTATTATTAATAGTAAAATAACATATAAGGTAGGTTGAGCACTAGCTCCGTATATTGTCCGCTGTTTATTTTTAAGTTACACTGAACATTTAAGCCAGTCGTCTGTCGTAGCAAATGTATGTAGAAATGTAAAATTGTTCAAAATTTCAAAAAATTGGTGTTTCACCTTACGAAAACTCGTGTTAGATAGTAAACTGTTTTTTTTTTTTGTTTTTACATCGAGGGTTCTAGAAAAAAAAGTGCAACATGGAGACGTAGATAGAAAAAAACGTGCTCGATATGTGCAATGTCAAGTTTAAAATAAATATAAATTAAATAAGGGAAGAAAATTTTTGGGCAAAATATTTCTACGTAATCCAAGAACAGGTGCTTGGATGTATTATAATCATTTCTTAGAATATTAGTTTGGTAGCGACCCAATCATCGACTCATTTTCGCACATCTTCAGCAATTCGAAGCCGCGTGCCAGCCAAGTCATGGTGCATCGATTTGAATAAGTGGAAATCAGAAGGCGCTATGTTTGGTGAATACGGTCGGTCGGCTTTCCTTAAAGCGGAATCTCACATGCAGACTCATAGCTACGAAACAACATCAACATCACCACCCACGAATTAATTAACTAG
The DNA here is from genome assembly GCA_000688715.1 of Glossina pallidipes. Taxonomy (NCBI): domain Eukaryota; kingdom Metazoa; phylum Arthropoda; class Insecta; order Diptera; family Glossinidae; genus Glossina; species Glossina pallidipes. Next base: position 900,502 of record KK499782.1, read on the forward strand.
ATTCGATATTCAGATAGTGCTACATGCATATTTTCCTTGAACGACCGGGCCGCGCTGAGACAGACAGCGTAAATCCTCCGTCCAACAATCTAGAAGTCGGTTGAAGACATGCTACGTCCGTTAGTCCTGTCCGCAAGTTTCACTTGGTCTCTAGATGCTATAGGATCATTTCATACCAGAGTAACGTGAAAAATGTCACGTCCGCCAGTTAAAAAATATATATACCCATGTTTATTACAGATTTTTTAATCAGCTTTGCACATTAGGTTCAACATGTTGTGAATACATATTTGTAGATTTGTAGATATTAGAGATTTACGTCAACATGAGGGCCAAACAAGTAAACTAACTTCAATAAATTTTCTAATAAAATGTTTGCAATAAAAATAAAAAAATAATTATAAACGATACCCAGAAAATAGGGGCGTATTCACTTTGCGGAAACTTTTGCAACATTTATATGTATAAGTTTAGTTTATTCCGAATCGATCTAGGCATATCTGTCTGTTCGTTTGTCCGTGTAATGTCTCTAACAAACTGTCTTAAGAATGAATTACATTTTAATTAAAAATTACCATAAATTAAATCAGCAAAAACACTCGAGCAGACAGACTCGCGCGCAGTTTAGAATTGAAAAGATATCACAACGGTCAGAGGACACGCCAACAGTGCAAGACGTTCTCCCAAACTAGACCTTGTACAACGATAGGAGTTTCATCATACGCTGGGTATCCTAAAGTACCTGTACGAAAATAGAAAACACCAGGCATGCCTATTCAATATTAGAGAGTATTGAAATTGGGACTTTTTTTACTTTTAATCCCCATGTCCGTTCCGGTATATTAATTTTGTACGGATGCATGTAATATCCTGCAAGCACTTAACGCAGACTAATATTCTTTTATGCCGATCCATTTGAAATAATTTTCTCCATGCATTTTTGTATTCAATTTACAAGTTGGAATTTTGACGAAATCTGGTATGCCCAAATGTTTTGCTCCAAGAAGAACCACAAAATTGAGTGGGTACATTTTTCTAATCGTCGCCTATATAACGGTTTCTAAAAAAGATTATATGACGAAAAAGATCTAATTTTTCGCATTTTATGATGAAAATTGGCTCATACCAATAACACACACACACAAAATTTATTTGCCTATTTTTTGGAACAGACCTCATTTACGAGGTTCCTTGAAGACCAAATTTTTATCTGACAAGAAATTGGAATTTCTAAAACTTTCTAGAAAAATTCATTTTGTAAAGTAAAGTATCACGTTACCGCACTAATCGTAGGCTAAGCGTACTGTGAAAAGTATGCATTGACATGCCATTTTATCATAAAAATCAATGAACGATAGTATTAGACTCAGGGGATCCTCGAGAATAGTGTTTTTACTTTTTTTTAAAACAAAGGTATTGGATGCAAAAGATTCAGTTATTGGCAAATACAATCTCTTTAGTTGTTTGGCTTTTACTTATAAATTTTCCTAAAAACAAAGTTTTTGCTACTTTCCTCAGTAATTTTCGCTGAAAACTTTTAATAACATTTATTAATAAACATGTGCACATAATCTGTGTTCTGCATATTGTTAAACCAAGCCCAAGGTAAGTTATAAACAAAATTTTTAGTTAAAGCGAGTGAAGATGGCTCACCAAGAATGCCGAAATTCTGTGAGGTTTATGCCTTTGCTAAAAATAATTCACATCTTATTAAACTATTGGGTTGTTCGGAAACTCATCTCGTTATTTTTTATGAAAGACGATTGTTTTGTAGCATATAAAGATTTTATTCTGACCGCGGACGAATTCGTTAAATTTAATCTCTCATGAGTTCTTATTCGTCGGGTTCTATCCATTAAAGCCTTTATTGTGTCTTCATCAAAATTGCCGTATGGAAATTGTCCAAACCAGTTCTGGCAATGGCGTTCTGTCAGTACATCTTCTCTCTCCATATCGCATAATTTTTACTTGCTTGAACAGCAATACGTCGAAACTGCTACTTTACACTTTCACTATTTGGAGGGCTCCTATCAAAAATTACTCAGTAGAAGCAATCGAACTTTTTCACAACCTAGCCTTGGTATACCAGCTGTCAAAACATATAATAGTTATGTAGCTTATATGTGAAATTGATTATGAAAAACAATTAACTCCTCTGTTGGAAAAAAACTTAAATTTTACATACATAGGATTTTGGTACACATATAGATAATTTCCGATATCTGTTTGCACTATCGAAAACATATCAAATACATGGAATGAATATTGTCCTGACAACGGGCCTTAAATATCCCAATGATTGTGACGTTTCTTGATAACGTTCGGTGTCGTTTAAACATAAAGTTTTATGCTCAACCTATGATAGAGAGAATGTTAAATTTGTGCGGGTATTTGTGCTTAGGCTTGTCTGTTCGTCTGTCTGTCTACTCCCATGTTTTTGTATTCAACTTACAAATTTGGTAAAATGAAGTGTTTAAGCCCAGAGGCGAAGCCTATGAAAACGTATGAAAACGGATTGGATCGAGCCATTATTATTTTGAAAAAGTTGTCATTTGAGAAATATTTGCAATTTTCAAAATTATCTCAACATAAACCGGGGAGTATTAATTAATATTACAATAGACTATATTGATGCGAAAAATTTGGATTGGAATGCCCTCCTGTATAACCTTTGCTATGGAAACCAAGCCTTCACTCACTAACAAAATCAAATTCTCAGCATTTCGCTTTGATAACTAATTCATGAGAACAATTTGATATAAAACTTAACGATGCCAAATGTCCATTAAGTAAGTCTATTTTTCAAACGCTTGTCCATGCAACGGTTCGCACATAAAACAAACTTTTTTATGATAAAAAAAAGTAAAGAAAATCGGTCCATAGCATTATTTTTACGTAAAACTTAATTGTAGTAAATTGTAACTACATCGGTTTATTTTGTGGAACCTCCTCTTTATAAAGATTTTCGTGCATTGTAAGTTTTTTTATGACAAAAAAGCCTACTCTTTAGTATTGTATGATCAAAATTTATTCCTGATATCAATTCATATCGTTCCGGAAATTTTCCAGTACAAATTTTACTGCGTTCTGTTAGGCTATATATCATTTCTGGCGACCAACTAAAGGTTACGATTGAATCTGGCCGACACGATTTACGATTGAATCTGATCGACTTAACGATTCGCTAAATTGCAGAAAACCTTAATTCATCCAAAACAACCGTTAATGATCGCATAGAAAAACTAGGATTTGTAAACATGCTGGATATTTGGATTTCTGATAATGTAAAAGAAATGCATTTAACCACAACCCATTAATATCTGCGAAAGATTTCTAAAACGCAACCAAAACGATCTATTTCTGAAAGTGATGGAAACTGAATTTTGCTGTCAATATGATAACACTATAAGGGAATAATGTATTATGAGCCTCTGCCGCGTAAAAAAGCAATTAATTGTGAAGTATACTGTGAACAACTAACCGACTTGAATGAAGCCGTGCAGCAGAAACGTCCAGAATTGGTCAACCGACAAAATATTGTTTTTCGTCACGATAATGCAAGATTTCATACTTCTGTCCTCACTCGCCAAAAATTATTAGAACTTGGCTGGGATGTACGATCACATCTACCATGACATTGCACCATCAGATTACCATCTTTTTCGTTCTCTGCAAAATTGTCTATCTGGCAAAACTTTCAATTCAGATCACTTTATATAGAGAACATTTTTTTGCATCAATAGGTCAGAAATCTTATGCGGAGACGCCAGTGAAATGGCCTGAAAAGTGGGAACTTATTATTGAAGAAAATATAACTTAACAAAGTTTATTTCTTATACAAAAAAAAAAATATTTCATTTCATAGTGAAAAACCGCAAAAAAATTCCGGACTACCTAATGAAATATAAAACAACAAAAATTTAATTTGCGAAATTTTTGTTATTTAAAAAAAAATACAAAAAAATTTCAAATTTTATTTTGAAATTTTTGAAAGAACTCCATTATATTTCTGGTAACCTCGACGTGATGAAGACAAAAAAATGTTGCTTAAATGACGGATATATCAGCATAGATGGAATGTGTGTTTGAGGTAAGTTTTGCGAAAAGTCTTGCCAAAAACAAAGTTACAGACGAAATTCTCATGTCAGTCTGACATCGATGGTCGTCCCGGCCGGTATCTGGATTACTTTTTAGCATTTCTTAGCAAAGACTCCAATTTCAAAGGTGTGGGGTAGTTTGATGAGCTATCTTCACTTCTATATAATTCATAGTGTAAGAATGCAGCATAAACACAAACTCAAGCTTTCATGTATACAAATACAATAATAAATTTCTCTCTAAACAAAGCGAAAAGAATACGTGGCATAAAAAATTTTAATTAAAATCTTACGCACGTTTAAACAACGAACAAAGAGACGATTTTCATTAATCACCATATGCGTAAGAATATCATAAAAAAGAGCAAAAATATAATTTTTTTTAGATAGATACAAACAATGATAAATAAATAAATGCATAAATGTGTGTACATGTAGCAATAATTATAAAAACACCTTCACACGCCCAGCGATTTAAAGCAAAACAATGAAAAAAATAATTCAATTCCGGATGTCATTATATAGCGCAAAGTGTAATTATAGTTACGAATACATGTTAAGAATTATTAAACATATTCAAGTTATTGCACAACTTTGTGTTTATCTTTCTCTAAGATACTAACAGACATTTATTAATATATATATATATATTTATTTATGTGTTTATATATTTCTCTACGCATTATATATGAGGAAAAGGGGAAAATTTCTTTTAACATATCTTCTTCTGTTGTAATGCTTTGTAAAATGTATACAATAACTGTCAGCCAACATGTGTATCTCAGAAGTCTTTTTTTCTTTATTTACATGCATATGCATGTGCGTCAATTTCAAAAACAAAATTATAAAAAATATAAAACAAAAAGAAAAATCTTTATTTCTATACATGTGTCACTGCATGCGTATTCAATATCAATATCATCAGGAAAATACTCGTTAGAGCTTAAGGCAATTTCTCTCAAGATGCGTGATAATGTTCTTTTTATTTTAAAAAAATATTAAAAGAAAAAGAAAAGAAAAGAAAGGAAAAGAGACGGAAGGAATAAGAAAGAAGTTGCAGTTAGCTTGCATCGAATTTTTTATACCCGCACCACTATATACTTTACGTTTAAATAAGAAAATATTCAGTATATCATGATCCCTTTTTGGTAAAAATAACATATTTATAAAAAATATGCTTGTAACAAAGTTCATGTGTACGCAAAATTTTCCTTATGCTAATTACCCTTTATGTACGTAGTACCTTGCTTGTATAATTTCTTAAATGCAGATGTCAGCTTCTCATCGACAACCAAAGTAGCAAGCGAAGTAAAAAACGTACACGTAAAAAAACGTATATTCCGCCTTACTATTGTATGGCGTTTCCTCTAATTATGCTCGAACCATTGTTCGATTTATGCAGTTTAGCGAATGAAAGTAAGCTTTAAAATTTTCTTAGTAAACATTTCAAATTGCAATTGTGACACCAACACTGAATGTTTGTCAGACAAACAAACATGACTAAATCAATTGTTTTATAAAAAAGAGAAGATGTCAATATACTCTTAGTAATAACTTAGTCCCTATAGGACATCTCGATCCACAATAACCGGCACATTTCTGACTCACAACTGTAAAGAAAATAGCATTTCCTTAATATGTTCGGGATGATTTTGTTTGCATGACTTTAGTAGCTGAATGAAGGTACAAATATATTGCATTTTTTGCGCAAATACTCTTGCCGCGAATCGTGTTCTTTCTTTTTGCCAGCTTTTTCTTATGCAATAACGTTTCCCATAGCAAGACAGAGCGAAAGTTGCGAACAAGCCGAAAGTTATCGAAAAAAAAACGAGTGGCTTTGTTCTACAGGAAGGAGAAACAGTTTCGGTTTTTCGTAAATTTTGAATAGCATGAAGACTATGAAGAATAATTTAAATTCGATTTGTTTCCTTATTGCAAATGCAGTAATATCGATTACAATAGAGAAAGATATCGATCGCTACAATGAATATTAATGCAAAATATTCCTTATCCGGCTTGTAAGCGTTGCAAACATTTGGGAAATCTAACAGACTCCTTGCGGTGAACGTAAATGTAAGAAACTTTTGTGAACATACGCTTAGGAATTGCTTCCTGTAGTGTAAAGCTGTGATTGCAGTCTGTTATGTTTTTAAAGGAATGCAGACACCTTTTGTTAAATACCCATCTACGTAAGGCCGTCAATGTCAAATAGTTAAGTGATATTATATTATAAATGAATTGCCATAGCAATTTTATAGCTTTGTGTTTTCATAATCGCTACTTCGGCCAGACACTTGTTTTATGTATTTATAAATCACTTTGGGTTATCTTTTACACAACAGTGTCTCTTCGCATGTAATAATTATTGACAATCATTCTTACATTCTTTACGTGGTGCTGTGGATGTGAAGAACGAAAGACGACAAGAACTTTTAATTTTTCTGCGAAATTTTGAGTCGATAGATTCATTTTTACGGCCTGGAGAAAGTTTATGACGGGCAGATGGTCAAGTTTAAGTCGGTTCAGAATTTGACGTTAATCAAAAATATATATACTTTGTGGGGTCCCTGATGCTTCCCTCTGGGCTTTGCAAACGTTTTGACAAAATGAATACTCCTCCCATCATTCGATGATTGCTCTCATTGTTATAAGAATTATTCAAAGAATGTTTCTAAAGTCGCCGTCAGAAGAGAGAATTAAATTAAATGCAGGTAGCTGTCCATAAAATGGAAACAGTATCAGTATGTTTTTCTTCCCTACCGGCAGTGTTAAGACGATCGCTTTCACGTCGCATATAATTATTAGCAATCGCGAATCTTCGTCCAATTTCATAAAAGTCTTTCGAATCCAACTCTAGCTGATCTACTGGTCTCTAATCGTTTGTTTGACTTGACTTAATAAACTTTTCGGTTTCTTTAATATATAATGCTGAGCAAGATGAACTTAATTTTATATATTTACGAATATCTTTTGGTTTGACCCATGTTCACAAATGAGTTGCAAATGTTCAAAATTGCTTTACCCGTAGTAAAACGCACCACTGAGACTATCATAAGAAATGGGGTTAGCTATAAAACTCTAGTTCTAAGAAAAACGTGTCGAGAAGTACAGAAACGGATATAAAACGTCTTTGGTACTTTTCGGTGGTTAATTATTTTAAATGGGGGAACCATCTTGTTGAAAATCCATATCGGAATGGTCTAACTTATACCATAAAAAATCTTATTTTGTAGTAGAATGTAACTGCAATTCGGTTCACAACCTCACTAATATTACCATTTGACTTAAATTTTTCAATGACATTACGAACAGTAAGCTCTGTAGGCCGTTTATGTTGATATTTTATCCGATGGATTATGTTGATTTTTATTTATTTATAATGAAAAATAATGACATCTTTGAAAATGGAATTGATTTTTTGCTTAATTTTGACCATCTTAGTGCACGCTATTGTATCGTGAACATGAATGGAGAATTCCATAAAACTGTTACGGGATATTTAAAAGTCTGTCTTACCCTATTGCTTTCTTTAATTGGCAAAATGGCATTAACGAGATTTGAATTTATTTGGAAGAAAGAATAGATTAAGAATAGAAAACAGGATTCTGCTTTGTAAAGATAACTTGTTACCATTAATAAATTTGATTATCATTATACCGTACACCACTTGTCGTACAAAATACATTGAACTTGTGCGGATGTATGTAACACTAGAAGTACTTAAAGCAGATCCGCCTTTTAATATACCCATCGATTCTGAATCATTTTGATAATGTCTTGGGTTCCCTACAACATGAGGACTTTTATTTAAAGTTGCCTTCACATAAAAATGTGGTACTACTTTTTGTATATGGTATATGGTCAGGAAAATCACCGAATAACTGATTGTGTTTTTACTTGCCTTTTTCTTTTCTGGTCATCGCCCGAAGTTGTTGCATTCAAGCCTCATGTTCCAAACAGTTTAAAAAAAAAAACATTTTGAATCTCCCCCCTGGTGACAGTCCGAATATTCTAGATATCGTGCGCATCGCAAGTGCAAAATGCTGAGTGCAGGCGAATACGACTGAGGGATTAATATTGCCATTTAAGAGTCTCTTATCTGATTTGGAAGAGAATAGGGGCAGCAGATGATATCTCATTCAATGTCTATTCTTACCTTAGCGTGACCTCGATCCTTCAATATTTATCTAATTCCTTTGCATTAAATAAAAGCATATGATTGTATGGATTCTTTTTTTTTCAATTCCATGCAAATTCAAGGACAGTCTATCGGTAATATATTAAAAAAACAAGGTGGAGGACGAGACTTTCCTATTCCTAATCGCCCTTTGCGACCTCTTCATAAATGTCAGTAGAATATATTTGAGACTGACGGAAATTCAACTTGACTTTAATTGATGCTTACGAATGGAATATGAATGGAATCGGATATAGAGTACAAAGTAAGGCAAAATAATTAACACAAACGACTATACTATCTAGCGTTTACAACATAGTCTTCTGTTGCTTAACGAAATGCAATAGTTCACCAGCAGTTATTGCCATTCCGGGGATTTGCATAAATTTAATGATGTCACTATATATTTCTCATAGATTTTGCTTTGCTTTTTTCTCTTTAGTAGCTTAATAAATTATTCTACGAATTTTGGTCAATTTCTTATTCCTCATCAATCACTTGGAAAAGTTAAACAAGCAAATTTTCTGCATATCTCTAAAGAGATATAATAAACTAACTTAAAAGGAAACTGAAAAAAACAAAAACAAATTTGAATCGAAGAAGAAACATAAAATCAGATACAATCGGACGGAATAAGGCAGAGAAAATTTAAGAAAAAAAAAGTAAATAAATAAAAAACTTATATTTGCTTTGTCTAGATCTTGAATATCTGCTATTTGAAGTGTATACACACACATAGAAAATGGGTGCTTTTGGTGAAAGAAACCGTTTATGTGTTGCATATTTTAATGAGCTTGGTATATATGTATGCACAAAAGCTGGTCGAAATTTTTTTTGAATTTCTCTTCAAAGATTACATTTATTTTCAAACAAACTATCTAACATTAACTGAGTATAATATCAGTGCGTCTTAGTTTCAGATTTCTGTGTAAATCTTAAGAATTGCAAAAATTCCGATAAGATAAAAGGGGGAAACAGACATTGATAAACTGTTTCAGAATTTTACACGAGTCGAGAAGACGAGATGGAAACGTATATCGGAACCAATCTTGCGTTTATCTTTTATGTGGTCCTGACAAATATTTGCATGAATGTTAGGATCAATAATTGGTGTAGATTGCAGGTTTCCTCGTTTTCTGTTCGCTTTAATAAATGCTCAACAAACTAAATGCACCTATGTCAAGTCTCAGCTTTCTACACGAAATTCTCTGATCATCAATGCTTCCATAGTAAAAGATGATGGAGAGACTGACAAGTTTGAATGGTTTTGAATATGTAAGTAAAGTATTGTAGGAGTGCTTAGAGCTTATGTGTGAAAGTCTTAGCTGGAATGGTGTTGGATGAAGGGAGGAATAAAAACTCTTGTCGCCTTGGGCGAATTTCGCGTACTTACTTTTGCAAAATCTGTATTAATAGATTAATTGCTCTTTCGCTAGTGCAACGATTCCTAAGACGGCTTTCGCCGATACCACCTGTAGATTGTTTATTATTATTCATTGAGAGATAGACAAGCAACAATACTTAAAATTCTCATTTTTAAGTCTTTATTTATTTTTCAGTAATTTCTTCAGTGTATGACCGAGTCAAGTACATTTTTAAATTTTGCTTACACAGCTAAGAAGATATATTTCACTTTGCTCTGTCAATCTTCATGTCTAGGAGGGCGTTTAGCAATCGACAAAAGGTAGATGAATTGCACCACAACGGTTTCCGGAAGCTTCTTTTTGTATTTAAAATACGGGGAAAGGCGAAAGAAACCTCGTTTTTATACAAATGAAAAATTTAAGTTAAAAATAATTCTTTAAGTCCGCTTCCATTAAAAGCCTTTAACCTATTGCACCTAACATTTTTGTGGATTTTATTTCAGGTATCGATCTCATCATCAACATTCTCATGCATTGGGCTATAAAAGAAATTCTATTAAATTTTTTATTTATTCGCCTTTTTTTTTAACAAACTTAAAATAAATTTTTTCTTTTAACTATAAGTTCATTATAGTCTTAGAGCTTTTGTAAAAATAAAATATGGAGTTTTATATAAAATGAAGCACATAAATATTTCACGAAAAATTGAATTCAACATTCTATCAGTCATACATATTACAATATAATAACAGCTGCTCTACAGCAACAACGACATCATCATCACTGTCACTTTGGGTAATGATGGCAAACGGAAAATATTATTGTGATTCCGTAGCTAGAGTAAGACCGACAAGAGAAAATGAGAAGAGTACAAAAAAAAATTATTGCACAAAAGAAAAGCAAGTTAAACGATGACACATTCATCAAATATTCATTACATATTTTTACAGACTGACTGACTTTAAAAATGCCTTTATGATGTGGGGTCAAAATGAAAGAATAGGAAATAAAACATAATACAAAATACCGGCCTTGGTCATTCATATTCCAGCACACCAATGGATGGTTTAGAAATCCGCTTCTCCAACTTGCAGTTTGTGGATTGCTTCGCGAATGCCAAACTCTTGCCAACAATAGAAGCCTCGTTTCCGATGCGTTTGATCCTAATGACATCTTGAAAGTACCCGGAGAAGATAATATCAATAAATTTTTTTTGAAGCGGATGGACTAACTATCTAGCGTACCTCCAGAAAAACAAGAAGGGCAAATCGCCTTGGTTACTGGTACCGATTCTTCTTTTGGTCCTAAAATTTATTTCTTTAGTGTAAATAAATAACAACAACAATAATATTAATAATAATATTAGTTTTCTTGACAAAATTAAACATGTTTCTACACTACAGCAATCACTAGTATTTAGGTAGAATTCAGCCAAAATGATTTTATTCATTTTTTTGTTCAGCATAGTGATGCAGAGCCATCTGGACTGAAATACAAATATGCATTATATAGCAAAGCTAAGAAATAATCAAATTACAAATTACGAGCGCAGAAATATTTCGAACGAAAGCAGCAGAATGGAAAAAAATTTTTAAAAGTGGGCGAATCAATTTGTTGATCGAAAGCATTTCACTATTTCTTTGCTTTTACCGAGATGCAGGAAGTACTTGTATCAAGGCTTAGGTTTAGCCCAGATATTTGTAAGCTACAGTTTCTTTCGCACGCATCAATTCCAAAATTCTCAGAATTTTTAGATGCTCCTCGAAAATTCGTTTTTCAATTTTCACACACAATTGTATGTTGTAGTTGTTTCTTTAGTTTGGAAAGGTCGTTAGGACTAAAATCATAACTTTGGCAAGTATATACAAATAAATATAGTTATTATATACCATCTGAAGTTTTTGACAAATATTTGTTTGGATTTACAAATAAAAAAGACGAATGGAGTCTTGTTCCCTTGGGACCCTATTTCGTGGGAAGCTTTTAACAAATGACAAAAATAAAGAAAATCTAAAGATAGAAATCCTAGGCACAATGCCACAGAGCGCTGCCCTAAACGTAAGCTACTTTTGCACTAGTAAAGAACAGAAAGTACTCATATTGGAGACAATTTTGCACGCATGTCCGCATAGAGCTTAAAAAAAGCGGACAAGAAAATTATTAGAAGATGACGCACATCAATCCATCTTCTCTGACATCTTGCTTTGCATTTGCGAAGTTGTCCGTTACCGGTTGAATTGCGAATGTAGACTTGTGGTTCACTATCCACGTTTGGCTAATAGAAGTTTCTGTATCTTCTATGAAAAAAGGCAAATTTCACACGAATATCTTCCCCGTATCGAATTATATAGTGGTAATATTTGAACGCTATTTACATGAGGTATCTGAAAAGCAATTAACATGACATTTTCGCTATTTGCTAGATAAAGGAGAAACAGTACATTCTTTATTTATTTGTTTATTATTTTTGTTTTTGCGAAAAAACGCTTGCTTCTTAGAGGTCATTAATATGTATTCCATTTGGAGCATTATCCTTGGCTGACATGTTCCCCATCTTTCTCATCTTTTGACGCCGTGCATGAAAGCACCTTTCTTTAAAGTGTTTTCATAAGAAGGAAATCTATGCTCGGACAGACAATAAATAGTCGATTGAGGGCATTGTTAACCGTAACGTTAATCATAGCGACTCCAACTCAGTGTTGCGAAGCTTCCCTAGGCGGGTTTTGTAATATTTGGCCGAGCATCGTCATGATGGAGAATAATATTAGGGGTATTCAACATAGACCTCCTACGATAAATTCTCTTTCAGGTCTTTATAAAACTGAAACAGTTCTCTAGGAATTCAAATTTTGTAATCGGGCCAAGTTTTTGCTTTTTGAATAGAAACAAATAAGTCACTAGTAAATAAAGAATTATAAAAGAAAGCCGCGCAGGAAAAAGCAGAAACCAGAGAGAAAACCGGACATCAGTGAGAACACCAGAACAAGATAAAGTGGAGAGTAAATTCTGCAGCGTTTTTGTATGCTTCTTCAGCTGACATCTATAGAGAACGTGGGGAAAGCGGCACTATTATTATGTCTTTTGACACATTGCGGCCATTTTTCGGCTCACGTTAGTAGCTATTGATCTTTTTTAATGGTGGTTTTGTACATTTGGTACACTAAACGGGTGTAACGCTATGATTATTCGGCTTTACATTCAATGATAACGACTTGCTCCATAGTTTTTGTGCCTCGGATATATCATTATTTGCCACAATTTAGCAGAACTTTTTTTCATTTTCGAGAGGAAAAAGGATACGTTCCACAAATGACGCATAAGTTGACATACCAAACTCTATATTGCGCACATTTTAGCGAGGTAACTTTAACGGCTGCGTAAAGGTTCGTTTTCACATTAAGGATGATAAACGATATATGGCTTAGAGGATATTTGGCGTTTATTTTTATGGTTTGCGGTCTTTTGCGAGCAGAATTTAGTTTACAAATAGGAAAGCGAGTAAAAATTGCTAAATATGTATATATCTATCTAAAATATTCAAAGGCACTTTGTCAAGAAAAGCGTAAAAAATGTTTAACGTTTACATCTTAGTTCTTAGTTCTTCTTAGTAATTTCCGTAGACAAAACTCATGTTTGATATATATTTCCGAGCATTCAATTAAAGTTATGTGGTTATCGCACTTGAAAATTTAAGCCGAACAAAATCATTTCTCAACAAAGTTGACTTAATTACATTTTGTAGGTAAACATGAAAACTTTATGTCAGCCACCTTCAACTTAATTTTCGTAAACGTTTTCTATGAAGTGTTTATATAGCAATTAATTTATTTTCTTTTTTTCCTTTTCTCAGATATTATAATTAAGAAGTTTAATTGCTTGTAAAAGAATACATATTAAGTGGTAGTTTATCACTATTAAAGCAAATAAACATAAAATCTTTAGAACAAAAGGAACAAAAGTTTAAATATTTAAGCATTTAGCTGGGAAAAACAAAGTTCTAAAGTTCTTTAAAATCCCTAAAGATGCAAAATACTTGAAACCACTTTAAAAGACAATTCTTATGCATGCATCTACACCTGCTTATGCTTATGTGGATATCTTTTATCACAATCAGTTCAAAAAGTTTAGCTCAGGTGTTTGAATGTTTGTTTTTGCCGGTTGGTTACGTTAAACATCTCTACCCCTTTATCTTTATATCCTCCCTTGAGCTACTTTCATATTATACACGCTAGTTATAGTCCTTTTGTAGATATTACATCCTTTGAGTAATACATCGTTTCTTAACTTCTTCGGTAACTGTAGCAACTCCACTTGAAATTTTCCTTTCTTTTCTTTTTCTCCCTGTTACACATTTGTGAGCCTTCGCAGTTTTACAGTTGTTTTGTAATTTTATACTTGCTTCAAAAAGTACTTTAGTTCTCCACTCTATGTCGAAAAAATAAAAGGGAAAACTGAAAGAGACAAAAGCAACATCGAGGTAGTTAAGGAGTTATAAGATTTTGTATTATAACTGAAGGTAAGTAATTAAATGAGTAACCAAGAATGTGTGCTGAAATTTTTACTATTAATTTAAATTATATCCGAACATTGATATAATGGTTATAGGTTTTTTATTTTATTCGTGTCTTTTGAACGCAATATTAGACTATAGTTTATGGCTTTTCTCGAGCATCATTAACTCGCATGTGTATATAGACTTTGAATAGATGTTATTTATTACTATCAACCGTTACTTAGGAGCATGCTTGCATTTCATTTATTTCGTTTTAACGAATACATTATAATAATGACAAGGGCTTTATGAGCGTTTGTGTAAGCAACATGTTCATTAAATGGTCAATTTATTATCTCTTCAGCGCTGCAACTAAAAGAACTAAACGGAAATATTATACCATATTAAGTTAACTTCTCTCAGCCTATAGGTAAAAAGCGTGATAATTAAACTTTTATCAGAAGGATTGGTTGCAACAATAGTTCGATTATTTTTATCTAACTTAAATCTTTCATGTAAATGAAACGGGACTCTGAACTATAACATTAATGAAGTCCTTAGGAAAATAATCCAATTAAGTGCAAGAACACATAATGACGTGTTAATCCTTTTTTGAATTGAAAAAATCCCCAATATGACGTATAGATGATGGCGACCAACATATATATTATTACATGTGTATATGTATTTTGTTTTCGGCAATTTCCTTCCCTTATCTGAACATACTGACATATGGCTACTACCACTAGATCGTGGATCTTCTTTTCAAGAGAAATACACTTCAAGATTCTTTTATTTATAATTTATTTTCCTTAAGAGCAGGATTATTTTATTTTTGGCTATACTCTCGACTGCTCCACTCAAATATTCTTCTTTCACTTACTCTGCTTTTCGCAAATATTCTATTTATACATTTTTTTACAAGCATATTCATGGCTTCATTTTTAATCCTTTAATCATTAACCTGCTTTTCTGCTAATCTTTTCCATCGGCCGGCAGCTGCATGACGCGCCGCGAATGTGCACTTCGTTTTTTCCCTGTCTAGGGAAAAGTAATTAGTTGGAATAAAACGGATTTGAGATTTCCGTAACAATACTATTATGTACAATAAATATTGCATCGAACGATCAAATAGTTCAGTTCAAATAAATTTTTCATACTCTGCCTCTCTTAAACATCTGAGAACTCCTAGGATTGAACTTCAGCTATTGCATGCCATGAAATTTCGGCTAATGATTGTGATTTGTTCACTCTGCGGCATCAAACATAGGATGTAGCTACTCTGTGAGGCAGACCTAAATGGTAAACGGGTTGTTTCTCTGTCAATGATTAGGAGGGATACCCAGAGTGATACAAAAAAAACTTCTTTCTAATAACTCTTCTAGGATTGAAGGAAAGGATCCGAAGGGATTTGATTTACGCATTACAAAAATTATTTTCGAAAAGTATTAGAAAATGGCAGCAGCGGGGGCATTCTCGGGAGGCGGCTTTACTTTAAAGTGGTCCGTGTCTCTTTTGCTGTAAATTTAAAAAAAAGCAACTAAATAAAGGTACATTTAATCCCCATACTTACAGCTAGAGAAGTGTGTAGGAGATTATAAAAGTGTTGACTTTTATACAATTAGCGAGCGTTTGAGTGAAAAAGTTTAGTTTTCGACTAAAATAAATAAGGTTTAAATTAATTTATCTAAAATCTCGTACACATTGTTTGTGGGAATGTTATTTTAAAGGTAGCGAAAACAAACGCCTGAATAAACAGAATGAAATTTGTAGGAGTTGTGACGTTGGCCGTAAAATAAATTTTGTATTATGTTTTCCTTCGCCTGTAATTCACCAGCACTTTTTCTTCCTCATTCTCCTTCATCGACGATTTTACACTTGAAAGTAACTGTTTTATCGCATCTGCCAAAGACAGAATCAGACTTTTCATGCTCAAGAGTATGTGACTCTGCAGCCAAATTCGTAATTAACAACAAAAACTTGCTCGTAAACTTTCATTTTATTTTATTCTATTTTATATTACTTCCTCTGCAAAAGCGCTAACAGCTTTGGGATCGCTCCCAGCCTCATACCTATCGTGTTAATAGGACTACACTAATATATTTTTGTATGGAATTGCTTTTCAAACGCTCGCCCTTTCTCTCTCTCTCTCTCTGTTAGTGTATTAGAGGAGCTAAATATGAGCCGATAAGACATTAGGTTGTAACTTGTCGGCAGGGAAAAAGCCAAGAATTCAAGAAAAAATTTCTTTCAAATTATGAACTTTGTTTCACATATGCTAGAGGGTTTTGAGCATCAATGAAAAAAATAATATTTTAAAAAATTTACATTGGTTTTACCTTATAGGGGAGAAAATACAGAAGAATAAACGCATTATTTCATAAAGATTTATGTGTGTCTTGCTTAAGACGATGATTTCTAGTTTTTAATAAATTTTAATTCTAGGAGACAATTGAAAGAATGTTCAAGCTTATATTTTTATACCCATCACCGAAGAATGAGAAGTATATTCGTTTTGTCAAAACGTTTGCAACGCCCAGAAGGAAACATTATAGGCATCAAAAGGTATGAATATTCTTGATCACCATCAAGTTCTAAATCGATTTAAGCACGTCCGTCTGTCCAATGTCTGTTGTAAACATTCTCCTGGCCGCAAAAATGACGTTATCGACTTCAAATTTGGCAGAAGCATTGGCAGTTCTTGCACGCAGGTTGGTATTGAAAATGGTCGAAAGACACGCCGACAGCATCACGTAAACTGAGACCACCTATGCTTTTCAAAATAAATAAATGTACAAAAATTTGAACGCATATTCTATGCACGATGCTGTAGCATTCGTGGAAAAAAATAGGAAAAATTGACCGCGCCTATCCAATATCGTAGTCTATCAAACTTGAATTGTTTTTTCCATATCTTTGTAACGCGCAGCAACAAGCTTCAAAAATCCCATAAATTCTTGGTCATCTTCAAATTTGGAGTACACCTAAACTTGGCCGCCTGTTCGTCAGTCCATCTGCCTGTTGGCGTAACTTTATAGTATTTGTGGTAAGCATTCTTCCGTTGTCGAAAATGAAGATATTGCCTACAAAGTTGCCAAACTATTTGGAATTGACCTAAACTTTGCAAAGGACGCGCCTACAACGCCCACATGCCTACACGACAAAAACTTTTATTTTGAAAATAGGAGAAGTCATCTGCGCCTACTCCTTATTATAGAGCAATAAAATTTTGCCCTTATACTTCTTTGTCTTTTTTAGGATAACGGTGATGGATACAAAACATTCGGTGCCGACCGAATTTAACTTTCTTACTTGTTTGAGAAACAAACGACTAGCTTTATGTAACAATTGCATGCATGGCCTCTTAAGAAAATGATTAGATTTTTTGAAATAATGCATTTTACTTAGAGAAGATAGTATTTTCTTAACTTGGGACTTTAAAACTGGACAACTACTGAGTACATCATTTTGACCAATCTCAACTTTCGAGCTTCAAAAACGTGCTTGTAAAGCATGCAATTTTTCAGAAATTGCATGCAAGTCTTAGGAACACTGGAGGAAACTATAGTACTTTCTCTTTCTCTCTCAATATATACGTCGTATCTGCACAGTTGCAATCAGACTAAAAAGAATTTTTTCTGGACACTTTCTGAATCTTCAATCTGTGAAGATATGAACATAATATTATATGGAGAAAGGAAGTATTGAGATTATGGGGACATTTGCTATTTCCAAACAGAACTTTAAGTTGATTTTTGTGTATTAAGAGTTAACTTCAACCCAATCAATTGTTTTCCACGTAAGAATATTATACTCGAATTATACACTTACACATTTTATAAATAATTGCTTCCTTTATACCCCCAAAAATGTTATAATAACTTTGTTCGCTACGCAAACCTAAGATGTACGTTAATTTTTGCTCATTGTTTGGAAAGCAGACGCAATTGAAAAGCAACAGCAGTTCTGCTATGTTATGGCACATATAAAACAAACAAAAAATCATTTATAATGTAAAAGTTTACTGAACCATAACAAAGTGTAATGAATGTATGCATACATCCCCTCCGCGTTCGTATACACATATTTGTGTATGAACAATTGCTAGTCAACAAAAGGCTAGCTTGTTAGATTTTGGCTCAATTACAATGACTATTGTACGGACAAATACATGTTCTCTTACAAACATACATTTGCATAATGGAGTTGGATAAAGAAACAAAAAGCAATAACACTAACTAACGTAAGAAAAAAAAAAAGAAGGTAGAAATGTTACAACCAATTATGACCACATAACAGAACCTACGTTGAATAATTTTTCGGTTTCTTTTTATTAAATAACAATAAAATGTAGAATATTTTATAGGAAGAATACATTTTCATATTCATTTTTATATAGAAAAATAATCAATAAAGCCTTACCTTTACCTATTTTTGTTTTTCCCATCACTGCCTTAAAATGGCTTTATCTTCTTTTTTATATACGCTTCCCGCAATTTTATTGTGCTCTTTATTATGACTTTTGCTAAAAGGCGTCATTTTGGGGTGGCGATGTCATTTACCCCTTTTCGGGGATAACTATTTGAAAAAAGAAAAAAGAAATAGAGAAAAATTTTCAAGTTTTTGGCAAAGATTGGCGGCGTCAGAGCTAGTTGGCGTCGTGACCAAACGCAACCAAATGCAACAAATTTTTTTTTTTTACAAAATTAATAATGTCATTAAACTTAACATTAAGAAATATTAAATTTTTATCGATAGTTACAAGTTAGTAATGAATCAAATGTGCTTAAAAATATCTAAATTATAAAAACAAGTAAAAACACTGTAGTAAGTCACTTGTTTCATTACAGTGGAAGTGGTTCGATTCGAGCCATTTTCAACAGTATTCGCTCTTGGGCCGAAAAATGTGTACCAAATTTTATCAAAATATCTCAAAAACTGTGACTTTTAAGTTGAACACAAGAAAGCAGAGCGAACAAGCGGACAGATCGGTTCAGAAAGTGACTGTGGATCGCTCGGCATAATAGAGGATCAAATCCTTCTTGATGTTGCGTACATCCGCACAAACTTAATATATGCTTGTACCACGGATGGTATAGGGCATATAATATGCTATATGTACAGCGATGAAAGGTGGGCTGAAATAAGAAAGAAAACGTTATTATAATAATCGAAGAGACATATTAACTGTTTATTTATCGGGCTCGTCGGGTTCGTCAATTGTCGTCATAACATCGTGTATAAGGGTAATACAGAGCATTTTAAAGAGAAATTAATTGCTTAATCAACCGCCTTGTCCAACCCAGATGTCAGCCATATTTAACTCTTCCAATTTACACACAACAGATATGATCATCACGTTGTGATAGCGAGCGTCATTACCTAAATTAACTGTTATTCTTTGACCAGCTTTGTAGAAATGTAGCTCGATGATGCCTCCAGCCTAAAATTCGCACCGAACTGCGGCACGATTTGGATGCATTGGGTTCTTAACAATATCTCGTTGATTTTCTAAAGCTCGAATGCGAGCATTTTATCAATTAATCAAACCATCAAGATGAAAACGAGCCTCATGGATGAAATTGATTTACACGAAAATTCAGCATTCATATGTTGTACCATAATCCGTTCAACGAACTCTAATCCCTGCGCGCGTGGTAAGTAGACCACAGTTCTTGGGTCAGTTGAACTTCGTAAACAAGAGGATGCAAATCTTTCGTAAGAGTTTTTCCAAATGTCCAATTCTAGATCGCTGTTGTGAATTAATGTCCCTTGACTCTCAGCAACACTCTCACACACTATTTCGATGTTTTGTGTTGAAGGACGAGCAGAGCGTTCCAGTTCATTAATTGACATTAATACTGATGAAACCAAATCACTATTCCGCCCCTATTTTGTACGAAAATTTGCGAACTATACCTGCTAAACCTTGTTTATTTTCAATATATTGCTCAACAATCAAAGCGCTTTGTACCACTTAACGTCACGTTATCTTTTTTTACCCATCACCGAAGTATGAGAGATACATTTATTTTCTGAAAACGTTTGCAACGCCCGGGAGAAAGCTTCAGCGAAGTATGTATATTTTTGATCAGCAGCAAATTCTGAATCAATTTAAACATGTTCATCTGTCCCTTTGTCCATCTGCTCGTTTGCGTAACGTCTGTTGTAAACATTTTCCTGCTCGCAAAAATTGATCTATCGATCGGAAATTTGGTAGAAACATTAGAAGTTCTTGCATGCTGATTTGTATTGAAAACGGGCCAAATCAGTCGAAGCATCACGTAAAATTAGAACACTTCTATCTTTCAAAAGGCATAAAAAACTATAGCAGACAATGTACAAAAACTTAAACGCATAAACGTCGCAACTGTCCAAAAATGGAAAAATTTGATCACGCTTGCCCAATGTTATATTATAGTGCATCAAAATTTAATTTTTTTTCAATGCCTTTGTAAGGCGCAGAAACGCGCTTCATAAACCGCACAAAGTATATACATCCTTGGCCAGTTCGAAATTTGGAAAGCACCTAAACATGTCCGTCTGTTCGTCCGTCCATCTCTCTGTTTGCGCAACTGCATAGTATCAGCGGTAAACAAAAATGAAGATATCGCCTACAAATTTGCAAAAGAATTTAAAAGTGACCGAAACTTTTCAAAGAAGACGCCTTCTTACTATGTTTTTTACTTGTTACTCATACAGTTTACTTTTATTTTGAAAATCAGTCTCGCCAACCTTATATTATAGAGTATGGAAATGTAATTTTTTTAACCCTTTTTTAGGGTGATTTTTAACGACATTTTAACAAGAGGGAAAGCATTTAAATCAACCTGAGTAAAGAGATCACAAAATAGTAAACGAACCGTACAATTTTCCCTTCTTAGGGACTTTTGCAACCTTTCAAGTCGATTTATTAAGCACCAGAAAATATCCCGAAACTAATCAGTCTTGGGAAAGCGGTAGGCGAGTGTGTAGAAGAGTAAGGTCAAATCGACTGAAAATCTTATGCCAATCAAAATTGCTGTGTTCCAATTAATGGTCCAGTTGATATTCGATGCACAGGTTTCGGATATTTATTCGACGACGGTGTATGTGTGTCTGTGTGCTGACCGCAAGATTCTTGGTTGTGTTCAGATTTCCATCCGTAGCTGGAGTTGATAGTTTTCCTGCTCGCGATCCCTCTTCAAGTGTTTCTGGTGCGCGACTTGCAGATATGTGACTGTGGAAATATTTCATTACCATATAGCATTTTTTTTCGTTTTCATTGCACCGGCACAAGCAATTTGAATTCTTAAACAGAATTTAACTCAAGTTCTTTGTTTAATAAATTTTTTTCCATCTTGATGCTTCGCCGACGACAACTTGCAGAAGTTGCAGAACATGTCCTAGATTATAAAGCAACAAAACGCACAACGTGAAATTTCTCTCAGATATTAGTAACAATAGTATCAACTTAACAAAAAAAAAAACAAAGTTCACATTGATATTCGATGCGCGCGTAATTTTTTTTGCTATTTTTATTTTTTTAATTTAGTTTAACTCCTTTCATTTTTGGAGCGCCGGGCCATTTTTTATATTAGTACATGATTAACATAATAAAATGAATGGACTTCCAGCTTCGTTGGTCAACGTAATAGCGAGGGTTTACTCTCGGGTTTCATGAAATTCGAACAAAAAATTTCTTATTGTCATTATTTCATCGTTTTATAGTTTATGTGTTTATTAAAAACAACAAAAAATTAAATACAGCAGGTCACAATTAAAGCATCTCTCTAGTGCGCATTTAAATTTGATACGGGCGGATTAATAAAGTACATATTTCTCTTAGTTATGGGAGCGATAAAAACTTAATTAAAATAATTTAAAATATTATGATAATGAAGAGACGCTGTTCATCAAATAATTTCATGAGCAGCGTCCATACTCATCTTAAATAACCGAATCGTTTATAGATTTTGGTTTCAAAAATATTTAAAATTAAAGGTGTAATCCAGCAAAAAGTGCCCAAAGTGTCTTACGTTCGGTTTTTCTTAACGAAAACAAAACAAAAAAATAACACAAATGGCATTGAACCAACGAACTACAACCCGTTTACTTTTGTAGCCTTTAGACATTTATGCGGTAAAAATATATTATTGACAATACAGTATTTCAAAAAGTGTACACTTAAATTATCGTATATCTGTTTGAAATTTAAATAAAAATCTCTCTCTTACCCGCTTTTTAGATATCCGGTGGTTGACTCTCGTTTTAGTAAGCAATCAACAATTTGAGGGTTTTTTTTGCAAAAGTCATGTTCTTACCAACATTACTGGCATCAATTTTCCAAAAAAGACAAGTTGCAATGCCTTTAATTGCACCATCTTTTCTTCCCTATTTTCATATGCGGCACTTGCGTTGAAGAGTATTCTCATTTTATCATTCCGTTTGCAATTTCCAGGAGACATTAGTGTCCATCTGGCCATCTGCCTTATAATCTTCAACGATCGATGTACGAAATTGTAGACAACGTTTCTCACTTGATGTAGGTGATCAGCGACGTCTGCAAGGACATTAACTTTACTAGTGAATTTGTCACATCTGCAGTGAAGAATCACTCCATTAACACAGTTTCTTATTTATATGATCCATTTGTCAACTGTCGTTTAAGTTCTTTACAATGTACGTACGATGTACGTTAGGTATATATTTTCTTGACATGTGATTCCAAACAAGAATTTATGCCCTAGCAAGTCCGTTTGGCTGAAAAGGTCAAAAACGTTTTCGGCTTTGACTTTTTAGCTGCACTGGCTTTTGTCTATATCTTAATAGAACGGTCGGATACGTAGTCTACGTGAAAATATATCTTTTCTGTTCGCCTTTTAATTAACTCAAAAAAACATAGTAATTTTGTATTTCATTTTTAGGCGACGAGTATCTACGGTTCGTTGTAAATCGGATAAAGTTTTTCCCTTGCCTGTTCATAGTCTCTCTATCGTAAATAACACAACAAACTTTGTTTTGTCACTATTTTATTCAAGTACTCGAAGACAATAAAGTACACTTCTTTATTCCTTTTCATGTTTCATATAACGACAATGAGTGGTTGTTTACATGTCTACCTTCACGTGTCACTCTCAGTGTTTTATGTACACATTTCTACGTGGATGTTTGTTTGTGTTGCTGTTATTTTTATTACATTTATTTGGCTTTTTGATATGAAAGCAAAGAGCAAATGTTTACATTCTGCAAAGAAAATAATTAAGCATAAATGAATGAATAGATGAATGAATGAGTGGATATGCAGATGAATGAATGGTTTTATAAATCTAAAAACTACACGTTAAGAATTCATTAAGGAATAAGTGTACAAAAAATACTATAATATTTATAAAATGAAGAGTTAAGAATTTTTTACAAGTGGGAAGTTGATCATTTGGTGCTAAAAAAAGAATGAGTATCTTTTACGAGGGGAGAATGACGGAGAGCCAGATAGACGAAGAGAGAGAAAGACTAAGAGAGAGAAGAAGAGATATATTTTAATGAATTAATTTCATTAGTCCATTTCCTTAAGTCATACATAGAATTCACACCGTACACCTTTCTGTTCCCACCATATGCACAGCAAAACTTTTTGGCCTTGAATATTCTTCTTCGGTATTGATGAAGATAGCTCTCCTGGACACCTTTTGATCACCAACCCCAATATTCCACAGACAATCTTCTTTTTTGCCTGACAAGCGATGAAACCGCGATGGTGAAACGGTTCAACATGGCATTTTCAGTTTGAGCTGGACTTACGTCCAATAAGTTTTGCAACTTATTGTCATTAATTTTTTTGGTCCACCAGGCAAAATCTTTTATCTTTTTTCTTTTTGTACGCATCACCGAAGGATGAGGGATATATTCATTTTGCAACATCCAGAAGCAAGCTTTAGAGACCCCAAAATTATACAAGTTCTTGATCAGCATCAAATTTTGACTCGATTTAAGAGTATCCCTCTGGCCATCTGGTTAGTAAATATGTGGTAACATTCTCCCGTTCCCAAAAATTAATATATTGCCTACAAATTTGTCATAACGGTCAAAGGACACGCCTACGGCGACCAGACACTTATACAACACAAACTGTGAACACATTTGCTTTCGGTGTTGTTTGTTTATTACTTGTAAAGTACCACACGTACACCTTCTAAATTTCAGTTTTTATTCTAAAAAATAGAAAAAATCAGTCGCTCGCCCGCAATATTACAGAGTATGAATGTTTAGTACTTTTCGTTTTTTTTTTTTTTTTGTCTTTCTTAGGATGGCGGTGATGAATATAAAAGATTCGGTCATAACCGAATGCAACTGTCTTACTTCTTTTTTTTTTTAAACTATTACTTATTACTTATTGCTTTTTTCTTTTGCTTACCTTTTGTTAGTTGTCATTGTTTATTATTTATTATTTATTGTTTATTATTTATTCTTATTATTTTTTGCGTAAACACGTGAGAATCTCTATAACTGTGTACGATTGATAGCGACTAATTTTCCCTTATGTCGACTGATCTTGACTGATTTTAATTGATTTTGACTTATTTTGAGTCGCATAGATCTTCACACCGAACTTTCGCGCTGAGGACCTTTACACGAAAAACTTTCAAATCAAAAACCTTCACACCAAACCCTTAAAATCAACCGTCACACTAAAAAAACTCACGTCAAAAATCACACCAAACCGTCACAACGAAGCTTTACACCAAATCTAGTTTACAAGAGCAGCCTTCGCACAAAAAGACCTCCATACAAAAGCTTCATACTAAAAAACCTTCGCATCTAAACCACACACCAAAAGTTCACAGCAAACCTTTATATCAAACCTCATGTCAAGCCTTCGAAGCCTTCGAAAAACTCCACACAAAACCGTCATACCGAAAACCCTTTACACCAACGTCGCATGCTAAACCTTCACAGCCATAAACGTCTACACCAAAAAATATCCACACCAAAAATCTTTCACGCCAAACCCTTATCCAAAAAAACCTTTACTTTCAGAATAGAAAAGCCTTGATACCAAACCTTCGGACCAAGAAACCATAATATCGAAAGAAATGTGCACCGTAAAGCTTTACACAAGCTTTACACACCAAACCTCGATCGCAAAAGGCTTTGACAACAAACCTTGCCACCGAACCTTCGCACCGAAAAATTTTCACACCAAAAATCTGCACATTACACCTTAACACCAAATCCTCGCATCTAAAAATCTTAAAACTAAAGTTTCACACAAACCTTTCACACCGAAGACGAATAATAAGTTACAAGTAATAGGTAATAAGTAGCAATTAATAACTGATAACCCGTAACCAGTCGTAATCGGCCACAGCCAACCTTAATCAAACATAATGACTCATAGTAAGCCATAGCCACTCGTAATCATTAATAATAAGTCATAATAAGCAAAAATATTAAATAATTTAGTTAATGTAGCAAAAGTAGTTATTAACGGATAGATTTGAAGTATTTTTGGGAAAGCAGTCATTTAAAATAAATGGCAATGTGCCTGATGCAATATAATAGGAGGGTGCGGAAAAATGCACACAATTGCCCAATAGTTAAGAACAATAGATAAAGGAAGGCGCCCTCAACTCCAAAAGTTTATTTATGTTCACGCGGTTTTACTGGCTTCACTGCCAGGTAAGCTAATAAACGTTTTATATACAATTCGTAATACTTTTCCTTTCAAAACGTACGGATAGTTTTCTGCCTTTTATAGATTTTAATTTAATTAATTCCGATGGCAAATTTCATGCAAATATCTTCAGTAGTTGATGAGATAAACTTGATAGAAAAAATGTATTATTCGATTCAGCTTTATCTTCTCAATCGAATGAAACGATTGTGTTGCGGTAATGGCCAGAAGTCGGACGGAGTTATATCAAGCGAATAGAATGGTTGTGGAATGATATGAGTTGAATGGCTAAAATAATCCAGTCTCCGAAGATGCATTATCGTGAAGTAAAAAGAAAAACTTTTCATAATTTTCAGGCATAGCTGGACGCAAATAATGCGTAACAGCCAAATAATATTCCTCGTTGATACTTTAACTCGCGCTGACATTTTTGGGCTTAACCTCGCATACATAGAGAAACTGATTTTTCTTTACGTTTTCCATAATTAGGGATGAACCTGTATGCCGGGCGATAGAAAATATTTGACACGACCTCTGCCATTCTAAACAATGTGTTTACAACAAAGACTCGCGGGCAGATAAATGTGCATGTGTAGGGATTAGTAATGGCTTCAGTTTTAAGATTTATCGCAATCTTGGAAAATATGTATAGAGAATGTAAAAGGTTGGTAAGCTACATTTTGTTGGTATAACTGAAATAGAAAGGAATTAATAAATTTTATTAAATGAAAAATTGGAGCTCTCTTTAAATAAATAAATCGCGGCCGATTAAAGAATATTTTATATAGTGTGTTCGTTAGCTCGTTATTCTCTACTAGCAATAAATAGATAACATCACATTGGGGCTCCCACTGGCGGAGCTACATTGGTTACCCAGACGAAAAAATTAATAATCGTATATCTTCTTGACCTTTATTACTAATTAGTAGACTTAAAAATTATCATCAAAATGCCAGCATCCGAGGAAATAAGTAATCTACGGATGCAGAAAAACAACATTTCAACCAACATTTCACGTGTTGCTGTGAAGGTACCACCTTTCTGGAAGACTAACCCCTGCCTTTGGTTCAGTCAATTGGAGATTCAATTTTTTACAGCTGGAATTACTTTGTATACCATCAAATATCATACCCTAGTTCGTTCCGTTGAAACTGATACCGCTAACGCAGTAAGTCATCATTGAAAATCGAAAGGATAAAAATTTATACGAACCTCTAAAAATGAATTATTAAGCATCTATCTTACGGAAAAGTGTCATATGATCTGCTGAAATTTTTAGCCTAAAGCCATTTTGTCAGTCAACTCAGAGAGAGCTTAGACACACTTGAGGTTATGGCAGACAAGATTAATGACCAGCTAGGTTGTTCTTCAGTAAACACAGTGATCTCGACAAATTCAAATGAAATGGTTTATGATATCCATGCCCAAACCACTGAGTTGTCCAAACGTATCGATAGAATTAAATTCCAACCCCGCATACGAAATAAAAACAGAAGTCGCAGCCGAAATAAAAGAGCATTGGTTGATATCATTTCAAGTTTGGTGGTAAGATTCACAAACGTCGAGTACCACCCAAGTATCAAGCGGAAGACAAGTAAATCCTTCGCCCAAGTCGACCGACGAAGGAAAGTTTAAAATATGTGGCCTTAGACAAAGGAGCTGATGTATCGATAATTCCGCCATCTATCCACCAAAAGCATTCTAAATCAAACAAATTCCAACTTCAAGCCGCAGATAACTCAATTGTCAATTTTTATGCAGGAAAAATGTTAGATTTAAACCTTAAGTTAAAGCGACAACTTATATAGAAATTCATAATTGCAGATGTTCCACAACCAATCATTGGTTCTGACTTCCTAGAACATTTTGGATTGCTTATCCATGTCAAAAGAAAACGTCTTATCGACAGCACAGTAAAGTTAAGTGCTCTTCCCGTTTATTGTTAACCTACTGATTACCTACTGAAAAACTTAGAAAAAGAGAATTTAACTATGTGATGCAATTAGGTATACGTTGATTGCCAAGGGAAGTTGGTTAAATCCTTTTATATATTGCGCCAAAATCTAACAGCGAATTGCGCCCATGCGACGACTATAGAGCTCTCAATAAAATTTCAGTTACGGATAGACATCTTGTAGCACATTTGCACGATTTTTCAGCTAATTTACACAGCAAGAAAATTCTTTCTAAAATAGATTTGGTGAAAGCCTATTTGCAAATTCCTGTTCAGGAAGCAGAAGTTAAAACTGGCCTTATTACGTCAACAGGACTTTTCGAGTTTACACGAATGACATTTGGCTTTTATAATACCGCACGAACGGTTTCAACGGTTTATGGATGAAGTCCTAAAAGGACCGGAATTTTTTTATGCCTACATTGAGTTATCGCTTTTACAAATTTGGAAGAGCATAAAAAACATCCTAAAATACTCTTTAGTTGTTAAGATACTATGGTTGCAAAGTGCGAAGTATAAAAGCAATAGGAAAATACAAACTACCACAAAACGTGTATGGCCTTAGTCTTGCTCTTATTAATTTTTATTGAAAATTAATACCCAAACCAGCCGAGACACAAGCTATACTCCGTGATTTTAAAAGACAAAAGAGACACGAGGAACGAATAATTGTTCTACAGATGAGCTAAGAAACGCATTCGATTGTTGTAAAAAACGACTGACCGATGTTTGACTTCCAGCTTAGCCGATCGAAGCATCACGTCTATCAGATTGGATTGACGTTTCAGATTTCGGTATGGAGGCAGTTTTACAACAACATTTTAATGACTGTTGGGTACCGCTTAGAGTTTTCCTAAAAAAATTTGCGGACACGCGCAGTTATAGCATTTACGATTGAGAACTACAAACAATATATTCCGGCCTTAATCATTTCCACTACTTTTTGGAAGGTCGCACATTTCCCATCTATACAGATCACAAACCTCTTATGTCCGCTTTCTGCCAGAAATTTGACTGCTTCCCTAAGGCAACTACGTAGCCGATGTTCGTAGTACCGATGTTCGACAATGCAGTTACAAACACCTTTGTGATTGCTCTACATCTGTTATACGTCAATTGGGGACGCAAAAATTTCGCAAAATATATTTGATGTTATGCTTCATTTGTCATATCCTGGTTCAAAATTTTCCCATCAAGGCGATTAAGCTTCGTATGGCCACCAATGAAGGTAAATATCCCAAAACGGGTTAAATTTTGCAAACCCTGCCAGAAATAAAAAATGAGGACACTTGCCGAAAGATCAATCGGTAATACAGGGATGCCTGAAGAACGTTTTAAACACACACGCATTTTTTAAATGTCACATTGATGCAAACTGGACAAATGTTTTGCCACTAGTACTTGAACTTCGCAGATTAGTCTGTAGTACAAGTTTACAACTCCCTGGTCCATTCGTAGCTGAAAAGTCAAGCTGCAAGCTTCCATAATAAGTGTTTTTAAGGAGCAGTTCTGTATTGAAGCCCTTACAACAGCCTTATATCGTGCCTTAAAAGTTATTAAACGGATTAATAAAACATTTGTAATTAAAGAAAATAACACGGAACAACCGTATCGCCGTATAGATTGAAACCACCGAAAAACGATCAACAAATCGAAACTACATGATAAATGCGAAGGAATCAATCTACGTAGCGGCAAAGTTATACGTTTCAAGTCAAGCTCAAGCTGAAAGGGGATATTGTAGGGATTAGTAATGGTTTTAGCTCTACCTTGTAAAAAGTGTTTAGAGAATGGAAAAGATTGCTAAGCTAGAGTTTGTTGGTAGAACTAAAGTACAAAGGAATATATAAATTTTGTTAAGCGAACAATTGGCATTTTCTTTAAGTAAATAAATCGCGACCGGCTACGGAATATTTTATATAGTGAGCATTCGTTGCGTCGTTATTCCCTATTAACAATTAATAGACAGCAGCACATACGAATAGCTTGCGCTGTCTATATTGCGCAGGAATATACAAGATGTGTTTAAAAAAGGTGATCTTTCATATCTTGCGGGTGCGTACATTCGATTTTCGAACTTGTTTGTTTTATATGTTGGTACACAGGTCGTCAACATATCTTGCCATTATCACCCAATTTGTATTTTTAGTTTGTTTATGACTGATATAAAGGCTAGATGAAAAAATGGATCAAAGAATTTTTATCTGTATTCTATTTTGTATGGCAAATAAAATGAAGTGCTACAACTCACTTAAATTGTTGACCAAATTTTTATAAGCGGTACAAGCTGTTCACAGAAGGCTCGGAAGATGCTAATAATGATGCTTGCCGTGGCCGTGCCAGCAGGTCAACACAGTGTTGAGACAGCGAAGAAAATTATTATGAAGGGTCGTCACTATCATTACTAGATAAATTGATAAATATTGACCAAAAGAATCGTCGCATGAGCATCGCTCAGGAGCTGTTGAACGAGTTCAATGACGACCCAGAGTTGCTCGAAAGGGTCATACCTTATGACGAAACATGGATATATGGTCGGAGCCAAAGACGAATCATCCGAAAGCAATCGGCCAGAAGAACCAAAATCAAAAAAACACGCCAAGTTCGGTCAAATGTGAAGGTTTTGTTGACTGTTTTCTTCGATTACAAAGGCGTGGGGCATGGTAAGTTCTTGCCAGAAGTGGGTAAGATTAGAAAAGTAGTACTTGGAAGTTATAAGACGTTTGCGTGAAGCAATGCAAAAAACTCCTGGAATTGTGGAACGACATATTTTGCATATTGCGCCACGGAAATGCGCCAATTCTCTCGTTATTGCTTTTTTGTAATATTTTGGCCAAAATATCACCGTAATCGTGTCTCAGCCACCGTATCCACCGGTCTTGGTCCGTTGTGACTTTTTCTCATTCCCAAAACTGAAGAGATCCATGTGTCACGATTTAGGCGACAAAGACTGGTTCGCCGGAAGGGCTCAAGGTCGTACCAAAAATCGTATATTAAAAGCAGTTGAAGAACTGGAAGAAGCGATACCACATGGGTATTATGTCTATGTTTTCGAGTAAAAGAAATAGACATTTTTTTTTAACAGAGCTCACATGTGCGTTGGTAGTAATTCAATTTTCCATTTTAATTGGACTAAACACTTGTCATTTATTCATTTTCTTGTATATCCCTCATCTTTATCGTAAAAAAAAAACTAAAAAAGCGAAAAAATAACATTTTCATATGCAATGTGGACGTAATTGGTATTTGCAGATTTCTGTAAAATATATGTGGAATTTTTAATGCACGCCTTTTGTAGTTTATGAGTGATGAGCAAATAATTCAGAAACCAGGTTGTTCTAAATCTATGTTGCAGTTTCGGAATGTGCTTGGACTGATTTGGCCCGCTTCCAATACCAACTTACGTGCAAGCACTTGCAACGTTTCTCCCAAATTTGGAGCCGCGATGCCTTAATTCTGCTGCGACTGAAAGAAGTTTTGCCGCACCCATCAAAACAGAAAGACACGTTTAGATCGATTAAGAATGCTGGTGCTGATCAAGAATATACATACTTCATGGCGCGCCTGAAGAGTTCTCCTGAATGGGGAAAGTGACAAAATGAATGCAGTCCTACTCTTCAGTGTTGGGTGTAAATTACCTAATACTTGTTAAGGGGAACGCAGTTTATATCAATAAAAATACACTCGAGAGCAAGATTTAAATGGCGTGACGCTTGGCTTTGGCTCTGCTCAGCTTCAATTAGTGCAAGCACTTGGGACGCTACTTCCGGTGTGATACTCACTGAATACAATTGTAGCACCCCTTTCATATATATGCTGCGTTGAAATTGTTTAACCGAGGCGTCTTATATTCTCCATCGAATGTGTTTTTTTAACACTTTCTATAATATTTATGAAAAGAGAAAGACGAAGAAATAGGAAACCAAACTAAGACAAGTTCTTTCTTCTACTTACTTGCCTGTTTACCATCACTTCATTAATTTCTTTTTTCTTTATTTTTTTGTCTACACCTCCCTCTTACTTCCTAAGCACTAGTGTAATAACAATCAATCATTATTTATTATTCAATATCTATACATCACAAAAGCTGAAATAAAAGATATATGAAAGATATCCATGTATCCATGTCCCATTTTTCTTTTTAACTAAAAGTGCTTAATAACCTTTACGTAAATAATTAATTATCAAAATATTTAACTAAAACTTAAAGCATCTTTACAAAATTTCTATTTGAATGAACAATAATTACTGAGCACATATGAAGAGCACATATGCTTCACGTATCCTAAATAGTCCATTTGCAGAACATTCATAACGATTTGCTTGCATTTATAACGTATTTAATGCAAAATAATATCTGGTAAAATATATTATGGAGCATATGTGTCTACTTAGTATAACGATTATAATTCTCATGATAATAATCACAAACGTACATAATGAAGGAAAAGCATTTCAACCTGTTTGATATCTTATAGCGCAAAATTTTGATGTAGTTGCTTATCAATGCATGAAATTAATACTACAATAAATTCTATGACCAAATATGTACAAATGGTTTCGAACCTGAAGGAGAAGACGTAATACGTTAAGACATTATCTTTATAATCATACATTCCCAAACTTAGCCCAAATTAAATCGAATACAGAAAGCGTATGTGTTTTCGTGAATAAACCCATAGAACGGATTTAATAGCGTAAAAGATTTCGTTTAATGTTACACAATTTTCACAAATTTAATCTTTGTGTGTGTGTGTGGTTTTTTGATTCGATAGAGAGGAATGAAATAAAATTTCAATCCTTGGCAAAATCTTCAGGCAGACCGAATAAAATACCTTTTAACAAGAGATACCTTGAAGTTTGTTCGGAGAAGCAGGCGTTTTGATAGCAATAGCATTGAACACTGAAACCTTTGGATATGTTAGTAAGTCTCAAATCGCTGAATGGAATAAAAACTGATATAAGGCTCGTTTTTTCACGATGAGTAACATAAAAAGGTTCAAAAATTCAAATTTTTCTGACTGTTACACTAATTTGGGAAGTGATGCTTTCTATTATGTAATAGAAAGTTTTACGCAAATAAAGAAATTTAAAATGTTTTGTAAAAACTTTGTTTTATTTACATTTGTTTACAATTAAGGTATTTGGGGCCGTACGTTTTCTGCGACGTCTCTCATCATGACTTAATTCTTTTATAAAATTTATTATTTCTATGTGTATAGAAAAGCAATTCTCAATCCTTATATGTAGCTCAAGGCAATGGGTTTACATATGCATTGTAGTGAAAAAATGCATTTTATGCACTAATTTTTCCCTACCTTACAAATACTGAAACCGTAAATAGTAAAAATGCTTAAAAAAAAAGAATGCGTATCTTTTTTAAAGTTTAATAAATTTCATGTTCGCAATTTACCTTATATTTAACCACAATATCATTCATTAATTTATTTCGTTTTCTTTTTCTGCAACAATTTAATTAAATCTGTTTAAAATGCTTCTCGCATTCGTTTTTATTGATATAAAAAACTCTGAAATTGATTTCATTTGTTTTTCTATAACAACGGAATATATATGAATTTTATAAAGTTAATCCTGAAAACTACCGGAGGTGTCATACCGTTTTATAGTTGTTTTGCATATTCACAAACATAGACACCTAGTTATGCATTTATCTATTTGTAACCATGTGAAGCGTGTTGTTTATTAGCATAGTTATGCATATATACGAACACATTTTTACA
Organism: Glossina pallidipes; assembly: GCA_000688715.1. Taxonomy (NCBI): domain Eukaryota; kingdom Metazoa; phylum Arthropoda; class Insecta; order Diptera; family Glossinidae; genus Glossina; species Glossina pallidipes. The sequence continues at coordinate 933,980 of KK499782.1, forward strand.
TTTTATTCTTTTCGCTGAATTGATAGAAACGCTTATCAAATGTTCAAATTTGTTTGTTTAATAGAATATCTGTGTAACTCAACACGTAATATTTCTAGAATATCTCTTTTTTCTTCCTTTTTATGATCGTCACTTACGGATGGGTGTATGTTAAGTTTATTATTTCGCCTCCAGTACATATCTATAAAAAACCTCACAAGCAAACTAGATTTTTCATCACCACGGCACTTGAATATTTAGTCTTATTTTCTGCTTATGAAGTGAAGGCTCTCGGACAAGACAAAGCAAGAGATATTGGACAAGGGAAAAGGTGTTGGAACCATTCTAAAATTTTCTAAGTAAGTTGAGTACTCTTTCCCTCTACACCGAATGTATGTATAATGTATATGAATGCACGCCATTTAAGGAAGGGAAAAATGTAACACCAAAATTCTTGCAGAATTTTTAGCTTTAAATCCCTTAACCTCCTCTCGAACAAGAGTATCAAGTTAATTATTACTGAAAGCCAGCGTGCATTATTAAAAGGCAGGTCGACCACCACAAACCTCCTGGAATTTGCTTGCTATGCATTTAAAGCCTTCTCTTATGACACATAGGATGTTGTCTACGCCGATTCCGGTAAGACCTGCGGCAGAATCATCCGCAACTTATTCTTGTTGGAATTGTGTTCGTAAGACTTTCTATCATATTTAGTTAATTGGTTGTCCGCCCACCTTAGATCCTTAAATATGCTTATCAGCTCATTTGTTTGCATTGAAATTCCCGCCAATTCTGGAATCTGTCAAGACAATCACTTAGAACCTATTCTACTTATCCTATGCATTAATGATCTTCCAACAACAATTAAATCTTAAAATATAAAAAGTTCCCGTTTTCAGGACGAAATTCGTTCTCAGTGAAGCAATTTATTGATGGCGTTTCGTTTGGAAATTCCATTCCATTGAAAATCTTGCAATAAATTTATATCAGTGTTGGAGGAGACAATTCGGTGACTTATAGGTAACGAAGACGAAAAGAAGATGTGAACTTACTGCGGTACACTGTAGTGGTGTGTGACTCCTTTGTATGTTCACTATCTCATCGTTGCCATGCAAATTCAATCAATCTTTGCAGAAAAAGTTCCCGATTTTTGGAATAAGAAATTTAGCTTGGTATCCCTGCGTTCCTCTGCTTCTTTATGAAAGTAGGTTACTTCTTATATCCTTACGTTCACTCGAGAGACGTAATAGGGAATAGTCGTAGGCATTACCTTAATGGTAAAGTTGAAGGTGTTGTTGAGTCGCTGATTTTTTTAAATGAGATCAACTTTAATGTTCCTCTATGCCCGTCAAGACATTTCCTTATTATAAAACTTAGCCAATGCGACTTCAACTGTGAACTTTCATACATACTTAGAAAAAAAATTTAAAGAAGGTTTACAACCTAATCCATTAATTAGGCACCGTAGCTACCGCTAGGATCCACCAGTATGCTGAATAATGTTACTAAATTTGTGCTAAGCTCTAGTGTGTTTGTATGGATTAACATGCTGCACTCTCGGTTGATGCACACTAGCTGTTGAGTGTGTGATTAGATGAATATCTGATTTTCTTTTTTCTTATTCTTATGTGGACATGAGAAGAAGCTTTAAAATTTCTCCTACTTTAGTTTTAAGTAGGTTTTTAGTCTCGAGTAATGTCTAATTCAACTGAATCTAAGCAGTAGCTGCACTCTTTATAGGGAAAGTAAATAGATACGTATTTTGATTTGTAGCTCCTATAAATGTACATTAGAGCGCCCATAAATTGTATGTAATTTTAACCAAGGTTAACCGGGGTTTTTAAACGGTCCAGACAAAATTTTATAATTGGTCTAGAAAGCTGAAACGTTACATATGAATAGATTGAGTGACAAGTGGGTTCGAGGAACCCCTTTTGGCGGAAAACGTTTGAGCTAAACGACGTGTTTCCGAACTGTTGCGTTTTTATACATGACCAAGTAAATAAACATTTTTTCGGAAATAGCTCTTTCTGAAAAGGTTTTGAATAAATATGGCAGCGAATGGATTGAGTGAATAATCTATTAACTATCTATGCGATAGAGAGTTCACTACCTAATATTACATCACGTTAGTGGCATATTTCTTTTGCTAAGCCAAGCATTTTCGAAACAGATACGCTTAACTAGATTTCAATTGTATAAATTTAATGTCTATTAAGTGAGTAAAGCGTTAGTCTTTGCAAATTTTGATTTAGTTTGATGCTTTATGTAAGTATCGTTTGAACACATGAAGTGACAACCAAAATATTTTGTGGCTCAAAGCATAATTTAATATCAACACGTAGTTCAGATAAAATGTGGAAATGAAAAACAAAAATAGAAAAAATAACAAACAGTTATCTTTTGACACCTATTACTTGCTACAGAGCAGAGGTTGTGGTTGCTTTTCACTAACACAGAGTGTTCTTATTTCGCCATGAAAACGTCGTCCTCTATCGCGACATTTGTAACGCCTTAAGCATAGAATGTGCAGCAGACATAAGAGTTCCATCCTACACCTGCAAATTGAAACAAAAGTTCTAGCAGAAATAATTCATCGTTACAAATAGCAAAGTCTATATCGATATAAATGGATATATTTAACAAAACGCCTACGCTAAGGTTAAAATAATTAACCTAAGAAACTTATACGAAAAGTCATATGTGTCAGACGGGAAATACACAAAGACGTACACTCTGATATTTGCCAAAGAGTAAGAGAACTGAATAAACTTTTGGTAAACACTAGTTACTTCACTCTTTCGCCGGCAATAAGTATTAATTATTTTCAATTAACTTCCAATGTCTAGTCTCATCAGTTAACGTTAATGATCATATATATTCCTAACGGTCATTTTGTCAAAACGTTTGCAATGTCCAGAAGCAAGATTCACAGATCCACAAGGTATATATATCCTTCTTGATTAGCATCAAATTCTGCATCAATTTAAGTATCTCCCTCTGTCCATATGTGTGACATCTGTTCTAAACATTCTACTGTCTGCAAAAATTAAGCCATCCACCTCAAATTCACCAGAAACATTTTTCAGGACAACGGTAATGGTTCAATCACGGCCGAATATGACTTTCTTACTTAAGTAAGCTCTGATTATTATTAGGTGCGTAACTAAATTTAGAGGTACTTTTCGATCAATGCAAAATAGTTTATTTAAGGTAACTTCTCTCATTATCCTCATACTTTTGCAATGCTTGAATATCGCGATGTTGAAATGGCTCCTCCTTGAACTTAAATTATTCGTCCATCTATTTTGCGCCTCTGTTAAATTAGGCAGTCGTAGGCAAACCAAGTGGCATCAACCGGTAGAAGTGACAACTAGAAGAAGCTAGCTCGATATAGCGACCGCGATAGCAGACCACACTCTATCGTTTTAATGATGGTTTGGCGGGTGGACACGTTTCGTGCCTTAATACTACCGTCTATCGAGCAATGCATGGTTTAAATTGTTTCCTGATGAGTATTGATAGCTCCCCTATTTGTATGTTGTACAAATGTATTTTCTCGGTAAATGGCGTTTCATTCGTCCTGATCGATATTCTTCTTTACAATGTCGTAAGTTTACACTATAGACTTTCTTAATATTTTATTAGTGAACTGTTTGCTTTGAACTTTGCTGCTGCCTTTAATCGATGTTCTCTATAAAGTCATAACTTCAAGGATTAAATCTTAAAATGCTGCTTAATTTGGTTAAAAGTAGCAAGGAACGAATAAATAAGTAGTTAAATTAAAATAAAAAAAATAGACTGACGTTTCGGCCTAAGGGCGAACGCTACTGAAAGTACCACTCTTTCGAGCACTTCCCATATAACAACATATTTCCAATAGTCGTAGGGTATTTTAAGGTAGACAAAAATATGTTTGTGTTCTGGTAAAAAAACTCTACGAACTTTCCCCTTCTTCTGCTATTGTTTTCATATTTTTTGCTAATCCTTGTCAAATCAGTTTTTATAAGTCGTTGAAACAAGAAAATTTATTTGTTGATTTGAAGATTTAGAAACTGTTGTGGTGTTTTTAACAACGACTTAAGATACCCAAACAGCTGTAGTAATTCCGGTTATTACGTTAATAAAATAAATTTTTACTTTAATTTTTTATCACTTGGAATCACGAATCGAGACCACTTACGGACTGCAAAAAATGTGCATTAATGAAACCAAAAATTTATAAATAAACAATTATTACAATTTCGTATATGACAGAAGATTATTTATTGACTTACAAAATTTCAATTAAAAGCCACTACGATTTGTTAAATTCCCTGACAATTATCCTGATAATAAATTGCTAATGGAAATATAAACAAAATGTGTTTTAAACGAAGAAAAAATTATGATCGGAAATTATTTTCAGTCTTTTTTTGTAAAACGGTGAACACAAAAAAAAAAAAAAAATAAATAAAATAAGGAAATAAAGTTTTCTATTTTATTTAGCAAGTAAATCAATCGTAAATATTCCGCTTTTTTATTAGCAAAATATATATAAAGCAAAAATGTAAATAAATATTATCTTTGAACTTAAAAAACAAACAAAAAAATACACAAACAACAAATCAAAAATATAATGTAACATGAAAACTCAATTGTATACGTAATTTTTTACGAACCAACATAGCTAGCAGATATGCTAATTTTGTCATTCCACATGCAGAAGATAGTAACCATTGTGAAGGTCCATAGAAAAATACGTTTTCTTTTTAGCTTAGTTTCCTTAATCATAATCTAATTTTGCGCCACAAAAAGGGGCGAAGCAATTGTTACGGATAAATGGAAGTCTACAGCAGATATTGACCAGGAAGCTTTCCTCAAAGCTTAAAATTTCATTTTCAAATATTGCTTATGAAAATTCTTGCATCAAATTGGAAAATGACTTGAATATTCCTCAATACGCGTTTATGTAGCAAAGAAAAAAACAAGCCTATCTCGATTCAGAGTCACTTCCCGAATAGGAATAATAAAAGGTGGATCTATCTCAAATCGGCCTGGGTATTGTGCACACGCATAAACGCCCTTGTACCAACGGTGGCTTACGGTATAAAAAGTAATAATAATAATAATAATAATAATAACAACAATAATAATAACTATAATAAGAAATAGATTGGAGTGTGTAAACATGTTTTTTTTCTCTTTGAGCATTTAATTGATGTTTGAAATTTTGATTGTTCATATATAAGGCACGATAAGCGATGTAAAGGAAGGATACGATCGAAATACTGATTCAACTTGAATTAAAATTAAAAAACTTAGAGGGATTCGATCAATTAGATCGTTTCTGCTCGTCCTTCAACGTAAAATTTCGAAGAAGCTCATGAGGTTTTTCCTAAGAGTGAAAAGACGGCAGTTAGGCGCGTTTTAAAAGCTCTTTACAATGTATTCGCATGAAAATTTTGCTGCTTGATGTTTGAAACTCAAAAATTGAAACCTGCTGATCTGTACTGTGTTTTCTATCGAAATTTTTCTTTTCGGAAAGCCACATAGATGACACGGTAAACGAAGAGTATCGAGTGAATAAAACTTCAATCTATTTTGCATGCTGTTGAAAGGAGGACAAGAGAAAAAGATGTTACAAGATTCGTTCAAAGTCAAACAAGTTTTCTCTCCTTCATTGTCGTTTTTTAAAACGCTTTTTTATTATTATTCTGTACACTGCATTCTTTTTATGCTTTTCGTGCAGTGCAATGCTAATGTTGGATAGAAATCTAAGTATTATTGTTATTTGCATTGGTAGAAAGCAGATTGGTCGGGATTTGTTTACTTATATATAAATTTTTTGGCAGTGTTTTTTATTTTATTATATTTTTGTCTTTTTATTTATTTATTTTTGCAAAATATTGAATTTTACTCAAGGCAAATAAAAAAGTATTCGTATAAGTAATCGAAATTCAGTTGACCATAAATTTTTACATAATAAATGAACAGGTAGTATATTTACAGACATTTAGTAATAAAATTTCATTCAGTTTGCTTTATTTTAGAAAATAATATTAAAATATAAATTTATTAAATTTCTTTCAAGAACGCACATCGTTTCCCCTGTCTTAACCAGAACACACCGATACAAATTGTCTATGCATTTTTAACATGTCATACATAGTGCAAGCAAATAATAGCAACAGCGTACGGCTGCGTTACGTATCCGTCATCCCACTGACTCTGCCAATAGACTGGGTGACGATGTTAAAAATACACGCACGTGCTATAAATGACGGTTCGTTTGTTTGTTTATTTGTTTCCCTCTTTTTTATATCTTCTTTTACGTGACACCATTCTCCCATCTATATTCATATATAACTATCACACTATATATTTCATTTCATTACTCACATACGCATGTACATATTGACAACAATTTCCTTAAGTCGTTACATGTGACATTTAATAACAAGTTAATTTGTGTGCATAAAATAAATACGAGGGCAACATTGGTAATTTTTTAACCTGGAACATACGCGGGACTCTTCATCGCCAATCTGTTTATTTGCAGCCACTGTAAAATTTCATTGAAGCAAGATATTTCTGGTCAGAAATTGCTTTAGATGTTCATAAAGGCAGCGAACAACAATTATTGCATTAGATCAGTTCGGTTTTCCGTTGCCGTGGTATATGTTCAAGAAGCTATTCTTGCTTCTGAGTTCAAATGTTTTCTCAAAAGGTTGCTCTAGAAAACATGCAGAGTAGCGACTAGCTATCTTAGCTATTCTTGTTGCTTGCAAAAACGAATCGGTAATAAAGTCTTTTTCACATCACAAGAAAACAACGCGGTTGCCATAATGCCTTCCATAACTCAGGTTGGCTTCATTTATTTTACTGCACAATGCCTGACTTTTATTCAATGGTTTTATTGCTGTTGTGCTTTAGACTGTTAAGGATGAATGCAAGCCTCATAAAGATATCAAGGCAGGAAAACAACTCTTTCTTTAAGTGGCGTTGTGTTTGCGGCATCGATGCAAAATTTAAAAACGGAAAGCATTTGTTGCTTGGTATAAATTTTATCGGAGCGCCGTAACTTCGCAACAACTTACTGTTGCAAAATCTTGAATATGTTTTAAATTTGTATGCTTCGGCTGTTGTAAGCATATCTGATGCCTGCCGTATTGCATGTCGGTTGATGGTCATGAGTTCGAATTCGTAGTGAAATATAACGTATTTGGATTGAGGATTTGACTCTTTGAGAGATATGTTGACGCCTCGTCTGATGAGCAAAAGTTGTACAAAAAATCTCTCGTGTGATTGACATATTAACTAACATTCGCATTTCAACTATCAATGATTTGTCGTATTCGCCTTATTGATAGCACGATATTAACTTGGCGAAGTAAGGAAAACATTATACCGACATGGAGGCCATCTTAAAATCTCGCATCTATTGAACGAACATGCTGTCACTTGAGAAGGAATAACTTAGGTTGCGCATGCCCACAATTACAGTGACGCACGGTATAATTTGAAGGGGACTTAAGTCTTGTTTGCTTTAAAACACCTTGCGCTTCTTTGATTAAGACTCCACTTATCCTATTATTAAACAGGCACTGAATCACAGAAATAAAACGCCATGGGTAGCAAGGCTATCATTTTGCAAGACAAGAGAACTCTTCACTTTGTCCTTGTAGGACAGCATGAGGGTAAAAAAGGTGTAGCATGCGGTCAAAGCTGGAGACAACGAATTGTTACTGGATTTTCCTCTCTCTCTCTACTCTTTCCACATTTTTCTCCGTATATCAATATGAATATTTATATCTATCAACAGCGTCGGTGGTAATGAAATGGAGAGGTTCATTTTAAAGTGCATATTTGTTGAAAAGAATTTTAAAGGAAATGATGCCACATTTATACATATGCCTATTAATGGGCCGCGCCATTTTTTGAACATTTAAAATTTTTATAACAACCGCACACACATCTCGTCTTTTACGCGAACATTATTCTATACAGTTGAGGGCAAGTGAGTGAAATGAATCGAAATAATTATTGTGTGCAAGTTATCTTCTTAATATATCGCTTTTTGACTTTTGAATACATCAATATTAGTGGGAAAAAATATTATTTTTAGATTATATTATATTTCCTGCTTAATCTTCAAGAAAGACATATGACGAAAAATGCATCTTATACTACACCCGAAAAGCGTAAAACTTTGACACCAGCCATGCGAGCCATCGACATCGATGATAAAGACAAACGCAAGAAAACATTACTGTGCTACCAATAACAACTAACGCAATGGCATCGACCAAAACAAGAATGGCTGAAATAAAAATATATATGATATTTGATGGTGGATTTTCAAAATGGCGTCGATCGTCTCACTCACCAGGAAACACTAAGCTAGAAAAGGCAGGCACACCCGATATTCAAAAGATGTTGTGTCTTTTGACTCGTTTCGATCGATGAGTTTTCGCCTGTCCCCATTTTCATAACAATATCAACAGTTGTTCAATCCGTATGTAGTCTTAAAAACGGATCTTTTGATCATGAGAGGCATTTTACAAGCATTTGCATATGCAATAATACCACTCAATTTATATGAGACATGTTCTAGTAAATTTTTTCCGCCTAAATTGGTTGCTTCATAAACGTATGACTCGGCCAATTTTTCCGAAACCTTCATTAACCTGTTAAACAATTAGAAAGTTGATTTACGGGATGTCGGGCAAACAATTTTTGTTTTCAAAACGATGAAATTCGTATACGTCTGCGTTTCTAGCAAAAGCAGCCCAGGGAACATTCGCCGATGGTGGCATATTCTTTAGACCCGTGCATTTTTTTATTGGCTCTGCTTCAATTCGATGCAGTTAAATTTAGTAGATCAGCAACTATGCACTGTTGAAGATGTGTGCAGATGGTTCCTGGTCGGATCTACCATCAGGGCATCCGTGAGCTACTCGACAAAAAGCTTTATAGAAATTATGTTTTACATAAAGTTGAATTTTATCAAAAAAACGGAAACGCACCTAATAAAAAAATTTAATGGTGGGAATAAAAGTCGAGAGTATTGAATACCCATTATGGTCTGGAATAGAAGAGCGCATTGGATTCTGCTACTTACTTCTCAAACACACGCTCAAAACTATTCCAGCGTTGTATAGCATGTCAGGCATGTAAGGTATAAACTTGCACTAATGCACAGGGTGCATTAAATTTGTGCTGACGTAACACACAGAAGAACTTGAGATAGATTTTCTTCTATTATACCGATTGATATAGAATCATTTCATGAATAGATCTCAGCTCGTCCGCACGTATGTCCGTCTGATTTTAGTGCACTGACGTTCGTTGACTGAAGGGCGGGTGGTATTGGAAATGGTTCGTATCGGTCCACTTTTTCGACCTCTTCGAATAACACCGCATTTTGGATAGTCGTTACAAGGAAAACAAATTCGATTTTGAAAATCCTCGACAAAATTCGCTGAGTAATAGTAGTTCGAGATTCTAAATTGATACGAAAAATTTTGTTTTGAACCCCCTCTTTCCTCGTTACGTCTCGCGTACTTCAAGGCAGCCACTTAGGACCCATTTTATTTAATCTATACAATAATGATTTGCCCTCGGTGATTAAACCCAGCCAGATCTTAATGTATGCTGATGATGTGAAACTGTTTTCTTCCTTGATTGACTTGAATAATTTGAAGCTTTCTTTCTCTAGAAGGAAGTCATCCATAACTCAGTATTTCATAGATTCACATAAGTTGCAGGACGTCGATTCGTTCACAGATTTAGGCGTTCCATTTGACCACACGTTACGTTTTAACTTGCATGTTCAGCTCTTGGTAAGCAAAGCTGGATCCGCGCTTGGTTTCATAAAAAGCTGGTCCAAAGAGCTTGATGATCTTTACTTTACGAAAAGGCTGCACATGCGATTGGTTAAATCTATACTCGATTATGTGAAACTGTTTTTTTTTGCTATTTGCTTTTAGGAATTTCAGGTGAGACCCGCTTGCATCTCTTCCCCCCTATGAAAACTGCTTGCTTCTGTTATCATTACCGTCACTTGAGAAACGTAGATTTGTTCATGGCGTTTCCTTCTTAATCAAACTGATAAATGGTACTACAGACTCGCATGCATTACTTGGTGAGATAAGCTTTAATGCCCCTAACCGCTTCTCTAGGCACTTTATTTTGATTAAGCTTAGTCAATATAAATACAATTATACGCTTAGAGTTGTTTACAGAAACCTAAGTGATGTCTATCACTTATTCTCATTATCGAACTCTTTAAAGTCTATTAAAGCAACTTGGCTTAATACGCGCGATCTACCTATGTCGTACTTAAACTAACTTGCGTTCGTAATATCTTACATTTTTTTTCTTTTTCGAAAATTGTATGGTGTTGTTAACGTGTCGGTTGCCAAGCTTAAGCATGTTTGCAATGGTTTAGGGGTTCACTTGCAACCTGGATCTGTTCTTGTTGCGAGTGTGCTTCTGTGCTAGCTATGTACATGAGTTTTCTTTTTTTCATTTTTATTTATTTATACATGAATTATTATTTTTAAGTTACTTTGGTCATGTTTTTATTACCCTCTTTTTTCATATCTTCCGTTATATTGTATACTAGTTTTTAAAACAATTAGTATTAGATTTACTTTTAAGTTGTATTTGAATTCGACTGCTAATTTTGCTTAGTTGAATTTCATGTATAAGTAGGCAAAAAAAAAATTAAATAAAAATGTAACCGTTCCTACGAAACCTGAATCTTTATCTGAATTTGGATCACGTATGTGTATTGTTTTAGTGCCACAGCCAAAAAGAGTCTCAAGAAAAGTTACATGCAATTGCTATGTTTTATAATGAAAATTTATTGATGATAGTAATTTCACATAAAAATTAAGGTACCCAAATTTTGAACCACATGAGTCTATTTCTTGGAGCCCAAAGCGTATAAGATTTCTAATGAATAGTAAGCCTTTCAGAAAGAAGTTTAATATTTAAAGTTCTATGATGGAAATTGACCCATAGTACCAATTAAGAAAAAAAAAAAAAAAAAAATTAAGAACATACAGCCGGGCAAAGCCGCTATTAAATACCCTACACCACATTTCTAACACAATTCTTATTTTTATTATAGAACACAAAAATTACATCTTGTTGATATATAAAGGCATATTTTTCTTGTGGGTAGTTCTAGGGAAGCGGGCCCAAAACGCAATCTAATGTAGTACAAGTTTAATTCGTACATTGGGCACGAACCAAAAATAGGCGTAGATGGTCTAAACTTTGTAGAGTAGATTTTTGTATGAAATTGCTATAATATTATGGATCAAATTTCATCACCATTTGTTAAAACTTAGACTTTTCTGCTCCATAAAGGATCAATTTTCGTGAAAATCGTTATTAGGATAGGATCCTAAAAATATGGAGTGATGGTCCAAATTTGGCAGAGTTAATTTTTTTGATTTAATTTATTATTATGACAAAGTTTTCATCGTGAAGCATTGAAACTTGTACCTTTTTGTCGTATGAACTTCACTTTTCGCTATATGAGGTGGGGTTCAAAAATTTGCCCACCCGGTCCGAAAGTTTTCATAGTAATTTAGAATGCCGAAATACTATTACTTAACCGCTTTTGCCGACATATTTTGGAAATTACAATTTTTCTCCATATAATGACTTTTCGGAATAGGCCCTTATATGTGGAGTGGTCAAAAAAGTGGTTACCGATCCGAACGGTTTCCAATAGCGTTCGTCCTTGGACGAAAATATATCACTGTAACAAATTTCATCAAAATATCTCAAAAATTGCGACCAGTAGCTTGAACGCAAATTTACATGGACATAAAACAGACGGACAGACAGGCTTATATCAGTTCGGATAATGATTCTGAGTCGACCGGTATAAGTAATTAACTGTAGGGAATTTGTACCACGTAGGTATATTTTGTACACACACAGGGGTTATCATAAAAAGCAAGGCCTTATATGGAGATAAAGTGCAATTCCTATTTTTTCATCACCAAAATACCACAACATTTTGAGGAAGTAAAATCACGTTATGTAATGCTTTGGGCATCCTCCAATATGACAGCTTTCATGAAAAATATGCTTTTGCACGAAAATAATTTGTAACTTTTGGTGTATTATTATCAAAATGAGTGAATAATTGTACGAGTGAAGTGATGTAGGATATCTAATAGTCGGCCAATAACAAAGAAGATATGGCCCGTAAAGCTCTTTAAATTAAGCATGTCTCGCAAGGACGCCTCCGAGGTGTTGCATCTTTTAATACGAATATTATTATTCTATAATATTATCACTCCTTCCATCCCAAAAATAAAATGTCAAAAATACTTTTTTTTTAAGCTACAGTGTCTTCATCTTTAAGTATTTTTTTCGGCGCACGATCTGCATTTTTCCATTTTTCTCGTTTCACGTGCGAAACATAATAAAAAAGTTTTGAATGAGCGCTTTCTTAAAATGGCACTAGAAATTTGAACTTTCAATTCAAGTAAATTCAACGAATATGTTTAACGCATTTGCAAGCGAAAAACAACTACAAATAGAATTTATCGGAATTTCATTACGCGTCTGTAGCATTGGTATTAAGTATTTTTGTTATGAACATAAAATTCAAAAAATTAAGCTACAAAAATAACTATGAAATATTAGCATTTAAAAGGGAAAAACCTCCCGTCATTTTATATTTGAATTTAAAGATTTTATTTTATTATCACATGATACGTGTATCTAGTACCACTAAACATATTTCGATTCTCGGCATATATTAAAATATCCGTATATAAATATATATATATACATATAGTAAATGAATAAATTTTATTTCCAATTTATTTTTCATTTTAAATGTGAAATGAATTTTATTGCATGTGATCTATACGTACGTTTACCGCCCGTTTGCCGGTCCATTCAAGTATTAAATATCTATGTTAAAAATTTTTGTGAGGATATTCACCGGAAACCGGACATAAACGAATTACTACATATGCTTGTCTACCTATTTTAAATATGTACGTTTGCATTATATTGCTCATGAATGCATAACGTGGACATTTTACGGAAACTAGTAAATTATATATTCATGAATTTGATATGTTTGCATACAAAAACATAAGGGACAGAAGTTTTGCTCAAAAAAAAAAGAAAAAGCTATGAAATATATTTGTTTTTTCAAGAATCGCTTAAATGTTCTCCTTTATATTTAGTCGTAAAAGTTAATGACAAGTTTCAATTACTACCAACAGCCAAAGCCGCTCACATTTGAAATGGTTATAAAACGACGTTTAATACCTTTCTTTTTATTAAGCAACATTGTTCATGTAGAAGAAATATTGTAGAAAAACATTATTCAGAGTATTTTGAAGCGTATAACCAAGTTAAGAACATTGTCCCCTCTATAATGAAATGTACATGTAAAGTCAAAGTAGCCTGGGTTATGTTGAAGAGGCCGTAAACAGCCCGTTCTCAAAAAAGGACCGTGAGGAAGTTGTCATCGACTATTCGGTGAGTTTTCATAACAATAAAGTCGAATATTTGAACAAGCACCCGTTATTTCAAACCTATAATCTAATACAATACAAGAATAATGAATAGAAAGCGAAAAACCGGAATTAAAGAAGACGAAGACAGTTCGATATGCGGTCAAGGTCAGGCCATCAGATATGCGGAATCCGATCTGACTAAATATTATGCGGACTATTAATGCATGTCTTTAAAACAAAATAACTTCAAAGATCTTTTGAACCGTTTCTGACATGCTCGCTTTCAAGTGGAACTATTCTTTTATTTCCTCTCTCCTGTACCTATAATCCTTAACGAACACTGCCGTGCCTGCGCATTTATATTGACAAAACAATGTGGACGTGAAATAAAGAAAAATGTGTTGCATTTGGCGGAAAATAAGGTATCGGTCCGCCAACAATATGTGTCCGTTCAGACTAACATTGTTCAACTTACTTGCTCATACAACACATTCGCCTTTATGGGCGATTTTCTGTTTCTAAACTTGAAAAAATGGCTAAACTTTTGATGACAATAGAGAGAACGATACAGCGGTTGATGACCGTTTTGCGTAGCTTAACTGTGCTCAACATTTACACGTGCCCAAGTTATTGAACATCGCCGGAAAAGGCGAAAAGGGACCTAAAAGGACACTATATTGAAAAATGAAAGTACTTTTTTCCAACATTGTCAACTTCAGTTCACAGTATGGGGCCAATGACATGTTGGGATTTTATGTAACAATGGTGTGCTTTGTGTGGTGATCTCATTCCGAAGTTGAACATTTCAATATTTAGAAATTCATGACAGACTGGTTGGGTACATATGTACGTACATAATAGGAATAGCGCGCTCTGAGGATGGATTATAAAGAAATGTAAAAATATGTATGCTTTTGTTTAACTATGAACATATAACTTTCAAAATTTTAAAAAATGTTCACAAAAATAGTCAAAAATTGTTGCTTAGAATTTTAGTGAATCTCTATACCTGCCTTTATTTTCTGAGATAGTTTTCTCTTTACTGTTTTACCTTTTACTTGTTATTATGTGTACTAATTAGTCTCTGTTATTTGTGTGTTTGTTTGTGTCATTTGTGAATTGTGTTCACCGTATAAAATGAAAACATAAGTCTGAAGCATAAAAATATGCAACAATGGAGTTCTTGCACACCAACAAAAAAAACTAAAATAAAATAAAAATAGCACAGCACACACCAACAATTACCAAGGGTTACAAATTAGTAGTCCCCACGGAAGATGCTGACAATTACATACGCTTCTTGCCTGTCAGAACATTGTAAATGTATAGATGTTTATGTGCATGCTTGAAAGTACTTAGATATGTGTTACCAGTTTTTGTTGTGGTTCTTTACAAAAACAACTTTAAAACCAAAGGTTAAAATGGTTCGGACTGTTTGTAAGAGAGTAGTAAGCAAAAGCGTGTTGAAATTTTCTTGCCAATTATCCTGTACACACATAAGTTCCAATTTGCAAAGAATCACTGGATATGTTGTGAATACAAAGTTGTAAATTATTTATACCTAAATGAAAAATACTCTTCAAAATTTTGAAACTTTAAAAATGTTAAAAGTTCTAGCATTATAAATATTGTAAGTTTAGAAATTCTTACCTTTACATTTTTTATTATCGGAATTGTAATATTAGATCTTTTCCGATTTTGTTCAAATATGATCATTTTAAGTTTTTAAATAAAAGAAATTTACTTTACACAGAGAGAAATAATTAAGGAAGTAATATTAGCACACATTGACTGACAGACATCGATTTTCATATTACAAAAGTTCAGTCAAATTTTTTATAAAATTTGAAATTTGCTGGCCATTTCAACGTAATCTCTAATCTTCAGATTTGTAACAAAATTTGAAATATTTGTATCGAACGTCTATTATACTTAATAAGCTATTAAGTTAACGTATTTTTAATTTTGGGGCGATGATCATTTTGATGATTTTGAGCAAATTTAATATCATCTCGAATATCAAGAATACTCCAACCAAAATTTTCATTGAGAAACAGACGGCGGACGAAATAAATGCACGCGCGAACGGAAGGAAGAACTAAGAAACGAACAGTTGAACGGACAGACAGACTGATGGGCGGACGGACCGATAGACGGATGGACCAATGGGCAGGCGGTTGAGCCGATAAACGGATAGGAGGAACGATGGAAGGAGGGAGTGACGGACTAGCGCGCAAATGAACGGTTGCACAGACTGAGGTGGAGATGGGCAAACCGATAAGCGAATGGGCCCATCGATGGACGGACGGACGGTCCCGTATACAGGTCGGTAAAGCGATGGAATAGTGGACAAGCACTTGGGGCGACATAGGGACGCACGAACAAAAGATGGACTTACCAAGTGGCCCGGGCCTCAAATAATTGGCAAGCACACCGAGAAATTGACAAGAGGATCAATTTACGGGCAAAAGTATGATATCAATAAATCGACATCAAACTGATGCTTACTTTTCGTCGTATGTCGTGCTACTACAATATGCATTTAAATATCTTTTATATAAAAAGTATAAAAATAAATTTAAAAATGCGAATGCAGCTACTATAGCGAAACTTTAAAAACGTTCTAACTTCTAACTAACGACAACTTCTTCAAATATACAAAAGGAAATCAGTTCAATAATATGTTTGTACGTTTAAAATAAATAAAAATATGCGGTATAAGTTATGTGAGAGTAAACCTTTTCTCATAGTAACAGCTGTTTAGGGATACGGTAAATATAGTATAGTTGTTTTTTTCACATTTTTCTACTAAGAGGCCACTGGGTTAAGAGGTTATTGCAGTTTGCTCTTTCACTTGAAATGTTCTCGATAGAAAAGCAGAGTTATTATAAACAATTTCTAACCTAATTTAGAATTTCGGACAAAATTGCCTCTTATTTGTGAGATAGATTTAAAAAGAAATTTATAAAATATAAAAGCTATATAAGAAAATTCTTTGGAGGCCATTGAGAGTAAAATTTAATAAATTCAATACAATTCAAAAAATCTTCAGAAGAAGAGATTAAAAATGAATTTTTAAAGCAGACTATAAAATATAAATGTAAAAATGAAGTAATATATAAGACAAATGTGCCATGTTAGAAGCTTACAAGCAAGTGCATAAAAAGTCACATTAGGCTTGCCATGATTCTATAATCTCCGCTACATTAGCTGCAGATCAAGTGTTATCGCCACTTCACTACTTTTGGATTTTTTACTTTAATAGAATATAAATATTAATAGTCGATGCAGCTCATTGATATGACAACAGCTATGTCCGACATCATTTTCGGTAAGGATACATTAAGTTTGCGTGACGGTACATTCACGCAAAGTCCGACAGAACTTAAGAGTAACCCAAGTTTTCTAATGCCAATCGGCTCAGAATTAGTTTCTAAAACGATCTAAACATGTCCATATATCTGTTCGCCTGATTTCTGTCACAGAGCATAAGTGTATTATTATGTCATTAAAATATAAAAATATAAAAATTTTAGGATGGTAAATGAATGTGAAAGTTTTCAATGAGTGTACAGATGAAGCTCTATATGGCAAGACGATCCAATCTTTACTATTTTATGGTGAAAATCACATATAAATTTATTATGCTTAGTTTAGGTCACATCCTTCCTTTCTTGCCGTACGGTATACGGGTTCTCATTACAAGTACGCTTTCACATGAAAGATGTAATATTTAATAGCTTACATGTAACATCAGTGAAGACAGCAAATTTTCAGACAAGAGACTTCATTAGTTTTGGATTTTGTCTATTCCGGTTAGGCCTTGGCTTATAAAATAAAGAACTGTACCAGGGAAAGCGGCGTAGGGAATGGGTCTTACCCATCTATAATGATTGGACTTGTTATCATATTTTTCATGACATAACTTTTCAATCAATTTTTTTCGTATTGCAGGTTAGTAACAGAGACAGAGATATTGAAAATTCACGTTGTAATATTTTGGAATAATATGTGAAGTTATATAACCAAAGCGACGGCGCCAGCACACCGGTGCGATCAGGGAACAAACAAGAGAGAGGTAAGACAAGAATTTATTATTTTAGTGTTGAAAGTCGAGGAAAACATTTTCATAATCATTCAAATATAATATAACTTATAATTCCAGTATGAAAAAAAAGCGCGTACAGTATCATGCTTTCAATTGATTAAATTCGTACGAAAAACAGTTGCAGAATGTACAGAAGTAAAGTGTGCCAGTTTTGGACGTATAAAAGTAAAGTGCGCGGCTATGTTACTTCAGATGAGGTTTTGCTTTTAGAATTGGTGTGAAACATTAATCAAAGCTTTATCTAGCATTAGGAGTTACGCCCTCTCTTAGAAAGCCTACAAAGCTGAATTATAGACACAATACATGAAAGCGTTCCTTTCGAGGTATATTTCGACATATGCAAATTGTTGTTAACTAGAATCAAAACATAGCATTTCCAAACTATTACAAATCATGGCCGAATAAACAACATACGTAATAATAAGAGAAACAGAAAGAGGGAGAGAAAGGGAGAAAGTGAAAGAGGGAGAGAAAGATGACATGTCACAGGACAAATTATGCTGCTAGACTCTCAGATGTATACACATTGTTGTCCAATTAAAATTTTTTTTAATTTTGTTTGAGCGAACTGTTGAAAGTCTAACAACATAACACAAATCGACCCTGTGGGTTCGCTCACCTTAAGTCTGCACAGTATCCAAAAGAACGAGTTCAATCACTCTTACTTTATGCCTAATCCAATCTTTTTTCTCTCTTTACCTCTCTGAAACCCCTCTGCCTAGAAAAAACTATCAGATTGTATAACTTATACAATCCTCTAATTGTCCATATCGATCGGCTATGAGATAGACACCTACGAATAATAATTTTTCAAAAATAACTACGACGCAGCCCTGACGATTACTGTTTTCACGAGTTCGTCTGAAAAAACGTTCACACAAAGGGCGAGGAGTTATGATACACTTTCTTGACTGCTGTAAGTAAATTGATTATTTTCCTCGGCGAAAGTTCAACGTGTTACTTGTAATCAGCTTTGACAACTGTCACACTTTGACGTTTCAAAATTGCAGTAATTAAGGAAACAACCATTCTTTTCTATATATCTTGAATGTGAAATGATCGATTTGCTGTTTATATAGAGCTTGTTTTATTTCGGGCCTTCTGCAATTGAAGGACGAAAGAGGAAATAAAGTCGTAGTTTATATATAAAATAAATTATCGGTAGAATCGAGGTATTAAAAGTCGAATTTGGTCTAAGATGCCCGGAGAGCATTTTTTATAATTTTTAAAAGTTAAATTGTATACATTCAGGCTTTACGAAAATTTAACAAACTTAATATATTTTTTGCGAAAAGTGTATTACAATAAGATGACACAAGACAGAGAAAAATAATAGAGGGCAATACCAAATTCATTTTTTTTTTTTAATTTTTTCTCTTTTCTTCTTCCCATCTTTGTTTTTTTAATTATGACATCGTTTCCTTAATTCAATGTCATATGCAGGTATTCGAAGACAAGTATAACTCTATAGAATGTATTTATAAATTGATTGAAAACAAAAGCAAGAAGAAAATATAAAAAGTAGATCTTAAAATTTTCTATCAATAATGAAACACCTTACATAAACAAAACAAACGAAATATATTAGAAAGAGATAGCATCGTAAAATGTAGACTTGTGTAAATATTATTATTGACGAAATTCATAAATTTCCAAAAATTTTTATGTAAAAAATTACAAATATGATAAAAACGCCATTCGCTGTAAATTTAATATTAAACTTTTACGTTAGTTGTTTTATTTATCTTACCTAATGAAATTTTGTCCAAAAATTCTTTATATTTCTCTTTGGCAAGCAGATAAAATCAATGCTTGACAATATGTATACATATAAAGTCATTTAAACATTTTAATATTACCTGTAAATTGCTATTTCCATTTAATTTAATCTCTTCAGATAAGATAACGGCAGCAAGAACAAATTTAACTGGCTTACCGTTAGCAAAAGGGCAGCTGTGTCCTCTCAGAGAAACGAAGCGCATATTTTAAACATCTATAAATATATTTTTATTAAATTGTTTATATAAAATTTCACATTTTTAAGTAATACGTTCTCTCTATCTCCGTTTCCCTCTCTTTTTAAAAAATTTATATCCAAGAAAAGAAAATTCTAAAGAACTTTTTCGATGTTATGAATGTTCAATATTTACTTTATCTATCTATCAATATTTCAATATTATGTTTTGAATCGTTCGAGTTTTATTAGCAACTATTTTACACAGAAGATAACTTTCAGATTTTAAATGTTGATTAAAATTTACTAGTGACTTAAAATATAAGTTTTTGGAAAAGTTGTCGTCTCTTAATATAAGATTGATATATAAAATAAGAAAAGTGTAGAAACAATCGTGCGATATCTACACATCCTAAATTTGATTATATTGATATCGATGTCTATAAAATTGCAAGAAAGCAAATTAAACACTTTTATTATTTTTATTCTTCCGTGCTTTTGATTCTTTAATACCATTATCGCAACTCTTTAAAATTTCGGCTCCCCTTAGTAAAAATATGAAACGAATGTGCATAATTACAGGCCACCACCCTTTTTTACTCACAGAGTCTTAGCTCAAAATTGTCTGATACGTGCAATTATGCGTAAAGTTCTCATAAAGACAAAGAAATTGTTTTCGATTTACGATTTATAGCAGTTGATCTTTGATTTGCCATATTAGTGATGCGCATGCATGATTAGCGAACCATGTGATTTAATTGTCTAATTCCTTGAAAGCAACTCACAGTTAACTACATTTTTGTAGGGTCGGTAGTGTAAAGCTCTTTTAACTCAACTCAACTTTCACTGATTGTTGGGAGCTATCATAATATTTTTGAAATGATCTTTCTGGAAATGATTAATTTGTTGCGAGTTTGTGCAAAGATACTCCTTCAACTGAGATACATTTCTCAAATATGAAATAAAACATACTCATCTAAAACTATAAAAGCTGTAAGCAAAAATCGAATTCAAACACTCTTAGTTGCTTTGCAACTTGAGAAAACCACTTGCCAAATATCAAACCATAATTTTTAAATCTAAACCTTTTTACTTTCGATCCCTGCATATAAATTTCTGAGCCCTTTCTCTAATCTAATGGACTTAAATAGACCGGGAATGTTCATTTTTCTCACGGTGCATCATTATTAATTCCAACTACAGACAAGCACACACACACACACGCACACACACACACACGCACACACACATTCCAGCAATTACTGCGGACGAGCTTTTAAGCGCCTGCAAAAGAATTGGGGACAGGAAAACTACTGGACCAGACAGAATCCCAAACAAGGCCCTAAAGGCAGCGATACGTAGAAGACCATACATCTTCATGATGATGCTACAAAGGTTTCTGGACGAAAGGACATTCCCAGATGAATGGAAGGTCCAAAGGTTGGTCCTCATTCCGAAGGCCAATAAGCCAATGCACGAGCCATCGTCATACCGACCCATTTGCCTTTTAGATACAATAGGCAAGGTATTGGAGAGGGTCGTGTACGAACGTCTGCTGGTCGTGGTCGAACGAAGGCATGCTCTCTCGGATAACCAGTACGGGTTCACAAGAGCACGGTCTACGATAGATGCCGTAAACCATGTCGTGTCGCTTGCTTTAGACGCTGTAGCCGGAGATCGATGGAGGGGCGGTGATAAAAAGTACTGCGCCGTCGTTACGCTAGATGTAAAAAACACCTTCAATTCGGCGGACTGGGGGATTATTCGAAAAGCCCTCATAAGATTGCAGGTTCCAAGATATTTACTTGAGATAATAACAAGTTACCTTTCGAACCGTACGCTAGTGTAAGATAGCGACGACGGAAAAGAGTCCCATAAAATAACGGCGGGTGTTCCACAGGGATCAGTTCGTGGCCCTCTCCCGTGGAACATAATGTACAACGGTATTCTTGAGCTGCACCTTCCTGCCGGGGTAACGATTATCGGCTTTGCCGACGATATTGCAATCGCAGTTGTTGCAAAATGTGTTACGCAGGTAGAAACGAGGGCTAACGCAACTATTATTAAAGTGAAGGCGTGGCTAGATGAGATGGGGCTGGAGCTAGCCGAGCATAAAACTGAGGTGGTGCTAATAAGCAGCCGGAAGCGCGTGGAAACATGCTCTATACGAGTCGGGCAGCACACGGTGCAGTCATCTCCTGTCTTGAAATACCCTGGAGTGATGCTCGATCATCGACTCAACTTTAAGCACCACGTTGAGTACGCGGCTGAGAAAGATGCATGCATCCAGGCGTCGTTAGCAAGGATCATGCCAAATATTGGAGGCCCGAAATTCACCAATCGAAAAGCAATAGCCACGGTGATAACGTCGGTCATAATGTACGGAAGCCCGGTCTGGGCCGGTGCACTCACAGTGAAGACAGTGTACCGAAAGCTGGCGGCAATACATTGTCTTAGTGCGCTAAGGCAGGATTCCGGACAGTGTCGGAGGATGCTGCCCTGGTGATTGCTGGCACCATGCCAATCGACATCCTGGCAGACGGAATGAGGCGCATTCACGAAAGTCGCCGCACTAACGCCCCCTCCCATGAGGCCATTAAAAAAGAAGAGCGGCTAGCGTCGATTAAGACTTGGCAATCGCGTCTGGAAAGAACAATGAAAGGAAGATGGACGTTGGTTTTTATCCCAAACATAATGCAATTGATCGAAAGGCCACACGGTGAGGTAAATTACTAACTCACCCAGTTCCTGACTGGCCATGGCTGTTTTCGAAAATACCTGTTCAGGTTCGGGCACGGCAACTCGCCGAATTGCCCGGCATGCCCGGAGACGAACGAAGATGCAGAGCATAGCATCTTCCGCTGCAGAAAGTTCGAGAATGGCAGACCCAAAATAAAGCCAAGTGAGACGTTGGTAAGGTTAACTGGCAGCAAAGAGGTCTGGAGTACAGTAGGCGACTTTCTAAGCAGAGTACTTAAAGAACTACGACGGCTTGAAAGACAGCGGGTGGAGAGCAGAGGGAGTGGAAGCCAATAGTGCATTCCACAGAGATCCCACCATCGGAAGCGTGCTAACAACAACCAGCCTCCGCGGAGTAATGCCTAATGGTGGTCCCGCGGAGGAGAGTGGTTGAAGAATCGTTTGAGGGGTAGTTTTTAGCACGTAAGCGCCATGGATGGGGAATCGTGCATGCTGCTGCTAAGAACCAGCAGTATCTTTTGAAGATTTTCTGCCTCCAGCTCGCTGAGCAAAAAAAAAAATATACACACACACATACACACACACATAAAAGTAAATAAAATTAGGCCCCATTTGTTAATCTAATAAGACAACAAACAACAAAAGGACAAAATCATAACATTAAAGTCCTGCAAAACATTGAAATGCTAGATACATATGTTCTTATTTGTCCTGATAATAGGGGTTGTATATAGAGGCAATGCATTTACGTATAAAAATATAACGCAAGAATGTGCACATATAGACGAACATACAGCTTAAAAGATGGACAACAGTACAATAGCAGCAGCAGGAATTTAAAAACAATAATACTAAAGAAGAAAAAAGAAAGGACGTGAATGTGTGTATTTAACTGATAAATAATAATAATAAATACAAAACACAATATTCAGTATTCAATATTTAGTGGATTTTTAGAGTATTTATATGAGTGCGTTCACAATATCGAAAATATTTTCTTGTTAAGCCAATATGTTTTATCAAAATTGGTGAAATCGTTGGACATGCTACAAAGCCCAAGTAACCGTTGAAATAAACACAATCTAACGTATCGGGCGCACGCTGAAGTATTCCAACTATATATGTAAGCTATTGGTTACAACATACAAGAGTGATTCGTATATACACATGAATTTTTAATGTAACGCAATGTATCAGAAGAGCTGATCTAATAAATTAATCATAAGGATGTTATACCAAGAATTCTGAGCGATAGATACACGATTAAAAAATTTTGTAATTAACGTTAAGCTTATTTTTCTATATTCTCGATATTATTAAACTTACCCTGACAAGGATGAAAAGGAGGGCATTAATATTTAATAACAGCAATAGGTAATGTTGCGGGATTATGATATTTTGCGTTGCAAAATACACAGGGCTACAAATCCAAACTAAATAGCACGTTATTCCAAAATATATGTATAATTTTTCCTTACGATGATTGCTTCTAAACAATACAAAAATTCGACAAAAAAATAATTTATCCTTGTGATGGTCTTTCTTTTTAGCTCTTTGAATACAAAGGTGTTAGATAAAAAAGATTCAGTCACGGTCAAATATGCTGATAGCAATTGTTGATGGAATCCAAATTTGTGTAAAACATACTCTTTGCAAAAACTTAGTAATCGAAATATTCACCATAATTCCCTATAGTCTTTTGCGTTTTTTTATCTGGTTGCTTCCAGAGACTCTCACGCGTTTGCATTGCCATACATGAAGTATGTCTGTTGACACCTTGATAAACACTGAACGACAGCCAGGCTAAGTGTGATCACAATTTCGGAAAAATTGAAACGGTCAGGAGTCTCTTCTAAGGTAATCGCTTGCACACCTAACAATTTTTTCACCTCTTTTTTACATTATCTCAAAACTTTTCTCAGTATGTTGATCTGAACCTTAGATTAAGAAACCGATATGATTGTTCTCTTTTCCTTAGATAACGTTTTTAGAATTTTGTTCTGCGATTTAAATTTGGTCCAAAATTTTTATTTATGCAAATCTCTGAAAATCTCCGAAAATCAGCGCATAGAGTCTACCTAAAATTACCAGAACGCAGTTAATAAGTAAGGGGATATGTAAGAACGATCTTTAGCGCCTGATAGCTCGGTAGATGTGCAGGCTGCCTTTAAGAGAATTTACTGTTATTCTGGGTCACCTGTGAATCGTTTGTACAAAAGACAGAATTGTGGGTATGAAAAAAAATTTGATTTCAAATGTAAAGATGTTTAAGTTAACCCATTTGATCATTTCACGCATCATTGCATTTGCATCATTTCACGCAATAATCCGCCAGCAATGGCTGTAGTTCGTTACTAGCGGCGAAATGTTCTACACAGTATAATATTTGTTATCAAGTTATCAGCAACCGTGGAATAGTATGTGTGATAAATAAACAATTAAAATTTTAATCATTTAAAAGGAGAAGCGTAATAGATTTTTAAAACACATGATTTAAATGAATTACTTTGCAATATTTTAGAGTCGAAATTAATAGCTATGGACGTTCAAATAGCAGTTGATATCGTCGAGATTGTAATATCGTAAGGAATTCGCGTCCCAATTGGGCGGAAATTGGGAGTTGTTTTCCAATTGCACTTTAATTTAACGTTCCGATTGATTTAAATACCAAGAGGATTATAATTATTGCAGAGTTGAAGCAATGTTTTGGTTAAAAGAATCATAGCCAAATTGTTTCTAACACGAATTTGTTTTCTAATCAAAACGAATACGAATCCTACATTTGGTCTACACCAATTTCCATCCGCTCACAAGAAGTATGCTAATTAGAGTTCTAGATTCACCCAGAATCCAAATTTATACGTTAAATAGATGCCAAATACCGTTCACTATTGCATTGCCCGGTCTAATATCTTGGAGCGATCGCGTATTTTAAGAATTTTTGACTGCGTATATAATCTGATATCTCCTAGAGAAGCAAACAAATGGTGGATATTGTTCGCATACGAGTAGTGGAGTAAAAAGCAGGCACTCTCTTCTATGTTAACGTTAACAGTTTTTGTTTACAGATATGACGCACGCATTTGACAAAACGGTTTGATTGATTTACCGAAAGGAAGCAAAAATTTTGAATAGCTGTGACGGTATATTGAGCACAACTTTTTTATGCAAACATGAAGACGTGATTGGTATAATTTGTCCTGACTCTAAACTGAGGCTAGTGAAGAACAAAGATCAAGTTTAACATTTCCGGTAAATTTATATGAATGTGCTGAGTTGTATATTTTGTTTGCATTCCCATCTTGACGTTCACTTTAGGCGAAGCAGCCTAAGAACAGAAAGTTTATGTTGCTTACTTTTCTCTAATTAATACGAAGCATATCGAATGTCTTAATGATGTAAACTGAAGGCACAGATCAATCACAACGACTGCATAATAGAACAGATATATGAAAATGCGGCGATCAAAATACGAACAATCAAATGAAAATGGTATTCTTCACGATTTTACAAACTTTCCGTTTCTGCTTGAGGATCCGAAATTAATCAAACAAGACGTTCAGCTAGCCAGATACATTATCTAACTTTAATCAATATCTAGCGCATACTCTTTCTTACAGCTTTAGTGACGATTGCAAATGAATTTAAGATTTTAAAAATGAACTGTAATAATGAAACCTCACCACTACCGAACTAACAGAACTTTCATTACAAAGTCAATGCACCTGTTGACTGGGGAGAATTGTACGCTGAAAGAGAAAGGAAAAAATCACATCTCATCTCTTATTTTATGATTTCTCTTATTTCGCTCTGCTTACTGTGTTATGGCCAGTGGTATGAAATATCTAGTAGAAGTGAAATTTCACCACTTATTTTACCAAGGAAGGGGGTAAACTATAAACTGATTTTAACTAGAGTTTACCATAACTTTCAAAGACTTACTGGACACGAAAAGGCAAAAGTTTTACTTCTTTTAGTTGATAATTTGCAGCAAAGACAAGCAAACGTTAGTGAAGAAAAAAGTAAAGGAAATAAAGATATTAAAAAGAATAGTATAAAATAAAATTAAATTCAAATACAAGAAAAAATTAAAAAATCAAAAAAAAAAACAGAATTATATACAGCAATATTAAAAAAAAAAAAAAATTGCGTTTCGCACAATAATTAAAAATGACTCAAAAAAAAGAGCATAATAATAATAATAAATAAATAAACAAAAATAAATTAAGCAACGAACTGTTTTGAAGTTTTAAACATGATATTATATGAAGTTTTAAACAAATAATAATTAAGTATTTAATTAAGAACAAAATGCATTTTTTCTAATTAAAGAAAAAAAGAAAAAAAGCAGAAAAGCCCAAAATTTATAAATAAAAGAAGTTTAAAATGTTTCTAAAAGTTAAAAATCAAATAACCAAGAAAACGCTCCAGACGCCTTGGATAACCACCAGCTAGTGTTGAACACATATCGTGCATCTTCGTACAGAATATATATTTACTTTTTTATGAACATCGCGGCGTATGAATAATACGTAAATAAATGAATATGACTGAGGTTTTTGTTAATTAAAAGCGTAACCTTCTCTAAAGAGTCAAAGCTTTGCTTTCCACTGAAATACGCATACGAACTTTTATATACACGCGCATACACACACATATACTGAACGACACAAATGAAGATCTAAGTAAAAATGTGAGCTTCAAAACGACAACTGGAAGTCTTTTTATGTGTTTTCAAATAGTTTTTTTAAAGAAAAATTGTATAAAAATTAATTGTTGTTGTGGAAGAGACGCAAAATTTTAATTTGCTGGAGAATACTTTGTAATGAAAAATATAAAAACGCATAATTACGCTGCTAGAATCTCTCTAAGATAGGACCTATTATTATTCCATATATTATGTACTCTAAAAAATATTGAGCCACAAGATATCTAAGAAAAGAAGAAAATTTTTCGTCACTCATTGACTTCGAGATCATAAACAAGCAACTATCAAGACGGCATGCCCGCGTTCAATTGCCAGTGCTTGCGATAGACCATACTTTATTACGGCTGTTCTGTGGTAAATGTTCGATCACTACAATATTTCCTCAAGGTTCGACCGCACTCTATTTCGCTCTCTTCAATTAATTCCCCTTATCAAAAAGGTTCATTCAAATTATATTCGATGTCAAACTCTGGCCAAAGTAAGCCAAATGCGTGGACATGAACATGAAAGACCATAACGAGGTGGAGCGAAGAGCACCTTAGGGTCCAGAACTGCTTCTTTCCTTGTGCCATTTTTTGCTTACACCCCGTATACATTTCTTCTTTGAATATATAAATTTCTTATTTGCTTTTGTGTTCAAAATTCCCCCATATGTTACCACAAAAATCATTTCTCATCCAATTCGAATATTTCATATACATTCGAGTGAAAAAGGAAATGCTGGCAACATGTACTGGAATTTGTCTTCGGAATATTGCATTAAGTGAATACTTCATTGCCAACCCAACGAATAATTACAAGCTTGATTGCACAGTTCTTTGCAGCTCTCAAGATAATCGTAAAGGAATTTTATGTTTATGTTTTCTCTTGAATTGCTTTTTTAATACTTCACATTTGACAACAAAAAAAGTGGAAAACAAATTTTTAATAAAAACTAGGTAGATTTGATGTGTTCGCTATCGTGTATAGTGTAATATGAAACGTCTTTATGGATTGAGAGCCGAATCAACTGGAAAAACGCTATTTTTGAAAATTAGTCATAGACGCTAAAGAATCTTTAAGTTTTTATATACAATTATAAAATCTATTTTATATGCGTGTAGTATACATATGCGATTCGTCTTATTGAGCAAAATCAAAAGTTATATTGGACATATGGGTTTTAAGCAGATGCAAGAATAAAACTTTATACGCATCGTTTCCTAAAAGGACGATTTCTTTACATTTGGAATATTGAAGACACTATCGTGTGAATTTTCAGAAGCTCTAAATAACAGCAGTTAAATATTATATTAAAAGATGAGTCTAAAAAGAGCTGTCGCACCGTGGTTGACAATGCATTTTTTCGTCTTCTAATGTGATATTCTTTTTTTTGTCGATTCCTGAACGGCCACCAGCAAATGAATAAAAATTAAAATATCAAACTAAGACGCTTACTGCCACGAGCATTCAAAGACAAGTGCTGCCTCTAAAGTTAGCAAAAAACCAAGTTGCTACATCAGGAAACCAGAAAACACCAGTCGAGTTTTTAATGTTAACGGGCTTCGAAGACCTTGTATTTATTTCATATTGATCATTAGTTATGTCAAATATTTTCCCATCGGAATTGCTACTATAGGCTTAGTAATCTGGTTGCTTTTCTACTCTTGCTTTCACTCAGTTTCTATTTCCTGACATTCCAAATATTAAATGAAAATATGAATACTAACAAGCAACTGCACATTTCTGTATCTTCCACTTTATTTGTAGTACTCTCGCAGCTTCTAGCGAAAATACTCTGAATACGTTACGTGATCGAAAAAAAAGTGAAAAAATTAATTTAATTAAATCACTTTAAAAAATTTCCATTCAAATTAAAAAGGGACTAATAAAAGCAAGAAGAGCATTTGATTATGGATTAACATAAGGTAATTTAATGGTTACATAATTAATGTTAAATTCGAAAATGATTTAATTAATTTTGTATTGAAATTATCTTATTCAAGTGTATTGCTTACTCTTTTTTTTTTGTTCTTATAAATCCTTTTCCAAATGGTTGTTAATGAAATTTACGAAAAGTTATTAATGAATTCTCAAGAGGCAATGCACTTTGAAACATTATATACCTTCTACAGCAGATATTTATTTGGTATCCTTTCACAAGTATAAGCGTTCTCCTAGAGGAAAATTTTTCTAAAAACCACTTTTCGAGTATATTCACGTAGAGACAAACACCTGCAGACAAAGAAAAAAAAACTTTTCAAAAAAGTTAAACACAAACTAACATAAAACTTCTGCATTGGTATGGCGTTTATATATTTCATGTTATACTAAAACACTTGAAAAAATGCGGTAGACTTTTTTTTTTCAATAATAAACTTGAAAGGTAGTATGGCAGGCTATTTTATCGTTTACTACTTTACCCGTAGCCTACGCTAAGAGTAACGAAGTGAATGGCAAGACGATGGCATAAATGTTTTTACTCATTTTTTTACTAAGAAACTGTATATTTTTCCATCATTTGCCGGGAGTTTTATTTTGATTAAAAAAAACCGAGAACAATTTCTACTTTTTAAATAATTAATGAGAAAGAACAACAATTTCGAAAGTTATTAATTATTCAGATATGGCTGGTAATAGGCAGTAACACGGAAAGTAAAAGAAAGTAAGGAAGAAAGAAATCTATCTGCTATGAACTGGAATTGTATGGCTTAGTTTGAATATTATAGAGTTATAAATAAATCGATAAATCTTTTGAATTTTTATGTTAAAGTAAAACCAATGAAGATAGACCGAGCAAGTTCCCTCGATATTGGCATTCAAAGAGTAAGCAAGAAACCTTTTGACCTCAACTAGTTGCAGCTCTAGTTATTGCCAGATAAGGGCAACTATAACGTACCGTTATGTAAAGGCGGAATACTTTATACGACAAGTCTGGTCACATAAAAATATATCGTGACTTATTAGCAATTTTATATATGCGCTAGAAAAACGTAGATATTTACGTCGTACATTTGTTATTGAAGATGAATATGGTTGGCCAGCTAATATCATTATTCTCAATTACTTCTTCACCGCTTCAATCTTATTCTATGTACAATATAATTATAAAAAAAGCTTTCCCCTTTCTTTGACTGACAAAATCTGACCGATATAGTAAGGTCTTAATACATATTTGCGACTTAAATCGAGCTGAATGCAATGCAATGGATACATCATCACATATCATCATTGATCAACAAATAATGATTTTCATAAGACTGTGTTCTATTGATCATGTTTCCAAATCATACATGATAACAAATTATTAAATACCTTGCAGAATGCCGAGAAGAGTTAATGAGCCAACACTGGTAATTGTCTGCTATAATTGTGCAGGCGAACAGACGAACATGTTTAGGTGCATTTCAAATTTGAAATTGCTCAATAAATTATGCACTTTATGGGGTTTTCGAAGCTTGTGTCTGCTTGTTATAAAGATATTGAAACAAAATGAAACTTTAATGCACTATAATATTACGTAGGCGATATCAATTTTTCCGGTTTTTCTGCACGCATTGCAGCATCGCCTATAGAACATGCGCTCGTATTATTATAGATATATCTGGTGTAGTTACGAGTAACGAGCAAGAAACCAATTTTTTACTCCTTTTGAAAACGTAGACACACAGACGGACAGGCATGGCTAAATCAATTCAGAATTTCACACTGATCAAGAATGTGTATAGTTTATAGGGTCTCTAAGGCTTCCTCGTGAGTGTTACATATATTATGAAAAAGAAAAAAATGAGTATAGCCCCCATCCTTCAGTGATGGGTATAATAACAGCAAAGTAGAGAGTGAATTATTAATTTGTATTTTAATTTGATTATTATTAATTTGTATTTAATTTAATTATTATGTTTGTGGCTACGCCAAAGACTGATTTATAGTTTACTTACTACTAAATTTGACGAGGGTTTTTACCCCGAAGCATAACTTGTTTAAGCCAGTTAAGCGAATAGACAATTGGAGGAAATCAATTTTATGCTTTACGATGATCAGAAATGTCATCAACATTGTGGTTCCGAAAAAAACGTAAATAAACCTCACCGTTGATCGAGATTTGGATTTGAACATTGTTTGGACCTTGTCAGTACTTGCGGAATAAAAATACATACATAGTTGTGAAGGAGACAAAAGCTGTTAGAACTTATTATGCGGGACGCAGCTCATACTTGCTTAAATGACTTCGTAAGTAAGGATTATTACACACCTGGTGAAAAGAAAAACATGTGATG
This sequence comes from Glossina pallidipes, assembly GCA_000688715.1. NCBI lineage: Eukaryota > Metazoa > Arthropoda > Insecta > Diptera > Glossinidae > Glossina > Glossina pallidipes. Next base: position 965,175 of record KK499782.1, read on the forward strand.
TTTCCAAAGAAACTTTGCGCGTGCAAAAATAACTGTTGACTGCAGTTTGTTTGAGCTGAAAATGTCATTTTTCAACATGAAAATGCCGTTGCAGGAGAACACTGGAGAAATATAACAATTGATTTTTTGTTGGAAAAATTTGGTGGTTTTAGAGCACAGAGACGGCCACTTGATTGAACCAATATCTAAAATAAAAACAAAAAAAATTCGTCTTGATATCTCTTACGGTTTAGCTTTTATGACAAATTAGAAAAACACTTATATTAGCGCGTAATAGTATCTTAGTTTCTCTTTATAAACCCTTGCCTTATTAATCTTAGGTCAAAGTATAATGCGTGGAACCTAATAGTTTAAAATGAATGCGTGTTCATAGAAACAATTGTATTCATGAAAACAAAATTCACGAAAACCAACTATCTTTCGCCAATTAATTTTTTAATAAACGTATTTGCATTTGAACCCAATTATCTTCCACCGGCTAGGTTTTTTGCTGCAATATTTACAGCAAATTGTTCGTATCGGGCAACTTCCTAATTTCTTACATATGCACTTATCGTGTGTCGTGGAAGTTTGTTACATATGCATATAAAAACTCGTGTAGGCGTGCTACTATGTCTTTATACAATTTCTTATATACATCACATGTACAGTAGGACAATAAAGCCTACATAAAATCACATAATTTACGTTTGAATGAAATTTAGCTAAGTTTAGCATCCAGATAAAATTAAGAAATGGTAAGCAAGAAAGTCCCATGTACAAGAGTGTAATGCACTAAAATGGTGTTTTTCTCAATTTTGTTCACACACAAAACACATCACTAACAATAGTAGACAAATAGCAATAACAATTGGAATTGCTCGTGGTACTGTTCAAACTATTATAATATGTTCCAATAACACAACTACCAGAGAAAATAAGCATCGATCAGGCCGGCAAAACAATCTTACAGAGCGTGAAAAACAAAATGTTATCAGAATTGTTAACAAATGAACCCAAACCTAGTGCTGTTGATATTGCAAAAGAACTAGAAAAATGTAAGTAAATTAGTAATCCACACAAAATCGTTCCAAAAATTTTAACAGCCAATGATTTTCATATCCGCATTCGAAGAAAATATTGTTCATAAGCAAAATTAATACTGTAACAGGCCTCGAGTTAGTGCAAAACTCCACAAAAATGATGAAATAAATTTTCGGAAAAACGGAATTTTTAGTGACGAGCGTAAATTTAATATTTTCGGATAAACAAAAAGTATGGAGGAAACCTAATACAACGAAGGCAATCCAAAATTCGCAAGCAGCTATAAAACACGGTGGAGGGTGTGTAATGCTTTAGCGATGTATGTCTGCGGTTGGAGTAGGAAACCAGTTTTTTATTGACACTAAATTGGATCGTCTGTCGTTTGAAAACCAATTTGAAGACTTCCACTACTGGAATGAATCAATCGGACAAATGGATCTTCCAGGAGGGCAATGATTCGAAATGTACAACAATTGCGTTTTCCTTCACAAGCACCAGACATGAATGCAATTGAAAACATGTGGCATGAGTTGGATAGACTGATTCGAAAACATAAAATTCCTAACATAAAATACCTCAAGAAAGGTTTACTTGAACAGCGACACAAAATTGGTGAAGTTCTGTCAGAAAAGTTGTGTTTTTCAACGCCAAGACGTATGGAAGTATTGCTAAGCTCAATGCTAAAGATGATCTAATAAAGTATCCACAAATAGTGAATCAAACTACTTGTGAAATAGAGTGTAGGTACAATTTTTTATGATCATTTTTCAGATCGAAGTATATTTTTTGTTTATAAATTTATCTTTAAAAAAACAATCTTTTTTGTATTGTTATTTTATTTAAGTTTTTGTTTTTTAAGAAATATACTTTTTGTTGATCTCATAAATGAAATCTTAATTTTTCGTACTGTACGTAGACTTCACTGGGGTACTACATACATTTACTGCTGAATTTGTATCTTTATACGTACGTGCGAGTTCTTTTAACATCTGTGCGTTTGTTTAGTTGTTTAAACTCGCTGTGTTTGTTATTTTTTTAATGCTCACTTGGGTTTGCTACGTTCTACTTGCAATTGTATGTGAATTTATTTCTTTTCACTTTGATTCTTTAAAATAGCGTCAGCTACTGCGTCATTAAGTAAAAAAAAATAAAATAGAAATTTTTAATATTTTGAAGGCTCACCGTTTTTTATAGTTCCAAATATAGGAATTTATATATCTTTTATGCTTCCTGCTCATGATATAGGTTTCAAAGCAACTTCCGGAATCTCAGTACAGAGATCAAAACCATTTGTTTTTAAATCTTATTTAATGCACAACATGTCAACTATTGCCAATAAACCAAACAATTAAATTGCAATATACTACGACAATTACCCAAAAAAGTGTACTTGTGTGCAAATCACGAATGTATCATTTTTTGGGTCCACGGTATTTTATGTATCGGATAACTCAATCGCGAGGCATAATTTCGTTACAGTAGCTTAGATTGTATTATCAATTCCTCCCACTAGCGTATGCATCGGATAAGAGTAGTTTATAATTATTTCGTAAAGATTCGTAAGATATAAATAATATACACGTCTACATGTGATACGTGCGGTATTTGATCGCAAGATACGACGAAGACCGCACACTAATTAAGAGAAGAGAAGAAAAAGAAAAAAAGAGGAAATTATGTAATTGCACAATACCATGAAATGTCCTTTCCAAATAAATTTTTTTTTTTCAATAATTGCACAAATTGAACAAGGAACCCGTTAGCAATGCAATTTTAAGGGCTTGGTAAAAATTTGAGAGAGCGTGACAGGGAAGTTTTGATCCATCCACCGCATAGGCTGGACCTAACTTCGTCCGATTACCGCTTAGTTTCCTTTTTGCAGAACTCTCTTGACGATGTAAAGCTGACTTCAGAAAGGACTTAGTTCACTTCAGCTGCGACGTAACGACTTGAACCACAAAATGCAAACGACGTATTTTTAATTTAAAAAAGTTCATTGAAAATATAAGAAAAATGTTTCGAAATGTTTTCTAGTCAAAAAATGCTACGAAATGTTTCTTCGAATTGTTGCTGCTGGTATTACTGGATGGTATTTTCATACAATCTGGCGGCAATTTTACGTACTTGTCCAAACTTACATCTTGCGCCTTATTTTGTACATAGTTTTATTAATTATAGGTGAAGCGTAGCTCCGATTTGTCTAATTTTAGAAACTGAAACAAAGGTTTTAGCATTATAGGGAATTTTAAGGTCTGCTTTGCTGACTATGGCTGGACTATAGTTACAAGCTGTCTTCGAACAGTGATACGAAAAAATTCGAGATTAAGCTGCTTTTTCTAGAAGGACAGATAGGCAAACAGGCTTACTTAAAAATTATTGACCTACTGACTGACACAACGAAGTCTTGAACTTAGCCTGAAAACAGTGAAAGGAAACAATTTGAGAAAAGGCTTTTCTAAACAAAACGGCTGTCAACCTCATAGGCGAAAGAAAATCCTTTGATTCAATCGTTTAATTTCATTAAATATATATATTTACGCTATCTTTGATTCTCACACGTTATAGGTTTTTGGCAAATCTGTAATATCGTAGCAATATGTTGAGCAGGCGGGATTAATTCATGTTTTAGATATACCACCCGATCAAAATTTTGGAGTTTGGATTTAATCAAGAGTATGATCAACTACTTTTTCGATATTTGTTATTGTAAGGCTTTATACAAAAACAAACAGAGTGATACGACGGACGCAAACGCTTTTGTGAACAATGTTCGCTTTGCGCTTTGTTTTACTAATGGGCACAGAAAACTGGTATATTATGATCCCTCAGTAATGTGTACAACAAATATACAAAACAAGATGTTTTCTTTATATGTTTTTTAACATCTTCACATCATCTCCAATAGTTAAAAATATTTCAATTAAAATCAAATGTACCGCTTTACTCCTCATCGACAACAAGCTGAAAGGCACATTAAAGGAAATTAACTTAAAATATGTATATATGTGTATATTTAAATATATCATGTTTTAAATATCTTTTATATATACATTTAACGATTCAATTTCTCTTTTTCCTACTCTCTCTTCTTATCTATTTCTACGCGCTTTTAGGAATTCAACCTTTGTACAACATGATTCTTTTACCACAAGTATACTGTTGGAAAAAATGTAATTAAAATTTTTACTACCAAGCCGTTTAGAACAAAACCACCTAACGAAGCTAAACAGTATCCGAAAAGCCATGTATTTAATTTTTCTAATTAAAGCGTTTTTAATAGTTTTAATATACCTGAGTTTGGTTGGTAAGTAGAGAAAAAATTACATTAACACTACTTTTTAAGAGAAAATTTAATCTGAGCTTATTAAAGTAATGAAAAAATACATAGTCAACAGCTTTATAAAATAGTGATATTTACGAGATATTTTTTTATACTAAAGACAAATAATAACATTATAGAGGGCCATGGCCCATCATTAGATAAGCATATTTATTCATGCAACGTCTTTTTAAAATAAGTAAATGGTTTAAAATGTAGTGTGATCTGAACCATCTTCGACAGCGTTCGTCCTTGGGTCAAAACCAGTGAGCACCAAATTCGACAAAACAGCTTAAGAATTGTGGTCTGTTGATGAAACACAAGAGTACAAACGGACACATGGACGGACAAGGTCGGTGTCATAAAGGGTGTGTCTATCCCAAGCCCTTGTGAGTGTTGTATACGTCCGCACAAGCTTAATACATCCAAAAAATGTAATAAAAAAAGACGGAGAATTGTAAAGGGAATTGTAAAATTCAACTTCCTTCCTCTAATAAATATTTGAACCGATTCTCAAGTCAATATTGTGTAGGTTGCAGGTAACAAATGCCGAATAGTACGAAATATAGAGAGATCGATTTCACTTTCAACTTTCAACATTTTTTAAAGGTTGTTTCAGCGTATTAGATATTGAGCATGCAACCATTTTAAAATATATGCACAAATTTGAAGGGATAACGGGAAAAAGCCGGTTTTTAGTTAATTGTCTAAATGACGCTATGGAAGGGTATAGAGAGGTGCAGATATCACATCCTCCTCATCAATTTCCCAAAAAATCTTCTGATAATGTTTACCTAATAGATGGCCGCATGACTCGGTTTTCGATTATTGACGCCTTATGTGGAGGTAAATATACACTAAATGAAGGTGAAATGGCCTTCGTCGTAAACGACACTGCGGCTTTAAAATCAGGCCGTTGTGAAGTCGTTATTCTCTCTATTGCAACTTCCAAACAATCCAAAGGTTATTTTTGTTTAGTCGATTTCATAAAAGTCATAAAAATACTTTTTTTTCGTAATAAAGTTCAACTTAGATGCCACCGTAAAGGCAAAAGCTATTCATTTATTTGTAGTAAAGAGGTAATTAATTTAATTGTTATTATCACACATTTTTTCGTCGTTGAAGGTAACAAAAGAAAAAATGCGATGTAGAAACCGCATCAACTTTAATTAAATATTATATATACACATAAAATATTAAAATTAATTATTGAAAAAGTTACGGCTTAAAAATATTGCATTTTATAACGAACTCTTAACCGTCTATTTTAAAAATCTAATAAATATCTTTTTTTTCTCACTACAAAGATAGCAAACAGAAAGACAGAAGGTGCGGTAAGAGGCTTGTGAAGCTCCGTTGCAAATACTTTGGTCTTCAAAACATTCTTCTTTCTGGTCGATCAATGATATTTGGATAAATCTTGGTACACTGACGTGTTTTGGCCCACGAACGAACGCTATTGAAAATGGCGCTGACCGGACCCCTTTTACTTTTTTTTGAAAATAATAGTCTTTAATATTCATGACTTATACTAAATTACATTATATTTTGAAGATGGGAAGAAAAGACATCGCAATCTGCCAAAAAGCATAGGCATGTCGAAAACCAATCGCGTTAATTCCTATAAAACATTTAAAAATCTGAAACAATCATTTCCACGTATGTACATATTAGGCCATAGATATGTAAATATAAAACCGGAATTTTGTACAGCAAACGAATGCAGGCTTATTGTATGAAAGTATTTTATTCAAAGTATTGTCCGTCGCTAAGTGTTCATTTTTTCCCACTTGTCTGACAGCTTTCCGCTTTTCTTTCCAATGGTTTTTTCGATATCTGTATATGAAGCAAAACATTGTTTAATAACTGCGTGCCGTATCGACGCAAACAAAGATTAATCGGGCAGCATGGATTAGCAGCTCCCAGTTAAGTACTTCGAACGTGTCGCGAATCGGTTTTGCAATATGAATGGATGGATAGATTGATTTGCTCTTAAAAAAGTGCTTCTGTGTTGCTTTCTTTTAATGTTGTTTGCGTTCTTCGAACAGCGTTAAAATCGATTAGTTGTTATTAATAATGGTGTCTAGTCACAGTTCCACCAGGTTTTAACAGGCTACAGCCTTTCGCTTCTACCAAATCGCAGAAAGTCGTTTTCTTGATATATGGATTTGATCTAGCGATAGACGTGGATGGTAAGATTCAACCGATCCGTAAATTTTCGCGCCTGGTCTTCTCAAAATGCAAAAATTATTTACTTTGTATCGTCCAAGGAAAAATGATATTCTTTTGATGACAGAAAACTTAACCTTTTCAATGCTATTGCAAACTATGCTATTATATGAAACTTGAATTGTTTTCAGATGACAAATGTCATGCTTGTGTCAAATGTCACTAAGAGAAAACGGCGACATTGACAGTTACGGCCAGCTTTCCGGCTTCAGATTTACATGCGTGTTGTATGGTTTCGGTCTCATCCTTTGGCTAACTTGTAACTTAACGCGTTTCGTGATTTTTGTTGTTATTCAAATCCTTTTGTGAGTAAGTTCATATCACGCAATTATGATTTTTAGGAAAGCATAGGCTTTATTTACAATCAGTGTCTTGTTCGTTTCAATATTACGATTCAATTCTCTTGATTCGACAGGCTTTGTCTTTCGCATATATTCTGCTTACACATCCTTTCATAAGCAAGTTACCGTCTCCTAATATCATTGTGAAATTTTTTCATTATGTTAATTTCTTTTTCCGCGAAGTGTTCTGCGAATTTTTGTTAATCTTGACGCCAGTAAAGAGTCATGGATGTGTATTTGTTTTAGCGTTATTTGGCGTTAAGTTTCTCAAAAAGTCGAATAGTTCTCATGCGATCTCAAAGTATGAAAAGTACGATTTTCGTAACAGTATCTTTACAATGCTCACAAGTTCGGCTCACAACATTAAAAAGATTTAAAATATTGAGTGCAATAAATAAGAATAAAGAAGAAAAGAATTGCTTTACGCAATAAACATTAGATTCAGTCTAAAGATGGTATAGCTTTTTATTTTCTTTATTTATAACATCGCATGTGGCACATTCGATTTGTCACATGTATACTAGTCACTTTTGCTATATCTACTGAGTAAGCGAAAGTATCTGCCCGCTTCTGCCTATCTATTTTGTCCTCACAGAGCTTTGTCTAGAAGACAAAACTTACGCTTAACTTTTTGTATCATTATCGTTAGATTAAATTTGAAAATCATCTACGTCAATCCGGCTCGAAGCTATGCTATTAAAACATTTATGGCGTCTGCTTGTTTAAACGATAGTCTCAAATTTTTTCTTAATAGTTTTTAGTTTGCTCTTATGAAAATTAATGCTTGAAATTCGAATACCCACTGAATTGACACAAAGTTTGATAAACGAATCAAAGCGAAATACGTACGTCTACACGTAAATAGATCGGAACATGTGAATAAAAATTTTAAATTAGCAAATTGTTTATTTATAAATTGTTGGGAAAGTTTATAATCATAAGGTCTGTGGAATATATGTCAAACATATTCTGTATGTATGTACTTTCCTTCTATGTTTCATATATGGAGATGTATCTTAAAAATGAAACATAAATTAAACATAACTTCTTCTTCTACATATCTATTCTTAGAAAAGCACTTTATGTAAAATTGAAAAAAAGCCACTGTTGACCATTTAAAAACATGATTATAAGACATAATATATAAGACTAAATATTGAAGATCATTTGCTCCTCTTCTACATTAAATAACATATGTGCGCACACGTGTATGTATTCGCTTGTATACAGAGAGATATATGCTTAATAATCGGCTATTAAATGGAGACGGTGCAATTCGTAATGCTTATGTAAAATTCTTGAGAATTTTAACTGGAGATATAAATCTATACACAGTGATAACGACGAACATTACAAAATTTAATCGCAACTGATTACAACTTTTTGCTGCCATTTTGCATTTTCAATCGCTCTTGCAACCAAATCTCTCTTGCAATCAAATAACGTTTGCACGAAGCACGACAAACATTCGAAGTCAGCCGAATATAATTTTTTCTTCTTGCTAGTTGCAGTAAATTAAAAAAATTAACCTTAGTAAAGCGGACAAAGAATCTATTTAGCCAATTGGAATTAAAGCTTAACACGCAATGCAGCAAAAACCGCATACCTAATGGCGAGCAATTAAAGAAGTTGCAAAACGTAAAACCAAATAAAGTTTCAGAAGCATAATTACGCATTCATTACTTTGGTTTTCAGTTATAAAGAGAAGATAGCACGATTGAAGATCGATTTCTATGCAAGTTTCCAAGTTGACAAAACAATAGAAGAAACATTGTAAACAAACTGGTTTTTAATCGGCGAAAACGATAATGACTTAGCGGATCCCTAACGCAATGAACGTTACGAAAAAAATTTTAATATTAAATTTGCGAACATCTGAATAAAGTTACTTGTGGTGCCTGTGGAATAGAAGACATATATTGTATTCCCCGGCAACATAACTCTTAAACTGTGACGAATATCGCAGGACATATATAGCAATGTATTTAGACTAAACATCATGTCGGTATCTACTTGAAGCAATGGCATAGGGTAACAATAACATCATAAGGAATTCCGATTATATTAAAATTCGGGATTTCGATTATATTAAAAATGTCTCAATATCTCAACATTAAAAAAAACGTGTTTGTGGGATTAAATGTCTCAATATCTCAACATTAAAAAAAACGTGTTTGTGGGATTAAATGTCTCAATATCTCAACATTAAAAAAAACGTGTTTGTGGGATTTTTGGACTTATTTGTATACCTGGTCCGCTGAACTGAACTGACACCATCAGTGATGTATGGATTTGTGCATTTTAAAATGGCCAACAATAGACGGACAAACTGATGTATGCTACGAAATCCATCAGTTCGTGTTGTTTTGTATTTTTTTTACACGTTTAAATTGATATTATAACTCTACGCTCATCGCTAAATGCCTTCATTAGTGTAGCAGCATGCTCGTCGTGTTAACAAATTTCGTCTACAATTCCACCGTTATGTGCTGAAAGCACGCATAAAATGGCATCCTTCGAAATAGAAATCATTACAAAATTTCTCAATAAACTTCAAATTGATTAAATGCACACTAGAAATGCGGAAACGAGCAACAACTTAAGAGTTACGATAATCTCAATTGACTGCAATATGCTGAAGTCTTTTCTTGTTATAATGCCATCAAAAACAGCTAAACTTGTTGTTATCACACCGTGAAATGAGCATTTGAGCATTTTAGAGAAGAAAAAGAAAACAAACAACAACACAACTTGAAGTGCAGTCTACAATGCTAGTTTTATATTACTCCTATATATATAGTCCTATATATATATATATATGGGATGTCTTTAGAAAACAAAATCCATACATTTTTCTATGAAAATGAAGAAAATCCACACATTTTTCTATGAAAATAAACAAAAGCTCAGAAAAATTCTTCCCACAATATTATCATTTTTTTTTAAATTCATTGCAATCGCAACAGAACCGGCAACTACCTGTTACTGCGTTCAAAGTAGAATGCAAAAGTATTTTTTATTTACGCCTGACTACATATATGTCAATTGCAGCCATGTTTCGTGCAATTAGATAGAAATTTATTTCTGTGAAACTTCTTAAAACATTACAAACAGAGCTAGCATGAAAAAATCTGAGCATTTGTGTTTCTGCGTGAAAAAGGAACATTAAACAGCGTCATCATTATCAACAGCAACTTTCTCATCACTATGCTGACTGGATTTTAGTAGATACCATTAACTATATATTACTACTTTTGGAGGAGGTTTTATTCTCTCCACCCACCGCCTTGTATTTTTACTCTTGAAAAGCAAAAAAAAAAAAATATCGCTGTTTTATTGAAATCCTCAGCATATCAGATTAAGTAGCTTAACAACGCTAACCGTAAAAGCATTGTTTGCCAGTCTCGGTATTCGCAACTGGGATAGACAGAGTACCATAACACGCCCGACTGGCCATGTAATAATAAAAATGTTAGATATCCCATAACCATGAAAAAGTTTTTACTTTTGCATTAGCAAATTCTCTGTTAACATCTTATTGCTTTCACATTTTCTATGGCATTTGTCTTTTTCTCCATTCCTTTTAAAATTTTAAAAGCTTCCCAGTTTTATTATGATTATTTCGTCTTATTTTTAATTCTTCTCATTCTTTTTCTCTTTTGCTTATTAATATTTGCTTATTTTCTTTATGAATTTCTAATCATAAAACTATTTACGATGTGCACTCATATGTACGAGTGTTGATTAAACTGAAAATCAAGTATGAGCAAGAAGATTGCGAACGTTCGTTGATAAGCACATTCTTTGCCATGCAAGAAATATGTTGAAAGGCCTTTAAAGATATGCCGCCTTACCAACAATTTAGTAACTTTACACATATTAGACAACATTTGTAATTTCCGCTATCTATAAACTGGTAAGCGAATTGCGAAAAATCGATGGAAACCGATTTTGAATATTACGGAGCTCATGAAACTTTCAGAGCGCAAATTGATTAAACATTTATTTTCTGGGGAATTTTACAATGTTTTCTTACAGCTTGCTATGAATAATAATATTCTTAGTCAGAATAAAGCGGAACTTCAACCAAAATAAAAGTATTAGAGACAATATAAGAGGTTGCCAGATTGCAATAGTAATATCGATTATCAGGATTATTAACCCATTACTCCCGTTGGCGCGAGTTGGGGAATGTAATGATAACCTAGTGGTAAATGAACCCTTTCTATCTCCGTGAAATAACCCATTAGAAGACCTTTTAAAACGGATTAATATCATACTGTGATCAAAAAATATGACGAGACCATTTCAATTATCTGATCTATCTAGGTCTAGTGATTTTTTTCTCCAAGATGGCAGTGCAATAACTGATACCTGCCAAGGTATTTGGTAGGTGGTGAGATGCGTCTTTCATCAAAAAACATTTATCGATTCGCTTTGATCACTTCAATTGTACCATAAAGTAGCAATTTTGAGGGGTAGTGTTAAGGAATGAGTTTACAGAACAGGCAGAAGTCACCCGACCCTAAATCAGACTAGATATGAGTTGCATTTTTTGAGAAAAGCAAGAATCAATGCAGTACAAGTGTGTTCCCAATCGTGATGAGAGAAAAGCAGCCAAGAGTATTTTATTCCATAATGCGGTATAATAACTCTAGGAAACCGGCGCATAGCACTTGAATAATAACCCCTATCAAGTTTGGTCTGTCGGGCGGAATTCAGAATGCACCACATTATGATAATCGAAAACAGTTTTGTAATAAGTTTAGAATGCAAGCCGTAGCTAAGTAAAAGACAAATTAATGTTGAATACAAGCTTGAGTTAAATAGATCGTACGAAAAAAGTTAAAGTTTAAACTCTGCATATATGACGCAGAGTAAAATTTCTTAGTACCAAGAAAATTGCTGGAACCTTTTATATTCGTTGTAGTAGGATGGCTCAACGAACAGCGTAGTACTAGTTGAACTCCTTACAGTAGATCACTAAACGACCATATAAATTTACATTATGTTCATCATAGGCGGCGGACGAGTAAGACACGATTTCATATACAATTAAGACGATTTGCTAGGTCAGTAAATGAATGCAGATCATAAAAATGTGTCAAAAGGTCTCATTAGGTTTACATATACTGAATCCATACATGTCCGGATATAGATTTCAGTTAGCAAATCTAGATCCCTCCTTGGGTTCATGAAAAGATGGTTTAAATAATTCAGTAATTCCCGTGCTACTAAGGCCTTTTATATTTCTTTAATTAGACCAGTGGTTATTCGTAGTTATAGACGCCTTGTTGACCGGCTTGCGTCTGTTCGACATGACTTCATATTATTTGCTTTGCGTGGGTTGGGGTACGATGCTGCCTTGGCTCTTCGACAATTTGAAAACAGATTAAAATTCATTGTTTTATCTGAGCTAGAAAAAGGACGTGAAATTTTGTGTTTTATATGGACTAATAAAGGCTAGCATTCATTCGGCTCCTTTATATCAAGACATTTTGTGCTTTTGAAGCTATCTCTATGCCGAACTAACCGCTCGTTAGTTCCGTTTCGGGTAACATACAAAATGTTCACCGAGTTTTACCACTTACTTGATTTCTCGGCCACGTCGGTTAGTATGCTTAAAAGCGTATTACGTAACAAACTGCTTAATTGTTCGTACTTCGTTTCATAATAAAGGATAAACCTAATCTTATCAATCTTTCCAGACTTATTCCGTCCGGAATATCCATCTGTATAAGTTGGTTTCGTTTTCTTTAGCTAATAAGGATATGTACGATACGTAATGAATATGAACTTGTATGAATATGTACTTAAATACGTTATAAATCCAATTTTGATGGTATTTGCAAAGGCATCGTATATTGATTGTTCATACATACGCAGGTTAAAAATTGTCGTAGCTTTGCCTGCACTTGTTATAATTAACTATAAGAATGCGCATTGTTACACATCCGCATATATGTCTATATCCCAGATTATTGTTGCTGTTCGAGATTATAGGTAATTTTCGATTCAGTTATTTTTTAGTTTATATTCAACTATTCACGTAGTAAGAAAATCTGCAGCGGACTTTCAATAAATAAGTATTCAAATTTGTTAAATAAATAAATAATTATTCTCGGTCGAAATAAATAACACTATTTATGTAGCTATCTTTGGTTAATGACGTACGCATTTATTACCGCTATTCGCGGAAAATTTTAGTTCGGCGCACAGAGTTTAATATGAAATTCATTCTTTTCATAATGATCACAGTATATTTTATAAATGAATGGATCGATCTGCAGATTTGTCAAGAATTAGCAATTGTTTCAACCGTACATGCTCACAGCATGTTAACAACGTAATGTTGTGCTCGCAATACATTCGTTTTATGTTAAACTTGAACACAATGTTATATCGCTTAAATAGTGATCAGAAGTTTCAATTTTTAAACGCTTTAGTTTCGAAATATATTCATAAAAACACGGAGGCCAGGATGCTATGGCGTAGATCAGGGTTTTGCTGTAAGCTGAATGTAATACCTATCTTGTTTTTCTTCATAAAACGCATTAACTTTTATTCATTTTTATCCACTATCGCGGTTTAAATACACTTTATTTATTTATTTTTTGCTTAAAATCCTTTTTGTTGCTGTAAATGGAAAATATATTTAGTTCGTCTATTGCAACCAATGTGATGTAAATGGAATGTAAAGTAAATTTTTAATGCGAAGCCATCTTGTTGGTCTAATCTGAAATCTAAAAGGACTAGTGCCAGAGCAAGAACTGGTCATCCGAGCGTTCTTTGCTAACGGAACTATTAAGGAGAACAGCATTAGTGCACAGCAATAATATAACTAGAGAGCATAAATGTTTTACGTTATGCTTGAATGTAATTAAAAGTTACTAACTGCAGCCACAGGTCGAAATAGAAGAGCCATCTGAAATAATTCTGACTTGTTTTAGTATTGAAAATTACACAATACTTATCTCTTAAAATCAAATGTATTTATCTGTGTAGATGGGTATCCAAAGTTCGCCATACAACGATTGGAAATTTCTTACTTGTTACATTAGTATGCAAATATATATATATGTATATGTATAAAAAAAAAAATAACAATCAAAACGGATGTAAGCTTTTAACCGCTTTTAGTTGTTTATTTTTATATGTGACGTTAATCTCTAAAGGCCTTTTCAAATATGCCCGACTTGTTTTAGGGGATTTATGCAAAATAAAGCAAAGTGAATGGAAAAAGCTTGAATGTACAGGGAAGCTGTTCTTTTTTGTATTTCACTCGTTCACATATATTACAATCTTCAACAGTTTCAATGTTAAGCTAGTGTTAAGCCGTAAAACAAAGAGGAACACACATTGCAAACTAAGTGGACATTAATAATTTTTTTGTTACGGGAATAATTCTAATAACATGCAGTAAAATAAAATTTAATTTCTTTTCCTCTTTTTTAAATCTATTATATACACGTATATTCTATATGTGAGCCGCTTTCACTGCAAGTTGAGCAAGTCCATTTTTGACAAACAGTCTGCTAGGAATTTTTTCATTAAGAAAAATTCTTCACGATTTTATCCATTTATTAGATGTAATACTAAAATTCAAATTTACTTAAAAAATTCTTGCTGTAAAATTGGATAGTCGATATAAGCATCGTCATCATCTACGATCGTTTGCCTTTTATCGGGTAGCTTGCGGGAAAACCCTCAATAGAAACTTCGTGGTTCCTAAGTGAAACATTTTCGAACTCTTTCAAGGATGCAGAACTGCTGATCTGCTAAATCTAACTGCGTCGATATGAATTAGTGCCAATCAGGCGAACGCATGCAAATTTCATTACTTTTAAGACAAAAATATTTTTTGTGCGAAATTTCTCAAACCACTTTCTAACTGTTTCATACCTTACTGTATTTTCACTTCAAAGCGACTTAGTCATATACTTAGCTGCAGCTGCGTTTTTGGCCCATCTAAACAAGTTAAAAACAGAAAAAATGCATTGCCGTAGGTGAAATACGTCTTTTTACACTGTGATATGCATTGAACGATCACTCGTAAACAAGCGAAGCTTTTACCGTAAAATTACTAATGTCTAAGTTAACTATCCCCAAAAGGAAGTTGTCAGACACGTTTTGTGAAGCATCCAAGTTTAACAGAAGCAATTTATTTATACTGGTCAGAGATGCTACATGTAAATAGTGAGAGGTGCTACATGTGAATGCTTCTAGGGACGACGAAATGGTAAAACTGCAACAAAATTAGAGTTTTCTGATAGCTTGCTTTTATGTCCAGCCGTTTCTTGTCCCGCTTTTCATTACACCGATTGATTCACAAGCTGTATTTAATCGATTCCTTTGTCTGCTTGTACGTCTATTCTTATACCCATCTAATGGTTAATCTAAAAAAACAATTTTGTAGATATTTTCAGAGAATTTAATGCACGTACATTTTTTTCCGTAAAAACGAGCACCATTGAAAATGAAATAGATCGGACAACTTTTACGACCACACCTTGTATAGTGGCTTACCATAAAAAACCGCTATACGAAAAATACGTGCAACTTTCAAAGTAGCTCAACAAAAGTCACCGAATTATAGATTTACTAGATAAATTGAAAATTTGAATCGAAAGGACCAATTTTTTAAACTCTAGCGTTTTATGAAAACAAGATTTTATGTAGCAAATAGTCGAACTGTAGTTCATTTTCTAAACCCCACGATGAAAATAACTGAATATAGTTAGTACTTGCACAAGAAATATCACAGAAGCCCTTGGTTGTGAGGTGTCTCAAGAAGACTAAGTTTTCACATGGTAACAAGGTATAGTTTTTGGCAATTTACGACGAAGAAATGCGAAGGATAGTGTTAGGCGAATCCATATAGATATAGAGCATGTAACATTCCGTGTTTCTTGTTTATGACGTTGTTACATGTTGTTGTGATGCAAGAAACACTCGCAATAATAAAATATTCCGTTACACAGACGAAACCGAACGGAATTTGTTTCTACTAAAAAATTCGAATTTTTACTTCTTCGTTTATTCAGCAAATCAACAACAGAAAATTCGCTGGAATGTGTAAAGTTGTGAATTTTTACTTAACAAATTTATTAATTAATTTCAAGTCAGCCAACGTTCTGCGGGCTTACCAACTTTTTTACATTCGAAATATGTCTTATCAGAGTTACCATCAACCTTAAAACTACAACTAATCTCCACAACTTCAACGATTTAGATATAAATTCACATATTGCCTCTTAATACCGTATATTTTACTTGACGTAAAAGTTGTATCTGGCACTATTGCTTATATTTCTTCTAAGTTAAAGCGTATTGCTAACACCATTGTGCGCTGTGTTTACAGCTTTCGCAAACGAATACATATTTCTGAACATGTGAAGCGTTTTCTAGGAAGTTTTAAGAATTTTATTTCGTATTGTTAGTTGCTTCTTTAGAGTTATAAAGTTACAGTCTGCCATTTCAAGTTTGTTCTGAGTTTTGCGCCGATCATTTTGCTAGAAATCCATACTATGTAATGGACGGCCTTGCTTGACTGTAATTGGCTTATTTGATTTAACCACTTACGCACTATAGCATTGGCAAGCCCTATAGTATGGTTTGATACGATTATTATTACCATAATTACGCGATTTTAAAACCAACTATTGGGAAGAATTTTTATTGGCTTTTTATTAGGTAATGTTTTTTTCTTGTTGGGGGGAAATTGTGAGGAAAATGCGCATCATAGACTGACATCCAAACTGGTCAGATCATTGCACGCACCAACATGGGCAAATGAGAATTGATCAATAAAAAGGCTATTCAATGCTGAAAAGTAAACGACACTCAACTAAAGTCGTTTATAATATCGCTTCTTATATATTTTTTAAGTAATTTATTATGCATTTATTTATTTGCAGAAAGAAAGACTTATTTTTAATTTTTTTTTACTTTTTCATTTCTTTATCGTGCAGTAACAAAATTTTATATAGACGAAATTATTTCGAGAAACCCTTTTACCTTTAAAAAAGATATATAATATAAACCAAACCTGCGAAAAAAGCCCGGTAAATATTTCCTGCTGATATAAGCGAAAAAGTTGTCTTGCATTTTACTTGTATTAGAACTTTTTTTCATTCTACATTTATGTTCGCATACATACATTTGTATTCATATGCAAGCACACATACACGCCGAAATGTATATACATATATTCATTTCATTTCTCTAGCTTAAACTTTGGTTGGAACATTTGTATGGTAGTAATTTATTTTACAGCTTGATAAGCATTTATATTTAACAAGCAATCTCTCAGCTATTTACTCTCTCTGTTTCTATCTCTCTCTTGCTATATCTATCACTCCGTCTCTCTATCTTTCTATATTTTAATTGAAACTAAACACTACATTAGTTATACAGAGAGAAAGACACAAATGATGTAGTAACACATTTAACCTAATGCCTAAAACTATGTAGGGAATCAACTTACTGTGATGGTATTAAGTTTGTATGTGGCTTTTGTTTAACTAACACGCAAACACTTTAAAATAAATGGTTTTGTAACAATGATAAATGGTAGTTTGCAGGTGTATAGAAATGGAAGGAGTTACTGCGAGTAGAAGCATAAATACAATTTCAAGCTTTTTCTGGTAGAAAAAGTTAATTTATAAAATTTTTTACGTTTTTTTTTTATCACCTTTTTTAGTAAAATTGTATTTTCAGATTTCCTGTCGATTCATTTATCAAAATTGCAAAAGAAAGTTAACAGCAAAACGTTGGTTTAGGGCAAAATTATTTTCGTAGAAAGGAATTGATATGAAAATGTTGAAATTTTTGCAACAAAATTCGAATGAATTGTTTAAAATATTGGCTAATTGATTAGCTTAAGGTGTAAACCTCCGTCTTGTGAATATTTTGTACATCCATCACTGCGAAGGATGGAAGTGTCTCATTTTAGATAGAAAATTATGACCTGGAGGAGCACAATGAACGAGGTTTTACAATATAATGGTGCTTTTGTTAGAGCTTGTTGTGTCACCATTTGGTTTTGAAAATTTTACAAAGAAATATTTTCAGAAGCTTCTGCACAAATTTATTTAATTTATTTTAATAAACTGGGGAAAAAAATTGCTAACTATGTGACCTCAAGCTAGCTTGGGAATGCAGAGACAAAAAGCTAAGATGCAATATTAAAAATATAAACATTCGCAAAGCGTCTTTCTTAAATAAATTAAATAAAGGCACAATGTAACATAAAGGAATGTGACATACAAGCGCCCCAGGGAATCAGACAAGAGCAGTATAGGGGAATATTTCCCAAATACCAAAACTCTACTGACTGTTCGCCTAATAATAGTCTTTTGTCTTATACGGTTTATAGCCGTTTATCGTGGTTCTAAAAAATCATTTCTTATTTAGTATCGAGAGCTATCTGAGCATGAGAATAGTTCAGGTATTCCGCGCGACAGTCTAAACCAAAGTAAAGCAGCGATCATGCCCATCATCAGAATATCAACTTAATCAACAACATCTATTTGAAGTATATATTCAAACTAAACACACTCTACTGTCATTTATTGGAAAGTAACGAAAATAAATTCCACCCGTTTAGAACATGTCCATTTCAATGTATGTGCATCGATCTAACTGTTAGCATGAAATACTTGTCCTCATTGGCGATTACGCTCATTTTGTGATCGTTTATGGACTGAAGAAGAAGTATTTGAAAAGTTCAAAGAATAGAAAAATAGGAAGATTTCGTTACATTTCAGTTTATTACGAAACTAACCGCCCTCTCTATTGATCAAGAATGTCAATACAAATCTGACTCTTTTTGCAAAAACAAAGATATTCAAATCTGTCAGACCTTGAACAACTTATTTTGCATAGTGTATTGGTGTATTGCTGTTAAACGTTTCAATCTGCTGGAAAATTTAAACTAATAAATAAACTGTCCGAAAATAGTTTAGAATGAAGCCTTATATGACAATGTCTACAACAAAAAAACCCTATCGCGTAAATCGTCAAACGTACGCGAACTTTTACTTTCTGAATTTCTGAACTCTGGTTTGACCAAAATGAAGCATATTTGAAGGCGAGGCGTGTGCGTGCATAGGCGGTTAAAAATGTACAAATGATACTAGAAGTAGATCACACGTAATGGTAAGGTATTGTCCAAATGGATATCATCTTCGGGACAAACAGGAATTGATTTTAGCTCTAGGTGTAAGGTACAATGAAACATAACTCCGATTTAAAGAGGTTAAAAAATCTACCATTACCAATAATTTGATTGAAAGACGACAATGAAGTACAACGTCATGATTCTGATCACACAAAAGAGGTGCCTAAGGAAACAAGCTCAAGTTACGAAGCCGCGAGTTAAAGTAAAGTAACGACCAACATGAAGCCTCAACTTAAACGAATCGGGGTAATATATCAAAACACAAAATATTTATTACGTCCTGCCCCTATTTGAAGTAACCAATAAAGGCGTTCATGCGAAGTTTACAAATATTGAAAAGTGTGTTGCTGGCGAACAAATGCTAAGAGTGGCTGAAGATTTACTCAGGTTTCACGTGGTGCCAATGGTGCCTGCAAAGTTGCAACTGAAGCAAAGATTCTCAAATCCATTATCTTACATGAAACTCGTGTGAGAATTATTACGTAGTCGCTTCTATATAATATTCAGTACGAGACGGGATATTTACTACTGCCGCTTATATAGGACGACATCAATAATATTAAGGACAAAAATATTTAAAACTGATTTATGCAACGCGGTGTACAGAAAAGCTTATACGCTATCAGCTGCAGATAAAGTATCGAACTCAAACGACAGGAAATCAAGAAGTCTGTGATCGTTCAATTTCTTTAAATGAACCAAAATGTATTGCTTTAACCAATACGGCTTCCGAAAGTTCATGAATACGTTACATTCTACAAGGTATTCATTTCGTACCAAACCATATATGATAAGAATGCGAAATGAATAACTGTGGTTAAAACGTAGAAAACACACGGGCAAAACATAGGGTTGTAAAGCACCGCTGTGTTAGGGATAACCTGATGAAGAAGAACTAGGGCAAATTTCGATATATTTAGAAGGACTTTAGACGTTAACATTTGTAGTGCACTTCGAGAAAATTTTAATATTTTTTGATTGAGAACAGATGCCACAATCAATGCACGCTTTGTCTTTCACTTCAAAATTTTTCTCAGTTCAAAAACGGTGTGCTGCGTTCTTACGTTAAATAAAATTAAATAAAAGCAAATAACTTAAAAACATTAAAAATACTTGTAAACATTATTTTTCCTTAACCGACAACGTATCTCATCTTAAGTGAATTATCGTATTTATTGCTTATGTAATCGTCAATTGCAATTTGCCCAAAAGTCCATTCCGCTGCTGTTAGACAAATAAAATTGTCGCTATAACAACGAATTACCAAGCATTACTTTAGTTGTGTTTGCAATTCATTTATCAGTTACTGGAATTGGTTTCGCACGTTACCGACCTGTGCACGCTTTCAACCATCTTTTTTGGACAAACTGCCCGCATACCTTTTGTTAAGCCTTACAAAATAATTGATAACTTTCTCTAAAGCAACCCTCAAGGCTTTTAGTCAAAATCAGGTGCATTTTCAAAAAGGGTAAAAAGCTAAATAAAAGCATAAATTAAATTGTCAATGACTTGCTAAACATGAAAAAGAAAAAAATGTGTTCAACGGCAGAATGCTTATGACATTTTGAAAGAATAAATGATAGGCATTACACAGACATAAATTTTTGTTAATTAAGAAAGCAAAACTTAATTACAATACTGCAATGAGGTCAAACGTTGACATTGATTAAACAGATATCCTCCAATACATACAATATTCTGTTTCATACATACTCAGTATAACAGCACATTCGAACCAAAATTTTGTTTTACATATTTAATCGACTTTTATTTGTATTTATTTGGTCCCTGTTGGACGGTTTTTGAGAAAATAAAATGTATTTATTTACTTTTTAATTTATTTTTAATTGTTTTTTCTTTTCTTTTTTTTGTTGGTTAAATAAAATTTTGTCATATTTTTAATTTGAAAAAATATAACAGAGTTGGCCAATAACTATCCGCGTACTGCTAACATTTCCCTTTCACACGTTTGATCATCGGTTTAGTTAAAGCAAGATAGGAACGGAAAACAAAAAGTTTAAACCAATGCAAGGTAGCCTTTGCTTCTATCCGAACTTTATTTAGAATCGCTATTCCGTTCAAATCATCTTTTAATGGCCGCAGTAAGCCCTAAAGTCTTTTCCGATTTGCTTGTTGGCCAGCACTGACATATAGCATGCACACTTAAATAAATTTCCGCCGCATACGTATCTACACACGTACGTGAACTTAAAATGCAAAAACCGCCATATTGTGCAGTCTACGACCACTTAGTCGTTATGATATCTTTGTGTGATGTTTCAATTTGATATATGACATTAAAATTTATTCACATGGCACAAAAAATCCACAAGTTTATGTTTTAAAATACTCTTCAGTTACTGATGGCGGTACACTTTAAAAATAATTTTCATAAAATTTTTTGTCAAGTCAATGCAATTACCAATGCAAGTGTGGGAACGAAAACCAAGCGTGGTCATGGCCAAACTGTTCACATACTGAGCAAACTGCATCGCTTCATGACTTCAATCAGAAGTCTTCATTACATTTCTAACAAGTGTAACGTTTTCAATGCTTAACAAAAAAAAAAAAAAAAAAATCGCAGAAAACAGGGATGCCGATTGAACTTCATACGGCAGACTTCTTCAGTAACCCAACATTAAACTCAAAATATGAAGGCAAGCATACAGAAGCCGACAAAGGGCCTAAGCCATCTAAACGAAAGGACAAAAAGACGAAAAGAAATTAACTCTATTTAATAAGTTTTTGCTGATGAAATTTTTCTAATAATAAAGGCTTGGTCGAAGAATTATCAGCATCTGTCCTAAGCTCCTTTTTGTATCGGAACTTTAACACTAGGATCAAAACATCCAAAATATTTTTAACGTATTCCCAAACAAGGACACTTTTTCCGACCGACGAAATCCGTTATAAAAATTAATTAAAAACACAGCAAAGTCATCAGCGCGTATGAGATACGTTTAATATACAAATTCGCTGTATTGTATTCAGATTTAGTGCAGAATCTCAGCACTATAAAGAGTGTGCTTAAAATTGATGTTTCGATTAATCATATTTTGAAGTGTTCTGTGATTATGACGATGAAAATTATTTGAATAAGTTTTTCATTTAGGTTTTATGCTTTAAATTAAATTCCCTCCGCGGAATCGCGAAAAATGTTTCAGGACGCATGCTTCGAATCCCATGTATAAAAAGCTTACGAAGCATTCAAAGGGATTTAAGAACCAATTAGTTAGTATGACTGCATCTTCCAATGAGCTATCAAAAGGTCTATGAAGTCACCAAACTAATGGCCAAAAAGAGGAAACATATGGGTTAATACCGCTTCATTAGCATTTTGACACTTAGTTTGCACATGAGAAACATAATCGGACGGAATCGATCGATTTTATTCACTACTATGCAAGTATATTTTGTCAAAAAGACAGATCGGCATAATTATTGTGACGTAATCACGCTCTTAGGCTTCTATCAGTTTCTGAAACTAGGATTATCCTTCGTAGAAAGCATTTTATGTCAAACGAAAGCGTACAAGAATATTCGCTTCAGAAGCCAAAAGCTATAAACCTATCACGAGCCGACCAAGTCTATGCAGAGACTTGTTGTAAAAAAAGAACCTTTCTCCAAAAGCCATAAAGAACTTTTTATTTTATAACTCCGTACATTTTTTACACACAATAATGTATCTTCCAATTTCGCTGTCGCCAAGTTTAAATTCTTTGTATATTCAAAATAAATTTAGTCACGAGAACGCTTCAATGCCGCAAGGAATTTTTAAGCTAATTTGAACAGCAGGAAAAGGTGAAAACTCAAACCGAGAAGATAAAAACTCATTTAATGTCTTCAACCATTTTAGTGTTTTAAATGAAAAACTTCCCCAAAGAAGGAAGAAAAGTAAAATATTTGATACTGACAAACATGTGATATACATCAGACGGACAATAAGACAACAGAAATGAAAGTAGAAAAACTATCTCTCGAAAACATAGCAAACAGTTTTATAGAGCAACTTTTCATCTACACAGTGGATAGTAGAAATTGATTACAAATATAAACGACCACCAGTGTAACGTAACTTCTTGAAAAAAAAAGTAAATACAAATATTGAGCCATTGAAAACGGAAACCGGTAAGAACGCTAACAACAACAGCTACAACATCATCAGATTCAAATGACAGCCGCACTATGTTTTTTTTCAGCTTGTTTTCGTGTCGTTCGTTCAGCAAACACACAGAAACAATGATAGTTTTAAACTCAATGCATGTCAATCTTGTTATAGAAGCGCAACACGAAAAATATGAGAAAGCACGCAAAAACCCAAAAACCATAACACAACATTTAACTTATCTCTGAAAAATTGTCTGATTAAATTGCAAAAACATTCTGAACTTTCATGGTTTGATATTAATGAGAAAAGAAAGCAACTCTGACATTTCAATGAAATTTTAATTTTGTTTTTAATGAAACAGCTATTTACAGCTCATATTTTTCACACAGATTTTCTATAAATAATATAACAGCAAACTCGCGTAAAAATCGGATTTAAAAACGCAAAAAATGCGCCGCCAGCTGTGTTTAAGCCGCGTAATATAAACGTTGAGCGCAAATATTGAGATAACGTGCGGAAGAAATTTGAAAGGAAACAGTTGCGGACTTGAGCTAAATATACTTCTTCATGCCGTCCTGGAGAAAGAATACATTTCAAATTCTTAACCTTCAAATAGTTATTCGTTGCAATTACAATGAGTATGTGTTTGAAAGGAACGGCTTTTCCTGTCCGGCGAAGGGAAATAGCAGCCAGGTTCAATAGCACTAGCAATGTATTAAGACACATTTGCTTCTTTGGAGCCACCTATGGATTAATGGGATTTAAATCACGATTTTGCAATATTGCAAACCAGACGAGATTTCCAGAACTTTCAAAAGCGGTCCCCTTTAAATGATAACCGAAAATGAGAGCTCAATATGGAAAAGATAAGTAATACCGTAAAATTGCGCTAAAGTGCGGATTATGGTTGCAAGGGCTCATCCGACCCTTAGCAAACATAAGGAAGATCATAAAAGCATCACAAATTTGTTTGCTTAGAAATGTTATGTGAAATGTTATGCGGATTGTGTTTGCTTAAAGCGAGCCAAACCAGTAACCACTTAGTATTTCGATCGTTCAAATATAATTCATTTAGATGTATGTGAAATCAATAGACAATGCAAAGACAGAATAATCGGCTCCAAAGCGTTGGCTGGCACACTGAAAGATGCATTAATCAAAAAAGGAAAGCAAATAATAGGCGGTAATAGGTTCCGGAACCGGAAGAAGAAAATTCATAATATTACGACAACAATGCATTAATTCCTAGCTAAGAAAATAAGATAAATTTCAAAGAAGTACAAAACGCTTCTTGGGAGAAGACAGCCGTGCGAATGCTAAACTTTTTAAAAATTTGTCTCTGATGAACAGCAAACGCAAAGTCTCCAGATATTAGAGCATAATAACAATAAACAACCAGTGCTCTCGAATGAAATTTGTTTTTATTCTCCCTAACACCACGTATTTTAATACGTACGTCGGCCTTTTATGTGTGCATGAATTCTTTCCGGAAATGCAAATTTTTCGAAATATTTTGAAGCAACTTGGTACAGTGATATACTTTGGTTCAACGACGGATGTAAGGTATAGTATTTTAGAATACCAAGTGAATTTGGAAAGTTTGGATTTAAAAAGTTGGGATCAATTTTCTGTAAATATCAGCCTTGAATTTTCTGAATTAATTGAAACCTAATTCAATAGAAATATTTTAAAAATAATTTCACGATTAAAAGGCTAATGCGTACTTGGAAGGTGTTTTCTTACAATTTTTTTATATCATTTCAATGGCGCCTTATAAGGCAAAGGGAAACGATTGACTTCAAATTTCATGTGTAGCTTCAATAACACTTCACTTTAACGGATTTTCTAGCTAATTTTTCAGAAATTCTTTCGGATTACGGAGAATTTTTACTAAAATCAGCGATATTTTTTCAAGTAAATAAATATTTCGTTAAAGAACGCCGGCATGAAGCTACGATCGAAATTTGACATCAATCGGTTAAAATTTGTGGGCAAGCAGGTGCTACTTTTGCCAGAGCTATTGCGCCATTAGTTTGCTTTCAAATACTTATTAAACAATGCACACACAAGCGTAAAATATTTGTTCTAACATACTGACGAATCTTTCTTAAATAAATTCAAAAAAATTAGTCACAATTTCGCATTCGTAGGGTAGTTTCACGGTAAAGTCAACATAAAAGACTGACTAATTCTTATTTTTTTAGTGTTCGCTAACGCTCTACGAGATGTGCGTGTTCAAGTTCCAGCAGCTGTACGACGAGGAGAAAAGGCTATATTGAGATGCCTTTACGACTTAGAAGGCGATAATCTGTACTCGGTTAAATGGTACAAAGGAAGACGAGAATTCTATAGCTATACACCTAAGGAAACGCCAGCAATGAAAGTTTTTCAATTTTCTGGTGTTAAAGTCGAGGTAAGTAGCGATTAAAAAATGAATAAAAGTGTCAAAAAATGAATTAAACCAAATTTAAAACAAATAAAAGAAGGAAATAGTTTAGCTCGGTCTTCTCGTTTTTACTGCCTCCACGACTTAAAATGTTAATATTTTCGTGCTTTTTTATGCTCAGTTTTTTTGCTTTCTTTTGGTAAATAATTCTTTTGTTACCTTCTTTCCTATTGGAATCTCTTTTTGTTTTTTTTACTTTATTCTGGTCGAGGATTATTAAAAATTATTTAATGCTTACATTTTCATATTTTTTTTCTTTTTGTCGTATGTTTTCCTTTGGTGTATGCATAAAAATTGAATTTGTAATAGAGTTGAGTTTGTTTTAAATTAGCCAACCGTCTTTTTTATGTTTTCTTTCTTCATGGATTAAGCGAAACGAAGAAGGGAAGAAACAAAAAACGTTAAAATTAATTTCTATAAACCATGAAAGTTTAATGAATTTATTGCTTAGCACACAAAGGAAAGAAGAAAAGCGACAGCAGATACATATTTATAAATATGGTCACGGAATGGTTACAGAAATTATTTCAAGATAGACAAAATGAATAAAGGATAAATCTTTGCACACGTATAAAGGATTGAATGATTGTGTGAGTTATTAATCAGTTATATACAGTGTTTTCTTTGCAAAATTTATACAATGTAATGTAAGCAAGTTACATGCAGAATTAAGTAATGCTTTCGCAATACAGGTTTGATTTGAGTTTAGCTATATTCAAGAAACGTAATTTCATGATATGCTTCAACCGGTGGAAATAGTTTTAGATTTCGTTAAAATTAAACAGATTGCGAAAAACAACCTGCGTATCTGCGGTATATTGAGTCTGTGCACAATTCCGTAGCTGAAGAGCGATAATAATCACTCTGAGTTCTTCTTACGCTCATGAAAGAAGCAGCTTACAAAATGCGGCAAATTGAACAATGGAAGTCCAACGAAGCATTTGCTGCTTGTATAATTCAATAGCCATTCAATTCTTTAGCAAATACCGTACATTGCAAGAGAAGCAAAATTTGCTCTAGTATTTTAAAAAAGTATTTGTTAATCGAGATCGCTATAAAATTTTATTTATATTTTAAAAGTGGACAAAAGAAGGGTCTATTTTCGAGGCATTGCGTTCGTCTACTTATAGAAAAGCGTCGACCACACAGGGAAATACATCTTATTAGCAAAAATTGTCGCAAAGAAAGGCTTCTGTCGAAAACGGTCTAAGAAATTTCGTTATGGGGCGAGTGATTTCCGTAATGGTCCTTAGGGCGACTCGTAGATGACATCTGATATCGACAAAATCAAAACTCTCTCTAGTCTGCGCCTGACAGTCCGCACCTTACGTCTCCGTTTGATTTGTATGAGCTGAGAGAGTTTGTAAGAAGAAGTTGACGGAAAATGGAGGTTTTCAGAAAACTCCCAGATAGTAACTTTTCCAACACTATAAGAACTTCTTTGAAAGTCGCAGATAATGGCAGACTGAGCTCACTTAATTGACTTGATAAGCTTTTTTCGCTAATTGCATAGCCTCAATTTTTATTGTTTTGATATACCTGTATGTATGTTACAACGGAATTAAGCATTAAATGCCTTTTTTCACATCTATTTGAAATATTTATTTTACAATCAGCTTAACAGTTTAGCATTTTTCGGCGTTACAGCATTTTAGTATATATCATGCAAACAATGATGATTTCATCATACATAAAGATGCCAAGGCTAATAATGATAAACCGTAATATGAGTAAAGTCGCTTTGATTTGCTATTCTGCTTTAATGACAAATTTAAGGCTCTGTTGGGCAGCTGTGGATGCTCTGGGACTGTTAAATCGATGTATTTCCTCTAGTTTGCATTGTGTTTACATGTTTTTTTTCTTTAAATTGGTATAAATGTGAACATATGTTTATATGCAAAAAAAATGTGTTCACGTGTAAGAAAAGAAGTATTAAAATTAATCACTTAATGTTTTCAAGTACAATGTAAACATCTTTGTAGTTTCATTCGAAAGCATTTGATAAATTCCGCGAAAGTATACTCATTGTGAGTTCAATACGAAATGTTTGAAAATCCACATTATTAAGCGCATTTTTAAGACAAGTCACGTTTACACAAAAGCTTAGTGTACTATTACACTGGACAATGGCATACACTACGAATGATTTTGTAGAGTAATCTAATTGGTAATCTGAACTTCACGAGGACGTGTGGTCCGTGAGTTTAACATTATAAACAAACCGTATAATATTGTTGACGATACGTCGAAGCCTCTCCAAGTTATACGACGACCAAACGGAAAAAACTTCAATGCTATAATTAACGTGCGACGTGAGAACAAAATAATCAATAGTACATTTAACTTGAACAGTCAACTCCTGATTTAGATTTGTTTGTCGAAATATTGTCAACGTGGAGCCGAAAGCTCCCTACACTTCTCTATGCACTATTCTAAAACATGAATGACAAACGCGCATTAATCTGCAATATGCAAAGGGATGATATCGACTCTTGTCAGGTACTGTTTAAGTTTCATTCTAAGGCGAATGCAGCTTACTTTCATGCTCTTCTTAGAAGAGTCACTTAAACTATTTGTTCGACATCCTCCAAATATAAACGCTTAAGCTTAAGAATTAACTGCGAATATTAAAACTTATCAAAAACAAATTATTATTTGGCTGAGATAATCAACGCTAATAATTATCAAAGATGGAAAAGAAAAAAGCAACGTAAATTTAAACATACAGAAAGATAAGGTGATGAAGATCAAAACTTTTTCAATTTTCAGTTAGATTCAATATATGTCATGTTCTGATTTATTTTTTTTCATAAGTAGTTCATAGACGGAATAAGTTTACGAAGATTCCATAAACTGTTTACGTTAGCCTGAGGAAGCCGTATGTTCTGGAAATTCTTTAAATAATAAAAACGAAGAAGGAAAACTGCAACTTGATTTTAGAACGAATTTCACGAGTCCAGAATGAAAAACTACCCTACTTTTTAAGGAAAGCTCGTTAGAGTAGTGGATACCTTATACTCTTCTACAATGCACGTATACCATGAACGTGTGCATAGCCGCAGCAAAAATGCAAAAGGTTGTTCACGGAATTCCTTAACACTAGATTTACGCATGTTTTGTATATATTTATTTTTACTAAAACCCACCAATTTGACGGGCAAATTTTCTGAATGAGAAACACAATTAAGGACACAATTTTAGTTACAACTTATTTCCAATTTATTCCCGATACAATGCACATTAGCGTTTTCTCCACACATTTTTAATTAAATTGAAATGAGTTTTTTTAGTTTTTTGTTTCATAACTTACGACTTCCTGAAGATATTTTCAAAAACCTTTGATGTAGAGGTTCATTACGACCGGTTTTATTAACATATGTGCAATCAACCATAAAATGCAGTCCAGTGTGCGTTAGAATAATTGAAAAATAATTTGCAAATAAATTGGAATTAAAATTTGACTGTTAATTACACAAGCATTAGCAAACCGATCTGGAGAAGTTTTGCATCGAACACGTTAGTGGCTTTGGCGAAAACTTGGGCATCAGTTTTTCAAATATATAGTCACGGGACCGAAAATTTTAGACGAAAATTTGAAAAAGTTGTCGTTGTTTATAGATTGTTTTATTTTTTCTTTCATTGCGGGCACATATATGAACACATTTTTCTAATCGATCACGAAATGTTTGTGCCAGATTTCAACTTCTTTCATTTATTTTGCGACAGTGACGATTCACACAAGCTACCGATTAAAATGAAGGGTTTCAATAAAGGTGATTATACCATCTAGACATAGCAAAGTCAGCGTGTCCTCAAAAAAAAGAGTAGATATATATATTTGCTGCATTAAATCATTACAAGCCAATATATAACACCTGAAGACATCTACCTCCGCATGTACAATTTTTGAGCTTGAAATTCCAAAAAATCTCTTAGTTAAGAAATCTTGAAAATGAACCTTTTATTTTGAGAGCGCGGCAAATCCATTTTTGAAAAAAATGAACATATTGGTATTTATAGATAAAGATTACTCTGATCTTTTCACCTCCAAACAATTTGTAGTCGAAAGAAATCAGATTCTTTAAATTTTAGGTGGTGAAACTTTTAGCTACTAGGGGCAGGGTAAATGTGATCACTTTGAAAACGGTGCAAGTCCATCTTATAGAATTGAAATTCACTTGGTAAATGGTCAACTGGCTCGAAAATCTTTGCAGGCAGACAGACATTTGGCAGTAAATAATCCCGCACTACCCGAATATATGTGCGAGCAAAGGAAGTATCACAAACAAAATTCATCGCGGCATTATACAAAAACACGACAATAATTAAAATTCGGTTATGAAGATTAATATAAGATCCAATTTTCTGTTTTCAATATTTGCTTACAACCGATACGTAAACTCACTTATTATAGATAGCTATGAACATATTTTATTGCACATTTGACAAATCTAATAATATATCTTCTATCTAAGTAAAGCAACGCCAAAGATGCTGGCTATGATTAAAGTCAATTTAAGTCAAACATAATATATTACGAAATACAGCAAAATAAAAATAAAACTCACCTCAAACGTATCCGCATCTAATTCGCAGTTAAAAAAAAATGCACTTTTCTTTTAAAAAATTTATCTACACATATGCAAATTTTCTTCCAAAAGGGAAAGAATATATTTATGTATTTAGATATGTACACACTTTATATATATATATATATACATGTACACATACGTATAAAACTAGAAAGAGTACTAAGCCATGAATAACGTAAACCGGCATCCACGCTATATATTATGGTTTCTTAAGATATAACCAAACACATGTCCTCACATTTGCATGTTAACGTAAAGTGTGGTTAGCATAAGAGCGCACGAAAGTAAGCAGGCGAGTAAGAATTTCACACTTTACATTCGAAAGGTAAGCCTGAAGCATGCATTAAGCATTTGAATGTGCTAGCAACTAGTAAAAGTAGAATATCTACTTAGGCTTATGCCAGATGTAGAAAACGTAGGCTTTTCAAGCGTGCACAGACATCGCCACATATATGTGAGCATTTTAAACTGATGATGTTACTCATATTATTTTCTTTTAAAACCCCTTTGCTCTTTTTGCCTGTAGAAGAAGAACATGAGATATTTCTGAACAGTTAACATAATCTATTTAAATAAGTAAGTGCATAAGGATGTGTGAGGATATGACAACATGATTTTTCTAAAGTTTATCTGTGTGCTTGTCTTGATGAGTAAGCTTAACCAGCGTTAAATCGAGCTTGAATAAAAATGGTTTTCTTTATCTTGTAAACATTTACTAAGTTCTGTTAGCATATATATGAAGTTAACAAAATTATATTAGAAGTTATTTTATACATTCAAGGAAAGAGAAAAATCTTCTAAAAACAGCCTAAAGAAAGTAATTTTGATTTTTGTTTTTTCCTTAATCAATCATTTTTTTTATCATGTTAATCACTTTAAACAAATGTATGTATGTACACATATTTTTACACCCTACAATAAATTGTACATTAAGTTCAAGCGAATTTTGCGCTTGAAATGACTTGAGATGCATCCATCTTTTATTAAAAAAGGTGTAAATCCTTTTTCTGAAACAGCTAAGGCACGTCTGATCGCCTATGGATGTTTTTTGTAACGAACCTTGATACGCTGTGTAAATGTAAAATTTATACTGATATTAATCCACAAAATTAATAAACAATAATGTCGGACGAGACAAGTTTTTGGGCGCCCTTACTTATAAACGTTCTTATAAGGAACTTTTATATAATAAGAAAGTCTACCCTTAAGTATACTATGACAGAAGTAGGTCCAAAATAGTGATTCAGCATTTAACTGACTGTGCTAAATGCGCACAGCACCGGTTTTTTCGATCCGCTCTTATATGGAGTTCTGAGAGAAAAGGAGGCGGCGGATTGGCTATTCTAATTTGGAAAGCTCCAACTATTATTGACTCTTCTTCCACTCAGCCAAAGCTAATGGAAAGTATAGGAATAGAAATTTTCTGCAATTCATTCCAAAAACAAATTTTTCTTTGTTTCTTTTTAATATGGACGTACTACTTTGGGGATGTCCACTATTTGTGTAACGCGGTGACGGTCGGGAAGAAGTGAGGAAAGAGAAAGGGAAGAGGTCGCACTCAAGTAGGTGTGTGGCCAATCGGTAAGTGTTGTGCTTTTACCGACTGAATTCGGCTCCTCGTGTGAGCGAAATAGAATAAGTCTGCTTTTCACAAAACACTCAAATAAGATTTAAGATAATACGATTAAGTCGCTAAATGCAAATAGAATAGTTCGATATTTGTATTGGTCTAAACAGCCGGCACCAAAATTAGGTTTCCACGAGAGCTGATTCATGGGAAATATACTTTCTGATTTCACTCTGTACCTTTTTACAATTTGCTTTCCAAATGAGTCTTTCTATTCGATCTTCTCTCTCGATACAATACTCACAATTGCTCATGGTTATGCATATAAGTTTGAATATCTCCAAGTCAGGTTATATCTATCAAAAATTATAATCGGAGTGACTGAAATAAATTTCGCTTCACATCAAATAGATCTTTAAGATTGTTAGCGCCTCTAAATAACCTAAGAGATTATAGACAGACATTAAGGTGCTTTACGCTTTACAGATATTCTGTAGATTGAGTTGTTTTCAAGTGCTATAGCAAGGTAAACTAATTTTATTCTTTATCTAATGCCTTAGTTGATGGAAATGATGCACTTTTACTTTTCTTTAACTTCCTACTATTACTTATATATATTTAAATGCATATATATATAATATATATGTATTTAGGAACCTTATGGACCATCGCTTTTGACACCTTATGGACCAACGAAATTGTCGCTATCGTTGGGTTACTCAACTTTAACATCACAGAATAATTGACAAAAATTATTAGAAGTAAATACGCGATCTCTTTATTGGTTTGAGTACTAAAAGTGACTGTGAGCTTTCTCAGACACTTTACAGCGACGAGGCGTTGCGTACTCACCGGTGTTTAAATTACATCGTTACGTTTCGATTCTATAAATTCACTTAATCCTTACGTAAGTAGCTAAAATCTATTCACGCAACGTGACTTGTCGTCGTTCATTCCCTTTTTTCTTTTTGTTTTGTTTATTTTATTAAAATACTAATGTCATAAAAATTTTTCATTTTATTTTTTTTCTCTGTTTTCCTTTTTTATTTTTATCTTAGCTTTATATTAAGGCTATTTAATTGCAGACGTTTCCTAGTTGTCTCTCATATTTTACGATTATATTAGTATAGTCACTTGTTGTTTTATAAAATATAAAAATATAAATACTATCAACACACAAAAATAAGTAAACAAATGAACAATATGTACACTATATAAATATATATATATATACACATTATATATACACTAGCATACCACAATCGACAGAAAATTTTTATTCATTTTCTCTAAACGAGAGCTGTTCGGTAGGTGATCAAAGTTGAATTGAACTCTTTTCGTAATTTTTTTTTTCGGGAAATTTTAATATTAAGTTTTTTATTTTTTCTGTATTTATAGCGTTCTTCCTCCAACGAAAGCCAACTTGTGTTAGATACCGTTAATGCTGCTACAACGGGGAAATATAGTTGTGAAGTCTCTGCGGATGCTCCCTCATTTCATACATTAATTTCGGCTGCTGATTTGGAAGTTGTTGGTGAGTTAAAAATCATAAAAAACGTTTTCAAAAAAAAAAAGGAAAAAAAAGAATAAGCAAAATACTTTTATAAAACATTGTACAAAGTGATATTTATGTTTATACCCTTTAAACTCCCAAACCACTTGACACAATGGCCATTAGCAGACCACCATGAAAAGCTATGCATTAAAAGGGAGGGATATATTAATTCTTTTCCTTTATCTTCCATATTCTCTTCTATATCCTCCTTAGTGAATAAGTTCTTGCTGAGAATTTGTAATATTATCTAAATAACATCTTCAGGTATTTTTAATAAAATTGCACATAGTCTAAGTGCAGGTGTAAAAAGACATTTAGATGACCAAGGCGCCTTAAAGACTGGCACCGCTTTTATAGCGTATACGTTTTATGTGCGTGCTATTAAAATCCTTAAATATTTTTTATATTATTTTTATCTCCCGTTTGTGCAAAAGGGAATAATAATCGTTTGCAAATTCTAAAAGTAAATTTTCAAATATTTTAAATTTTCAAATACTTCTTTCAAGTCTCATTAAAGTCATGTTTGGCTTTGTTTGTAATGATTGTTTGAGGTAATAACAAAGAGAAACCCAATTGCGGCTGAGAAATCTGCAAACTTTCCGGGAAAAAAAACTATCTATGAAAAAATTGTGACAAGTAATAAAAAAATATTTTAAGGAATACTTGTAGGTTAAGCCAGCTATTTAATCCGCACAAATTGATTCAAAATGCAGAAACGCTTTTCGATTAAATTATATCCACGAAATGCCAAAAGCAAAAATTTACGCTGATTACACACTCCCTTAAGTCCTCAAATACTTACGAAAATCTTTGTAGCCGTTTTTTTTTTTTGATTGCCTTTGGATAATCAAAACAATTGGATGTTGCGTTTTATTTTTTCAATTTTCAATCTGTACACAGGATAACGGAATATGACTTACAGACCGACTGATATAAGATGCTGTGAAGTATTTTCGTTTATTTAAATAACTTACATTTTATCCATGGCTGATGCCATTTTTTTTTTTTTTTTATATATAAATTTTGACTTTGTACGTAAAAGTTCATGAGCATACAATCATGTAAGTCTTCTAACATTATTGCGTTCGTCGAATAATGCATAGCGACAAATTCTGCTGGTTAGTTACTCTGCGGAAATATTTATCTCTTTTAAATCATTACATTGTTTTATCACTTTTGTATGCCTCCTCTCAATGTTAGACGTGCTGACGATGTTGTGCAGGTGGACACAATAAGACCTTGGATAGGTTTGGTGATAATTTCGTATAATATTTTACATTTTAAGCTAAATGTTGATTTTGACGGCAAATTGTTTGCCGCCTGTTATATTGATTGTTTTTGCCTTTTGTTCAAACTTCAGCCTGCAATTTTTATAGCGTTTCGCGACCAACCGTTACATACCCTACATTACCCTGCAGTTATTCCTTGTACCACCCTACAGTTATTCCATACATCAACCTACAGTTATGCCTTATTTTGGAAAGTTGTTGTATGGAGAAAAAGCGATCCGACCTATTTCCAACAGTGTCTATCTTTGGGCCAAAATAGCAAATTTCTTGAAAGCATGTGAAAAACTGTGGCCTATACGTTGAACACAAGAAAACAATATGGACGGAGGAACAGACGGGAAGACATGCTTAGATTGATTCAGATAAAAGCTAAATCTATCTCATGTCCATCTTCTGGATATTGCATACATCTGCGCAAATTTAATATATTTTTAAACCTCCTGTGGTATACAAACACAAACACTAGGACGTTAGTCTGCATATATTCGGGGCCATGTGAAATAAACAGAAAACAGAAAACGCCTTGTACAATAACCTATGTGAAATGTAAAAAATTGCATAAAATATATTAAAGATATGTTTACCACTATGTTAAATAAAAATAAATCTAACTTTGTCTAATTACAAAAAAATTTTCTTTATTGATATCTTCTTTGATATGAAATGAACGATGAAACAAAAACTAGTAGTATTTGCTAAGTAATCTTTGGCTTTTTACATGTACACCATAGCGCGCATTCACACCGTTTGAAGATTGAAAACTTTCCCAAAAAAATGTAGATGCTTTTTAACTATATATCGATCAGTCCGCAGAATTATAGACTTGCGTTGCTTATTTCTCTACTTATTAAGCACTATCTCCCCGTTTCTTCCAGGAGCAGTTCTGCCTGTAAGTAACTATCCATGGATTTTTAAGTATTATCCTATGTATCGTGTATGTATACAAATTTCATATACACCTTTCCGTGTACTAACTAACTAACTTTTCCGCTCGGTAGCGCTTTTTTAACGTGTTATTACTCGGCTACGCACGAATTTTATTTATTTGCCACCATCTTTCTATTCCTATGCAGTGTGTTACACTGCCTTTAATATTTTAATTAAGATCATAATAATTGTGTTCGTACTAAAGTAACCCATATCGA
Organism: Glossina pallidipes; assembly: GCA_000688715.1. Lineage (NCBI taxonomy): Eukaryota > Metazoa > Arthropoda > Insecta > Diptera > Glossinidae > Glossina > Glossina pallidipes. The sequence goes on from KK499782.1 coordinate 1,000,970, forward strand.
CCTCTTGGTTTAATGCTAGTCCACATGAAGAACGCAATGCTTAAATGTGTTCACCTTAGTTGTGCTTTTGTGTGTACCTATGCTGCTTCACATTTATTCGTTTAACCTTATCTTAGTACGTCTACTCGACTATATTTGCATTTTTATGCACCTCTTTAAAATCATTGAAGAAATTCGCAGGCTTCTTTTATCTTTTCATTTGTATTATAAAATCAACCAATAGATAAGACTTAGCAGTTTTCTGTTACTATAAATCGAAAATAGAACATTTAAGAATACATTGCGTTTTGCCGACTAAATATTCTTTTAATGTCCATTGTATATATTTTGCTTTCAGTAGTACCCGGCAAAGAGCCCGTGATAACAGGTATTAAGTCACGTTACCATGTCGGCGATATAATGCGCGGCAATTGTTCGTCAGCTCATTCCAGACCGGCTGCAAACATAACATGGACAATAAATGGTTATGAGGTAAGTTTTGAAGAAAACCTTTACAGTTTTGAAATGTTGTTGGTTAAAAATGTGTGCACATCAGTGTGTTTTTTAAAAAACGAACCAACATTTGCTCATAATAGCAAGTGGAGCTAGAAAAAGTCATTAATGTTTACTTGTAACTTGAATTGGGCAAAAGTAAAACTTTAAGGCTTCCTAAAGAAAAAACTGGAAAATACACCGCAACATTCAGCTTGGGACGAATCGTTTAATCGCTCGTGCATCGAATGTCGTAGATATTACATACATTTCAAATATTTCAATTAAGCAGCAAATTTATTTTTCGGAGTATGGCGCGTTCTTTACAATTGAGGGGCATATGTAATTGATATTATTTGTTACAAAGGCTAAAAATTGGATCTATGTGTAAGAATTTTACACCTATCACTCTTTGGATACAATCAGAATCCATGGCTTTTGGAAAATGAATGTCGACCAGCGTCGAACACTATTGAAAATGATACTAATCGGACGACCTTTTCGGGCACTTCCCTTATAACGCCTATAGCGTTTTTGTTTTTAGTTCTTTTAGACAAAATATTCAGATCTTAATCTCGATCTCAATAAACGGTTCCACTTTTTACTCCAGTCAAGAATAAATAAAATTATAGCCGATGTGCATTTCCCTCCTTTATAAACGTTTGCAAACCTAATGCGTTGAAAATGCAATAAAAAAAAACGTTTAAAAAAATGACTGTAAAAGGTCTAAAGTAGGAAATTCTATTTGCCTTACGGCGCTTGTCTGCTACTTTGCGCTAAATAGAATCGATCGAAGCAATTATTCTACGGATGGCAACTATTAAAGTATTCGAAATATCCGACGTTGATTGAAAACACAGATACGTGGCTCGTATAGAAATCAAGTCAACCAAACCAAGCCTTCCCATTGAAATGAAGCGGGCATCTGATTTAGTACGTAAATGTAAGTAAGAAACTTATTTTCTAGCCCGATATTCACATCTCGAAAAAAGGACAGCCATTACTGTATTTTAACGCTTTAATTTTATTTGTAAGCTGGATGTGTAGCAGCTGCCAAATTTTAATTCTTTACATTAATTCCTTTCCTTTAAAAATCCCAATCACAAAAGCAGAGATTGAGAATAGGAAATATATTAGATCGATCTACAATATAGTGCTGAACTCAAGTACACAAGTATACAGCACGTATAGTTCTGAGTGTTACCAATAAAACGGTACAAGTAAGGCACCATCATCCTCTTTGCATGGGTTTAATATAAAAAAGAAAAAAAACTACCAACAATAATACCTCAACAGCAACACCACTCGAAGCTTATACAGAAAAAGAAGTAGATATCTAAACAAAGTTTTTCCAAAAACATAGACAAACAACATTTTGAAGAGGAAGACACTCCAAAAGACACGATAAAAGTTTTTTTTTTTTTTTGCGAGGAATGAAAATTCATAAAATATTGTTAGGTAAATAGAAAAGAATGGAAAGGAAGGGATAAAGTTTTTAAAAAAGGAAGAGACTATTGCATCCCCGTCTAGTTTGGAAATTAAATGCTATTACGGCCTTATATGTTCTTTACGCTCTCACCCAAAAGCTATATAAACATCAAAGAATGGATACATTTTATTTGTAATATTTCTTTCAGGACCGAATACTATTGTCAGCGAAATTAAAAAGAGCAATAACAACAACAATGCGTTGGTAACCCCCCAGCCCCAAACCAAACTAATAGTTCCATTGTCATTTATAAAGGTGTCAAATTAAAAGTCACATTACTTCCATTACCGGCTACCACACTAGCACACTTTGTATACGCAAGGATTATGTGCGGGGCTTCCTTCTATATGTTGGCATTTTGTAACCGCAAAATGTGTATTTTTATACCTTAGCATATGTTGTTTGCATTGCATGAAAAACACACGCCAGGCAGAGTACACGAGAGACCAAGAGCAAGTTTTCAATCTGTATGGAACTTGCATTTACTTAAATTTCCGGTCTTTACCACTTTCTGCTCATACGTAGCGTGGTAACGGTAGCGTAGCGATCGTAACTGGTATTATTATTACGACAGTGTTGGTGTGAAAGTTTATAGGTTAATGCAATATACCGAAACAAACAATATATGTATATATATATATATATATTATATATATGTACATATTATATTATATATGTGTAAATAGTTTCTTGCCTTTATTTTTGGTAAATTACAAGGCTTAGCGAAGCTTTGTATTGTGTGCTTGTTCTCTTTCTACGTCCACTAACTTATTCCTTGAACATTTGTAAGTACGAAAATTTCTCGATATGCAATTATGCCTTTGTTTGTATGAGTGGTAAGAGGTTAAGGTTGGTTTTATGTGACACTTGTAAAGTTTTGTTTATAACATGGAGTTTTCTATTCTCCGTCTCTTTGTTATTTTGTTGCTCTCTAATTTCTGGTATAGCAAATGTTTAAAAATTTGAACAGAAAAGCATTCTCTCTTCTTATTTTTCTCAAACTCTGATTTTGTTATTTACGATTTAGAACTTTTCTCTTGGTTTGGAAAGAGGAAATTTCCCAGATGATTTTATTTCCTAAAAAGGTTTATTTATGTTTTTTCGGACATCATATGCATTTTTAGAATAATTGATGGCTTTTGTGCTTCAAGACTTAAATTACTATTCAAAATGCAAAAAATTCCAGTCTTTTTTTAATTTAATAAGAAATGTAATTAAAACTTTTTCATATCGATCAAAATAAGATCATTTAAGCAACCAAGACTAGTAATCAGGCTTGGGGAAGTAAGACTAATAGTTGCCTTTTAATGGCTGCCGTAAATTGTAGTGGTTAAGATAATTTGATTAGCTTTCGCTTTATGATGGGCAGAAAAAATACAGGTATTGTTATTCAAAACTAATTTTTCGATTTTGGGTTCGTATGTTGACCGACCATATATAATGTAGGCGTCTCACTAAATTAGAGATTAATAACAGAAAAGTATTTACATGGTTTTAAAGGAATTTATTTTCACAAACTAGAGTTTCAGTTCCATAATCTTTAATCGGTTGGAGGCATACACAGACAGACATCTTTCTCCGGATATCACCATTCAAAATCTCTTGTCGTAAACAAATCCTCCGTTTATAAGCCTAATTAAAACAAGCCAGGAACACCCCATTTCATTTCGTATTTCTGTTAATCCTCTTAATTTTTGGATTTCTAGCAAATTTTTGTTAATCTTTTCGCTAATCTGCTACATCTCCGATTCATCGAGATGATATTTGGCTTTGCGATCTTACACTTACAAAAACCAGAGAAGACAAATAACCAAACAATTTTTACGTCTCTGTGTTCGTTGAAGCCTCATTTGCAATAGATGTTTGGAAAGTGGACAAATGGCATTAAGACTAATTTTACTCTGAAGAGCAGGCGTAAGCTTAACAGGATAGCCTAAATTGAGAGCTTACTCTTAGTAAAATTGTTGTGATGTTGTTATATAATTACGCGTATATACTGCCACGTATTATTTGTGAATATATACAAAGGTGAAGTGTGGTTAACAATATTTGCGCACCGGATACACGGATGTGTACAATAGCCGGAAGAACTTGAGATAGACCCATCTTCTGTAAAACCAATCAATTCGGAAAGTATTTTTAAGCTTGTGTATCTTGCATTCTTGTGTTTAAACTGCAGTTCGTAATTTTTGAAACATTTCGGTGAAATTCAGTACATCCACAGATTTTGGACCACTTTTGCTTCCCAAGTTATTCCTTATTTTAAAATTGAATAGCCGTATAAAGTGATTTATGCTATTTAATAGCGCGCCATGTCTCTCTACAATATTTTTAGTTGTTTTCGAACATATGGCTGGACGGTGCAGCTATACATTCTTAATGAGTGCGAGACTCTGGGCGGATTTAGTGGGTCCATCTGACCATAATTGAACTATAACTATATTATCATTCCTTTTAAGAGATCCCATAACACATATATATTTTAATCAAGGACTGAGATTCTGAGGCAATTTAGCTGTATATGTAGTTTTACTCATTTGTCTATACTTCGGTTCCCCTCTCTGTGTTGTCCATTTATTCGTTAAACGGAAATTCGAAATTTAAAGTAATTAATAAATATACACTAAAATTTTATTACTATTATTATTATTAAAAATTTAGCCAGAGACTAAATTCTAAGACTAAAGGGTAACATCTAAGGCTTTCGGTTTTATTAAAAACTCTACCGCACTTGAGTTTTGAATCCACGACCCTACAATTTTATATGGAACGTTGTTGACTAAAAATATATTTATTAAAAGAAGGAAAAATCAATAAGAGATAAGTATCAGAAAATCTAGGCTAAACCAAATATTATCGCGTTTTAGTAACCACTTTTAAAATGAAACCTACTAAAATTGTTTTCAGATAGTTCCAAAGTTAAACAGAAAAAACATTAATTTTATATAACAAAAGAGAAGGAGGAAACTTTTCGTGTGTTAATTACACATTCTCACTATATTCTGCTCTTAAAATGAAATATTTAAGCACAGTAACTTTCTCTGCTTTAAGTTTTCTCCTTCCTGTTGTTCTTGTTAATGCACTCAATTACGTAATTAGTTAACTGGCAGTAACGTTTGAACAAGAAAAACAATGAGAAAGAATAATTGTGTGTACCTATCAAAAAAACCCACAATAGCTTATTATTCTTATATATTTATTTCCAGTATTGAATTTTAATTCAGGATTAAATAACTTAAAGTCTCCAAGTGTTCCAAGATCGGTTAAAGTTTCCAAGTGTTTCTAAGATCGGTTAATACAGTTATTGACCAATATAGATTGAATGGCAAGTTTCGAATTTTTAGATAAAAAAATTGGCAGCAGCTCACCTTATTTAAAACTACGCTGGTCATTCGTATTTTCAATACGCACGATTACTTATTCCAAAACGTAGTAGTCATTATTTTTTTTTTGGGAAATCAGTTTAATATTCTCAATTTCCGTTAGCTGCAAGAAAGATAAATTTCTTATCTGGTGTGGTCACTTATCTCAAAACGTCTACCGCCGACACACGGCTGCTCATCATATCGCCATAATTAGTGTCATGCTCTTTCAAAATCGATTAAGCATCCTTCTCTTCTTTTGCACCTTGGCACCAGAACTTTACACGTAAGCTCATGTCCAAGAACTCAAAGGAGATAAATAGAGCTGTTCGCCAAAACTGTTCTTTAGGTGAAATTTTTTCCACTTGGAATGCTGTCAACACCATTTATTCAACTTGTACAGAGCTAAAAATAATTTGAATTTGAGTGACCAATGACTAAATCTTTACTATTTTCGCCTAAACAAGTTGAACAAGGAATTAAATTAAATTAAGCTTAAATATAAACTAATTAAGGCTAACTAAATCACCATGCTCTTTGTATGATGTAATAAATACCGATGCTCACGGTAGTTCGCAATAAGGAAAGATTTGAAATCTCGTTATCTTCTCTGTACATTAGTTGCGTTTGAAACACTCCCAAAGACGAACGCTTTTGAAAAGCTTTAAAAAACCACTTCGCATATAACAACTCGTTTCGAAAAGCCGTTATATGAATGGGTGTCAGGTGCTGTAAGGTATTAAATGGTGGACCATGGTCCGCAATACTGTTTTTACTTGTTTTTACCTGATATTTGGAATCCTTGTCTTTATTAATTTTACAAATTACAAAAGTAATGATCGAAAAACCGTCGCCTTAACCGCCTTATGTTAAAAATGTTGATATGGGTGAATTTATTGTAATTTACAGAATTTCAGCGAACGATCACGTATTCTTGGATCCTATCTTATATAAGGATTCTAAAGAAAAACAAGCCTTTATATAGCAAAAATGTCAAATTTTTGCTTTTTCATGATGAAAATTGGTTCATAAACGTAACTTGATATAAAACTTAACTGTGTCTGTACGTTGGATCTATTTTTTGGGCATCATTGCATACACCGATTCTGACGAAAAATATCCTTCTGTGCTAAAAATGATTAAATTTAAAAACTTTTTTTGTTAAAATTGATCCATAGTGGCAACGTAGTATGAAAATTAACGGTACAGAATTCGAATCACATAGATCCATTTTTTAGACTCCACCATACACGGTGACTCCCGTGAAAAGGAAAGGTCTATGGCGACAAAGTGTAATTTGTAGTTTTTTATGGCGAAAGCAACTGAAAAATAAAAACTTCTTTGACAATGAAATGAATAAATGAAGTTTGTTTAATTTGTAGTACGTTAGTTGACGTTTAGATTATTCTGCTTCCAGAAAAAGTGTGTCTTTACACAAATGTAGCGAGCAATTATTACGAAAATGAATGTTTGACGGTGTTAGGTGTACGATGCGTTATGGGCGTCTTTGTCCACTTATAAGGTTTTGTATGTGAGTGGCATTGCTTTGCACGTTATATGACTTGGGCTACATAAGATTTACAGGAACATGCTCATTACGTGCTATATTCGCAGCCCGACATTGTTACTCAAACATATGTATATGTTTGCCTTCAAAAAAAAAACATATAAGAAGAGCATATTCTGCACAGGTCGAATCTCGTTCTAGTTCTTTTATTTGATACCCATATCGCTGATATTATAAAGAAAAAATTAATCGCGATGTCTACCGTATTCATCTTAGAATTAACTGATTTTTACGCAGATACTATATCTTCAGTTGAGGGGTGTACAAAATAGTTTTGTTTGCCTTATGATAAATAAACATAAAACCTCAAAAAAGTGAAAGAAAAGAAAATTTAATCACTTCTAACTTTGTGTGGGCATGGCCGATTTTTTCCATTTTTGCATGTCAAGAGTACAATGTTTCGCAAACTAAACGTGGAAAATTTCATCCTTCTAACTTTTAAAGTTTTTGATTAACGAGCAAAAACCCAAAAAGTTTTGTTAAGAAAAACGGAGTTGTGTTCAGGTTATGCTTCTCCGCTTCTCTGCCCAATTTAGCCCATTTTCAATCCCAACTTGCGTCCAAAAAATTGCAACGTTTTTGCCAAATTTTAAGTCGATAGCTTCCTTTCTGCGGCCAGGAGAATATTAAAAACAGACAACAGACGTTGTCCGCTTAATGCTTATGTCGATTCAGATTAATCGATTCAGAAATCAATTAAATCGATTCAGAATTTGATGCTGATCAAGAACGTATACTTTATGGGGACTCTGATGTTCCCTTCTGGGCGTAGCAAACGTTTTGACAAAGTTAACATATCAGCCATACATCGGTGATAGGTATAAAAATAAACTTCACAAAGAGATTTTCATTGTAGCGTTGGTTCAAAATTGATTCAGAATTTTTGGAGGCTAAAATACAATTTTTGTGTATTTGAGCGATAGATAATGTTACGATATATAATATTGTCTCTTATTTGTTGCTTATTTCTGCTTTTAAGACCAATCCATCTTATGTGCGCCAACATAAACCCATTAAGGATTTGCGTGATTTAGAAACTGTAATATCCGGTATACACTTCGTTGTAACGCCACAGCATTTTGTACGCGGCAAACTAAAAGTAAGTATAATTTTGACAATTTAAGTCTACTAAAAGGCTTAAATAAATGAAAACCGCAAAATAGAAAACCATTAATAAATACATAACATATAATGACAAAATGAAAGAATATAGAGAGAGATAAAGAAATATGAACGAAACTATATGCTGCAATTTATACATATATGAATTGTATCATATGGTCACACAAAAGAGAAAACGAAGTAAAAGAGACTTGAAATTGTTTGACTTGAAAAAAGACCAAAGTATAAAATCTTCTTTTTTGAAGATTTTCTAGTTAATTGTTTTTGTGGCTTTCTTTCTCATAGTCTGCCTTAAAGTAAAGGAGAGTATCATAAACTAAGTCAAGAACAGCTGATGTTATTGTATGATTTATTAGATAAGCATATTTCACACTAGTCTTCTCAGTAAAATATCGCAGAAGCGAAATGATTGTAGAAAAATAAAAATTTAAGAGTTAAATTTTTGCCTTATTATACACATAAGATACGTTGCACTGCCCATATCCACGATGTCTACTGGAAGTCTACGGAAAAGTCAATCGAAGAAGATCGCCAAGTGGCTCGACCCAATGAAGTAAATTTAATTAATTCCTTTTCGGATGATTATTTCGATTTGGAAGATGAGGACGATAATGAAAATGGCGATGTACGAGATCGATCGGCCCATATAACCCATATAAAGGGTAAGTTATTTAAGTTTACAAAGAAAAATTAAAGACTTAAACACAGAGTTAAACAAATAAAATCTTGATTTTTACTTGCTATACTTTATTTATTTAATTAAGTTCATATTACGTATGTTTTCTTATATTTTTTGAACATTTCTTTTTATCCTTGTTTAAAATTATGCATACGTTACTATTTTTATTTATTTTTATTTCATATTTAGGTGATATGTCTTCTTTAAATGCCAATGGCTCAACAGCCGCACACTTCGCTACATGCTTGCGCCTGTGGCCGCATTTAACAACACTACCATTTCTATGGTACGCTTTGCAAGAAATTCTACAATTGTTGCGACAATTGTTTGGACAACAACAAATAACAAATGCAAAAATAGACAATGGGTTAAATAGAAAAGTAAATAAACACAGCAAGCATAACATTCACTACCAGCAACAAAGACAGCAAGTAGAACAACATATAAGTAGAACAACAGCAAAAGCAACAGCAGCCAACAGTCAAGCCACACTTTCGTATTTATTGAAATGGTTGCAAACAAAACAAAAACATTCACAAGCAAATAACAACAAAAAGGAGAACTGACAGTAAACGTTATGGATTTTAGGCTAATAAAGCAAAAATATAACAGCAAAAACAAAAACAACAACAATACACAACAAAAACAATTGAAATATTATTTAGGAAAAACTAAAAAGAATTCTTTTTTTTAACATTCTTTATGCTTAAGGGCAAGAGTAAATTATGCTACAATCCTTAGAGACGAGAGTTCAAGAAGAAAAAATTAAGAAAAAAAAAATAAAAGTGTTATTTTCATTTAAGTATATTCGGATATTCTTTAGATCCAGTGTATGGCGAATAAAAGGAATTTCTATGAAATATTATTATAGATGTGAAAAAAGATAACACTGACAACTTTAAGATGAGGGTGGAAATAGAAATTCTTGACACTTTACTCTAGAAATATATTGTAACAGCTTAGCATTTCACAATGAATTATAAAAGGTGTGCATACACATGCATATTAATTTATGTATGCAACTATGTATGCACGATATGCTTGTAATTTACAACCATTGCGAACTGACAAAATATAATATTTTGTTTTAAAGAATAAAGGTAGATGAGCAAAACGATATCAATCTCTCTTTCTCTCTCTTTCTCTCTCCGTCTATCTGTGTCATCCCTGCAAATATATATTCCGCCTGGCATCCTCTTCTTTTTCTCTTTCCTTCCGAAAATTTGAGTATCACAATATATGATATGAATATTTAATAAGTTTGTTTGTTAGCAACAAACAGAACAATGTTTACATGTATATGCAAAACGAAATATTATTATCTTGGAATTTTTCTTAGTAAAAATAAACTATAAAAATAAGAAAAGCAATTTTTATTTCAACTTTATTTAGAAATGCTAAAGTAAATTACACGAGAATAGCATTAAATTAAAACAATACGTTAGAAACGAGAGCATTTACTTGGACTGAAATCTTTTATTTATATTTCCAACTACAATGCTTCATCTACTTAAAGAGTTGTTGTTTTTTATTGTGAGTTTTGTAAATCATTAAATATTGTTAGCAAACATTTAAAGTTAAATCGTTTATTAAAGGCGTTGCTGATTTTACATGGGTTGTAGGTGGAAATATACCATATTAACTTTAATTATAATTAAAAAAATAGAAATGAAAGTAAGTAAAACCAAAACTTTACTGAAGCAAAGATATGAAAATGAAAACAAAAATATAACAAAATATAATTTGGAAAGTAAAATATAATTTAAATAAATAATAAATTATTTTGAAATGAAAGTTCATCAACAAAAATTTCTTTATAATAAACTACATAAAGCCGCTTAAATTATATTATTTTAGTTTTGCTAATATTTTACGGTCTATTTTTTTTTCTCATTGTATCTATTGTACATACAAAAAAATATATATATATGTATAAGAGAACTATAGTCTCTCTTCGGACACCCACAGTTACATATAGTCAAATGTATAATGTTCATTTTGGATGTGAGATAGATATTTAAGTATAAAAAAACTTTAATTTTATGTAAGCACTAATGGATAATAAGGTTACAATATCTAGAACCACAAAATACAACAAATGTAGTGATCAATGCTTACTAATATTTTTAAATGCAATTGCCACAATCTCAGAATCTTTTATTAAAACAAAATTTTTGTTTTAATAAAATTAGCGCTCGGCATCTTGGTCTAATAGAGTTTGTTTGTTTGTTTGTATATGCAATATAAAATTTTTGTTTTAATAAAATTAGCGCTCGGCATCTCAGACTAAGCGGCTTGACTTTTAGGTTCAATTTTTTCATACTCTTATATAAGCGAGTATTTTTACAAAATTTCAAATTGTAAGTGATCGGCAACAATGAAACCTATACGTTAGGTTGACGTACTACACAACGTATTATTTTATTATCGGCTTTAAAGTGGAGAAAATGATCCGTAATCTGCTAAAAATAAGCGGATGCATGAACTAGTCTTAGCAATTTTTTTTTCGCACTGAACTTGATAAAAAATATTACATAATATGTAATCTTGAAGTCAGGAGAGAAGCATACGTAAATCGATTTCATTATTCCCGCGGAATATGAACACATATACCTAACGGAAACTCAGAAACGTATTTCGTAGGCATTACATCCAGTATTTGGAAAATGCTGCAAGAAAATGAAAAAAGGGCCATTTTTAAAACTTTTTAAAATAGCGTGAATGTGCGCTCCTTCGACATTTTTTTTTTTATGACCAATGACCAATGATGGTCAGAAAGAAGGGGAAAGAAAAAGAAAGAAAAAATAAAGAGGTGGTGGCCGCAACCTACTGGATCTGCCCCCTGTCGAAGAATATAATGTTTTTACTGGGTGCTGAGCAGTTACTGTAGCCACGATCGAAAGTACAGTTTACCACAAAGAAATTAGAATCAAAGAACACTGGCTTGGTACTCACCATACTTACTTGCTCGGCCACTCATACGAGGACATAAATGATATATCGCGTCGTATACATTATAAATATATCAAATAATATTTTTATACAATTTCGCAGCCACTCATTTTTCCAACTAGGAGCCTTATAATCTCAGTGCGTCTTATTTGCATGGAGTAGAAGTAATAAGATAATAGGCGGCGAACTACGTTATGCTGGTTTTTTAACCCAGCATCGGTAATATTTTCTAAATAAATTCTAAATTTTGATGCGATAATTGGGAAAAAGAAAATATTATAGGCTTTTGGCTAATTGCGGGCGATCACACGAGCCAGTTTAGCTAATTTGTGTTTAATTTAGCCACAACGTCAAAACCTTTCACGACCAGATTAATTTATCGAGACAATAGATTGAGGCTGTAGCTTTATATGACCATCTAGCGGACTGTCAGACGAACACATTCAAATCGATTTCGCTTCTTTAAAAATGTAGTTGACACGTGATGTGATACTAGTGATGATTTCTTTTCCTTAAAAATTCGTTATAACCAATACGCACTTTTAACAGCCTTCTCACAAGCCGTGATGAATACAAAAATACAATCACGTATTATTACGGTTTGCGGCGAAGCAAGTGTCATTTTTTTTTTTTTAATTGTGCTAAAAAACTTTTATGCTCCTTCCAACGCTCCTTTAACCAGAAACAACAAAAGAAAATTCATTTCAAAAGCAATGCAATGACAAATACGTACGGAGAACATGTACGTTCACGCGTGGAATAACTGGTTACTAGTCGAGGCATGATTTGTGTTTGAAAATTGTATTTTAAGTCCAATTCGTTTTTGGCTCGCAACTGTTTAAAATGTGTTTATGGATGGTATCTACCTACCTATCGCCTTTAATGATTTCAGTAATTTTACCAATTTAAAAAAATAAGCATATTTTAAGGGATATTTAAAAATGTAGCTCAGTGCTCATAGGTGCTTCGACAAAAGTTTTTCTCCGATACAATTGTTTATTGTTTCAAGAAATATCCACTCATTGTCCAAGAAACATAATTTTTTCGCTTAGAAAAATGAACAACTGAATTTTTTCACACTAACAATTAAAGGGGTTAATAACATCAAAAAAGGTGCTTTATCAATTTCTTATCTAGTTTAGTAGATGATATATATTACACGAAGAATGTGAGAAAAGTGCGGGAAATGAGTGTAACTTCTTCATCTAATACGCCTGGCTGTCTGTGACAATTACCTGTAAGCTACCAAAATTAGTAATGTGCAAAAAATTTCCAAAGAAACTAATTCAAGTTTGGACTGATTATTTGGGTAACGACAATTTATATGTTTTCATTTCTCGTTTCAAGGACATTTCCCAAAAAAATTAATGCAATATATGGTAGCAAGACAAAATTGTCTTACTACATAGGTATAGGCATAGGCATCTTGTTGTACAGACAAACCTGTTTTGTGTTGTAGGTAGGGAGCGAAGATAAAACTGCAAATAAAAGATATTCACAAACTTCCTAATTAGCTATAACAAATGATTTTCCATAACATATTAAAGAAAAATTATTTTATGCCGTAGAGACGCATCGCACAAAAGAAGCCTCCCTTAGAAAATATGTACAAACTTTCCGTAATAATGAGGAGGTGCATTCTAAATAGAATAAATTATTAAATTGCATAGGGAAATACTTTAAACAAGTAAAAACGATGTAGATTAATCACGGCCCATCCTTGAAGAACCTACACCGCCCTCGTCCTTGCGCCAAAACATATCGGTGTATCAAATGTCAGCAAAATAAACAAGTAAGAAAATATATTTGGTCGTGACCGAATCTTTTTACCCATCACCGTTATGCCAAAAAAAAGGAACAGAACTACATTTTCATACTCTATAAAACGGGGTGGGCACGGCTGATTTTTTTATTTGTAAAATGAACATTTTTTTTGTATCAAGCGTGGTAGGCGTGTCTTTGAAAAAGTTTAAGTCGGTTCTTTTGCAAAGTTGTAGGCAACACTTCATTTTTGCGAACGGGAGAATGTTTACCACAAATGCTACACAGTTGGGCAGACAAACAAGTGGACAGACTAGCAGACAGACATGTTTCGGTGCATTCCAAATTTGAAACTGGCCAAGAATTTTAATACTTCATAAAGTTTCTGCGCTTTATAAATGCATTGAAAAAAAAACTAAATTTTGACACACTACAATACTGGATAGGCGTGGTCATTTTTTTTCCAATTTTGGACCGGTCCTATAGCATCGCCCAATGATCAAAAAAACCAATTTTTTATTCCTTTTGAAAACCCGATGTATTCTCATTTTAGGTAGCACTATGAGGGTGTGCTTCAACCGATTTCGCCCATTTTCCATAGTGACCTGCGTGCAAGAACTTCCAATGTTGCTGCCAAAGTCGAACTCGACAGCTTCATTCTTGCTACCAGAAAAATGTGCACAACAGACATTACACAGAAAGATTCAAAAAACTTAATATGTCTCAAGTTGTAGATATTCTATTATGTATGATATAAAAGAAACTAAAAAATTTCTGTTTAAAATCTTTTGTCGTTCATTTTTACAAAAATTTTTGACAAAAACAGGAAAGAAGTAACTGAATAACGTATTGCAACAACTAATGATCGTAAAACAATAAAGGAGAGAAAGTTTGTATCTATAACAATAGATTATTCAAAATTTACATAGAATTTCAGTCATCATTTTCACAATAAAATTTTCTATCTTTTTGTTTCTTTTTTTTTTTTTACATAGCATATTTAGGATATTTATGATATTAAATGCTTTTTATAATAGAATTACTTGTCAGCCATAATCACTCTATAACTTCCATTTATACGTTAAAAAACTATTAATATTGATGTGTTTTATTACATTTTTATCTGTTATTTAATGCCTGTAAATCTCTCTTTCATTTTTCTCAATTAACACTGTGTAACATATTTTTTTTAATTGCATTTTTAATATAATTATAAAACTGAGATTAACAATATTTTCTGCACCCACCAACTAAGGATAGATAAGACATATTATTGCGGTTGTAACAACCAGAATTACGTATCAGATAACCATTAAACATATGTGATGTTAATCAGCCTCTAACTTCGAGTAGATTTAGATCGTTCCATCCGTCCGTGGTTGAAGGTGCCGCTTTTGGAAAAATCGATGCAAACAATTAGATGTGCGAAGTGCACATATGCTCTGAATTGTCGGCTGCAAGTGTTGTGCAAAAAAAAATAATAATAAGAAGTGATCTGCCCACAACTGCAGTAAAACCTTTTACTTACAATCTACAACAGATGAAACGTAACCGACAAATATTGTCCAGGGTCACCTGAAAGTTTGTTACGGGTTAACGAAATTTCAATTTTTATTTACCAGCTTGAGCTGCTGAGGGTGTGCGAAATTCGCCTAGGGATGCATATGTAAACTTCTTATTTATTTTTACATATTTTCATTTACAATGAGTAAAATATTTACTGTTTCATTATTCAAAAATAAAAAAAAAAAAGTTAAAAAAACATACCATTTAATTAATTAATGTCCGCATATAAATAAATGGTGTTTACTTATAAAAAAACATACTTTATCCCATCAACATATACAAAAATTACATATATTTACCGATATAGGTATGTGTAAATAAATATTTCAATTATTGTACTTAAAAATAACCACACATCCAGGTACATTTGTATATATACATATATATATATATGTATTTATATATATATATATAAATGTACCTGGATGTGTGATATATAAGATTATACCGTACATCAACCAAAATCTGTATTATTGCGTATCACAAGATAAACATATATGCAGTTGTAAAAATTTTCCCTACAAAAAGGTACTTAATAGATATTAATTTAATGGAAAATATAAACAGAAAAAATTAAATAAATGGTAAAAAAACACATTCAAATCAAGTTTCCTTAAGACAAATGCTAAATGCTATGAAAAGTTTTTGGTGAGTGCATTATAAGAAATTCCTGGACTTAATGAAAAATTCCTTTATATTTGTAAGCAAGATTATGCTACCAAAGACGTAGGAAGAGTTGTGTTAAAATTATACATATTTGTATACACACGATTTTAGAATTATCTATATTTAGCTACATGTATGCATACGGATATGTATATGTGTTATATACGAACAGAGATCAACACACTCTGTGCAATCTCACATCTTTTACAAGTTTATATATATATATAGCTTTACTATAACTCTTTTTACGGAAAAATAGCAAAATTCTTAAACGTCATGGCATATGCACATGACATTACATATAGATGTCTGCAGGTAATGGTCTTCAATCACGTCAGAAATCCATTAATATACTTCAGACTTTTCAACATGACTGAGTTTGTATTTAAGGTAAACATAACACAGAACTATGGCAGTGAACAGAACTGTGCACTGTGTTCTGCAATGAAAGTCATAGTAAAAAGAGAAGCGTACACATATATATATCTATTCTTTACGTTCGAAGAAAACTTGAGACAAAAGTAAACAAACTATCAAGAACGAATTTGAAAATTAAACAAAAAGAACACACTACAGGAAAAGTCAGTTTGCGGATTTTTTTCTTATTGGCATTATACAGAAAGGAAAAACTTATATTCACATTAAAGCGAATCTGCGGTAGCGTTAAGCACCTTAATTCAATACATTAATTTTGAGAAATCGTTTGTTATATGTAGGTTTTGGATTAAGATCAACATTACGAGATTTTTCTCAATCAATCTCTACCATAAATTAGTTTATTTTCTAAACATAACCCACTTGCTCTATGACTACCAACAGAGAATATATATATATACAATTTTGAGTTTTTCACTTTATTTATTTTTTTTCTTTTTTGAGAACCTTACACGCAGGACCGACAGGCTAAATCGATATGGATATAATCTGATCTGATCTAACATATTCTACTTTACGTAATCTGCGATTGGAATCTTCGAACGGAGTTATAGATCTAATATAGTTTGTTATTTCATATCTTAAAAATTTAAAGATTATGAGGGCTTAGGAGTATCGTGCATTATTAAGCCCAAAACATTGTGAAGATCTTACTAAATTTGAAATGCATACATATGCCAATGATGTTCTCTAGTGTTTATGTCTGACAGACTTGCAATTTGTTAAAATAAAACCAAAATTGCCCTGCAGCCAAGAAAGACGTTTTTAAATCTAAAAAATTAAAAAATAATTGATATGAGATACTCGAACTATGAATTTTATAAATTAATTGAAAATGTTTGAAATATACCTGCTAGGCAACTCATTTACATATTGTAGTTAGTGATGAGGGTATGAAAAGGTTTACGAAAACACGAGGGTTGGTTAACATGTTGCGTGGCAAACGAATAAAACTAAACGTTCGGCGGTTTATTTCGTTAAGCTTTTAGTTGCTTTTTTATACCCTACCCCACTTGTGATACACGTTATATTTTTGCGTGCAACCTACAGGTCACAATTTTGAAATACTTTGACGAAATTTGATACACCGACCTGTTTTGGCCGACATATTTGACGAACGCTACTGACAATGGTTCGGATCGGTCCCTTTTTTCGAGCACTCCCTGGATAACGAATTATTTTGAAAAGTCGCTATATGGAAAAAAGCTGCGGTTTTCAAAATGTCCCGAAAAAACTCTCCGTGTAACAGTATTTCGACGTTCTAAATTGGTATGCAAAATTTGGTTTGAGTGAGGCAATTCTTTAAACCCGATCTCATATAACAGTTTCTACGAAAACTGCATTTTTATATGATCTTTATGGCAATCGATACATCTTCGCATGAACATTTTTTGTCGCATTTCTTCAAAAAAAAAATTAAATACATTTAAGAATCTTTGCCACAAAGTATGTATGTTCTTGATTAGTACAACGCTAAGAGCCTTCACAATTGTACTCGTTTATACGCAGAATAAACTTTACTACAGCTCTACTGTGAGCACGAATATGCTCACGACAGATAAAACTTATAATATATAAAACATATCTCAAGTGCGGTAGAGTTTTCAATACAGGCAAGCATATGACGTAAGTTATCCGGCAGCGTTTAAATCCATACTTTGTAAACTTATTTAAATAAATAAAATAAAAAACATATTTACCTATAGCCATGTAAACGTATCTCTTTCGACCATTTAGACGTCGGCGCGAAAGAAGCCCAATCAATCGGATCAGCATTGCAAAGGGCAAAACCCGCTTCTGCGATAAAGTTGAATGAATTACTAAGTTTTGCTAATCATCTCCATACAAATATGGTGAAGAATAAATATTTCGCTCCTCCTCAAAGTCATCTGGCAGATGAGTATTTTCATGCCCATTAGAATTAATTTTTTGGCAATCATTTAATGGGGGGGCTTTTGGGGCTTTAAAAAAAAACAGGCAACAATCTACTTTGATTTGTTTCGATTCCTACTTTTACTTGAATTTGGGTGCTTTACATAACAGAATGGCGTTTTCTCCCGCGATTATACGATTAACCTCAAATTTCGCCACTTCAAAGGTATTTTTAAAAGATTCAGAAATGATGCTTAAGCATTTCTTTCTGTCGGCGAGGGCTTTCTTGCCACCTCTTATGGCAGCCTAAATGCGTATAATGCTGTGTCAGATCTAACGAAAATTTCCATCTTTTTTTTCACCACTTCGAATCGATACGCCAGTGATCCACGCCTACGAAAAGTTTAGCAAAGGGTGCCCAGTACGACTTAATCAAGCATTGAAATTAGTTAATATACTCCTCTGTGCTTATTTTTTTTCTTTTTTTTTTTTTTTTGAGAACCACAAAATTATGCCCAGAGGTAACTTTACTTTTTACCTAAATATAGTGGAAAGGAAAAAGTAATGTACGTAGAACGGAATGCGCGTCGTGAAAAACGCCAAGCTTTGCAGCAGTCCTGTAAGACCCATTTCCCGAAAATACGCTTTCTCCACCCATCCAATCCAGTGCTTCTTTAATATTTCAACTTTTGTAAAGCAATTTGTCAACACCCGCAGAATATGCCTTACCTCCGTATTTGATCCAAACTTTTGTCTCTGAAGAATCCTTTTGAGATTCGCAAATACGTAATAGTTATCCTGCCCCAAATCTGGTGAGTGGGATAGCCACTCATGTGTTAATTCATGTTAACTTTCTTATTTTACTGTAAGTAAAGAGAAGAAAAAGATATCCATTTAGAAATTAGGTTTCTTATAATGTCCCGTTGAATTTGCTATCTTTTCAGATTTTTGTAATAGCAACTACCTTTTCAATTGTTGATAATGTGAAAGAGTTCACTTTTTTGAACTCAGCACTACACCATTGATTGGACACCATGAATACAGGCTATCAAGATCAGGCTGAAGAAGTTTAGTTCCGCGTACTGGGTCGGGTTCACCATGAGGCACGTCTATGCACCCATTAAACGCAGTTTATCACCCAAAGGATAGGAACGGTTTAACGTCATCTGTAAACATTAAAAGACGGAATTGTTGGTTACGTGCTGAAAATTGATTCACATATAAAATAAATAAAAGCCGTCCAAGATGACACCCGAAGCACCAGAAATGACGCTTATTACTCTGGATTGGCAAGCATTCAGCAGCACCCATTGGGTGCGATCAGAGATATAGCTACTCAAGCAGACAATCATACTGTTCGAAAAACCAAGGCGATGTAATTTATGGACTAACAATCTATGGTCAACTCTTTCGATAGGTTTGGAAAAGTCCGTGAAAGTAACATCAGTTTGCTTATGGTCGGAAAATGCTTTGTAAATTGGATTACAAAAACCCAAAAGATAAGTAGCAGTTATATATTGACCTTAAAACCGGAGTAAGGTTTTTCGTTATCAGTGATTCGAATAGTTTGAGTAGTGTACTAAGTTTGCCAAATTGTTCGAGAACCACTTTTATAAAGAGGTAAAATAAAACTACTCTTCCAAACCGATGGATAGCAATCTTTTTATATAACATAAATTATTGATATATTAAAAATAAACTTAATCTGAAAATGGCAATATTTAAGAAATTTGAAATTCAATATTAAACACTTCTCTCCTCCTCATAATTTTCCTATTCCATATTATTCTGAAACGCCAGAACTTTTTTGTTAAAGATTTTTAATACTAAACAGTAAGAAATTTATATTCGGTCGTGACCGAATTTCTTATGCCCATCACCATGATCCTTAAAAAAAGGAAAAGAACTACATTTTCACACTCAGTAATATTGGGAGGCGCGGTTGATTTTCTCCATTTCTAAAATAAAAGAGGAAATCTGTATGGTGCATATGTAGTACTTTATGAACAACTAGTAAAAACACGCAAAACAAAGGTGCTCACAGGGCTTTGGGCATTGTAGGCGTGCTTTTTGAAAAGTTTGGGTCATTTTCAGATTCTCTTATAAGTTTTTAAGGTATATCTTCATTTTTGCGAACGGGAAAATGTTTACGACGGATACTACACAGTTGGGCAGATAGATTTCAGATTCAATTCAATTTTTGCCATTTTCGTAAAGACAATACAGCATCGCCCAACATATGTCAATCATTGCACAGGCGGACAAACGAACAGATGGACAGCCGGACATGCTTTAGTTGCTTTAAAACTTGATGCTGATCAAAAATATGTATACTTTTTGATGTCTATGATGCTTTCTTCTGGACGTTACAAACGTTTTGAAAAAATGAATATACCCCTCATCCTTCGTTGGTGGATATAAAAATGCCCGAAATACTTTGCTTTTATGTATACGTACATACGTTATTAATAAAAGAAAAACAAAAAAACTAAAAACTGTTGTATATGCATTTAATCAAAGCTCAGTACCCAACTGACTGAGAGTCTCTCAAGAGAATATGAATTGAAAATCAAACTCTATAAATAAAATAAAACCCAAATGAATTTAAAAGCATAAAAAACTTTTAATATTACGATTAAACACAGAAATGAAAAAAATATAAGAGGGTATAGAATACATCAATATTTCAATTTATTATATTTTATAGTTTAAGTTATGTAAAATTTTGTAGAATTCATGAAAATACAATTGTTATTAAATGCGATGAGTTTAAAAGTTTGTTCGCAATAAAAAGCTTTAGAGTCGCATAACATTGATACTACATTGACGATAGGAAACCTGTCAATGCGTACCATCGCGCGTCTGAAAGCTAACTACGTGCTTTACTTAGACATTCGTCATCTTGGGGGCCTACTTTACTTGGAATACTCGTCATATCCTAAAGTTCTTGTACCCATTTATCTCGGATTGTTGGTAATTCAAAATTTGCAAATACGCCCCTAGTTAATGTCTGCATATGATAGCGAGTGTCTACGCTGTGTAAATAAACCTCCTATCGTTTTTTAAAATTGTTGAAATTCCACTTAAAACTTAACTTTGCTAATCTACAATAAAAAGGACGGGTACGTGAAGGCACTCCTGCCATTCAGATGATAAAATGCGTGACAAGCGATGGAATGTCTTTAAAAAAATAGTATGACAAGCGTGGTAATGTGAACGGCGATTATTATTTCCCTAGTATCAAACGTATCTACTGAGCTTTCAAGATTTTTTGTCTGTGACTATTGAAAATGATTTTGAAATAAAAACAAGTAAGAAAATTAAATTCGATCGGGACCGAGTCTTTTATACCCATCACCGTTTACCCAAAAAAAAAAGGGCAACAGAAGTAAAAGAACAAAATTCTCATGCTCAATAATATGGAGCGCAGTTGATTTCTTCTAATTTCTAATATAAAAGTTTTTGTCGTGGAGGCATCTAGGCGCTGTAGGCATGTCCTTTCGAAAGTTTAGGTCAATTCCATATTCTTTTGCAAACTTTTAGACGATATCTTCATTTTCGCTAACGGCGAAATATATATCACAAATACTACACAGTTGCGCAAACAGACAGATGGATAGGCGAACAGGCGAACATGTTTAGGTGCATTCAAGAGTTTTAACTGGCAAAGAACTTGAACACTTTATTGCGTTTTTGACGCTTGATACCCTATAATATTGGGTAGGCGTGGTCAATTTTTCCATTTTTGTACATGGCCTATAACATCGCTGATAGAATATGCGTCAAAATTTTTTGCACATTTATATTACGTAGTTTATGAGCAATGATCAAAATAACCTCTTGAAAAAGAGAGGCGTTCTCAGTTTACTAGGTGCTGTCGGCGTGTCCTTTGACCGCCTCGGCGCATTTTGAATATCAACCTGCGCGCAAGAAATTCCAACGTCTCTGTCAAATTTGAATTTCAACGCTTCATTTTCGCGGCCAACAAAATGTTTACAACAGGCATTATACACACGGACAGACGGAAAGACGGACATGCTTAAAACGACTTAGAATTTGGTGCTGATCAGGAATATATATACATTTTGGCCTCTGACGCTTCCTTCTAGGCGTTGCAAACGTTTTGACAAAATTAATATACCCCTCATCGTTCGGTGATGGGTATAAAAATGAGATAGAAAATTATTTGCAATATCGTATTCCTAACATCGTCCATTGAATCCGACGAACCTGCGCTTCCTCTGGTGGAAAATTAGACGGGCTGATACTCGAAGCAGTAATTTTAACCACATTAGGGATCGCGTAAACAATCAAAGTTTATGCCAAAGCTTAATAAAATGCTATTTTCAAAAGCATTTCATTCGATTACAGAATAACCAATACTCACTAGTCTTTGAGAAGTAATTAAATGATGTAAACTCGTAATACTAATTTTTGCTTTGAATCGCGAACGTTTTTCACAGCTGATTGATGACTACAACGACAATTGATCGGCACTAAATTGATTTTGCCAGATTACTGTAAAAGTTAATACGGCTGTCGATTATAATGACGGACACTACCTGATCCATCAATTTTGTCACTTGATTGAATGAGCAAAATATTTGCAAAAAATTTGTTGGGATATATTTCCTCAGAGAAAAATAAAAAACAAACACAATAGTTTTCAATTTTTATTTCATTTTCAAGTATTATTATGGTAAGCACGGGTTCTTGAAACGGATCATCAAATACGGAATAGTCTAACGAATACTAAAAAGGGAACAACGGTGATTGATCGAAAGAAATTCTTTAAAACTTCATACACTATGCTCCAAACATATCGTAGTTTAAATATAGTAAATGAGTATGCAAAAGCTGAGTATGCGGATATCGTAAGATGGGTGAAACGTAGTAGAGAAAATTCGCCTTCACAGCATTTCTAAGCAAAAAGACTGCTGTACTATTAGAAAAGTGTATTTATGAAAACTATGGCTATAGATTTCAATCAGTTGGCTTAGAAGTTTTCAAACTCATTTTCTGTCAGGGAAACATGAAATTCCACATATTAATTCATGATTTAAACTTCTATCTGTAGTAAGAAGCATCTGCACATTTATTCTCAAGTTCCACGCACCACATTTCTACGTTTGACAAATACTTGGTTCGTTATGAATAGCTTATTATTTTTAGAAAGAGTAAAAGAAAGCTAAGTTTCACCGTAGCCAGCTTTTTAATAAGCCTAGCGGCTCATGATATTCCTACAGATTTCAGATTCACCGCAAGCCAAAAGCGCTTTAATCACCGTAGCGATAAGTTACACAATAATCCATTAAAGACAAATACGGTTTGATTACTGTAGCGATATTCTATTATATAGAATGTAAACAGTGCACGCTTTGTTCGACATCCTTAGTTTCTATACACTTGCGGAAATAGTAAAATAGATTTGGGGCAAAAAGTAAGTTTATAAGGAATGTATGTAGACATTTTTTAAAGAGAACATATTATTATTATTATTATTATTATTATTATCTAAATTTAGCCAGAGAATAAATTCTAAGACTAAAGTCTTAAAAGCACTAGCATCTAAGGCTTTCGGCTTTTTATTTATTTATTTATTTTTTTTATTAATATTATTATTATTTTTATTATTAAAAACTCTACCGCACTTGAGGTTTGAACCCACGACCATTGAATTGCTAGTCGAGACTCTTGCCTACTCGGCCACTCAGGCGGATAAAAAAAGAGAACATAATTTACCGATAATAATAAAATTTTCAAACGTAATTTTTTTTTTAATTTTTTACAAAAAACCTTTTTTTTGCGCCATTCACGTTACAATGTACTTGAAGAATAACGGAACGACTCTAGGCGTGCCTTGTTCATAGAGCGGCTTGCCAATATCTGCGAAATGAGCTTTGGTTCCTTTCAGCTTGCAAGCAGTTAAAGGTCGCTAGAAGCTAGATTTAAAGAGAACGGTATGTGAGACAGCAAATCGAATTTTTTTAATTCATTCATTTTTGCCATCGTAAGGGTAAGTCAATACGCGAAATGCCCAATTTTCCACTGTTTTGAAAATAACGCACTTACTTGCCTTGTAAACAAATGCTTGAAAGAGCTCAAACTTTTGTAAGACTTAGGGCTTATTAACAACAACATAATCAGTGTTTCCTGACGTGCGACGTGTTGCGTCGATTAAAAAATGTTCAATAAAATTTGTATTGAATTATATTGAACGCAAATCACTTAATAAATCTGCCTTAATGTATCAATAAAAATTAGTTAATCGTTTTCTTACGTTTTCTACTTAGTTCATTTCTTTCCTTTCATTCTTTCCTTTCTCGGCCGTTGGGCTTTGGTCATAACTTTATTAAGGCCCAAACAAAGAGGCATTTACAGTAAGGTCAATAATATAACAGTAGAATGAAGCAATAATACACAACAATACAATACAATATAACACAATAACATATTATAGAACACAGTACATAGCACTTTCCCCGACCATAGAAAACATATGAAATTTTTTGCTAATCAAAGGGAGGTATAGCGAATTCAAAAGGACGTATAGAGAAATCAAAGGAAGTTATAGCGAATTCAAAAGGAGGTATAGCGAAGTCAAAAGGAAGTATAGCGAATTCAAAAGAAGGTATAGAGAAATCAGAGGGAAGTATAGCGAATTCAAAAGGACGTATAGCGAAATCAAAGGGAGTTATAGCCAATTCAAAAGAAAGCATGAAAAATTTTTTTCTTCAATATTTTTATAAAATTTTCTTAAAAAATGAAAAACTGAAAGTGATGGAAAGGAAGAGTAATTGAGACAATTTTCCTGGATATATACATATAAGAATATTTATTATTTAAGTAAGTAAGTGCGTTTTTTCTTATAACAATTTGAATAAAGTAACCCGTCTGACCATCTACTATTTGAATATTTATTTTATTTTTTTTAGATCCATCCATCCGAAAGGAAGTATCTCAACAAGGAGGAACTAGAAAAAAAAAAGCCATTTTATGAAAATAAATATTAACTATTAGTATTTCGTAATGAAGACGGGAAGTATTTAGACAAAAAAAAGATTTAACTCTACTAAATGTGGATCATTCCAGTGTAAGGCGTTCTCCTAAACTCATTCAAGGAAGAAAAAAATTCCTAATTTTCTTAAAGCCTTAACTGTGTGTAACTAACTAGTAGTCTATACAATGGTTGGCCGTGTCTGACGGTAAAGTTTCACTTTGTTTTCACCTTTCTAGTAACGGCACTAGATTATCCAAAACCTTGTAGTCTGGATGAGTTGTATAAGTCACGGCCTCATTTGGGCAATGTCCTTTAGCAGACGTAGCCATTGAAAATCCAAATTGCCTCGAAATTGCACTGTTAACAGCGTGCTAAATTGTCGATTTTGTGCAGTGCACAACACTACATGCTGTGTTATCGAAAAAACCTAAATTTCTTTAATAATAATATCAAGAAAATCTTCCAGGAAATCTAATGAATTCTTCCTTGTTTCGCAGTTGATGTCATATCTTTCGCATTTTTTAATTTCCAAAAATTAGCATCAATTTCAAGAAATGCTGAAAAACAATATCTCAATAATAAGCTTTCGTTTCAAAAAACAAAAAAAAAAACAATACAATACGCAGTTAACTCTCGAATGCTTCGGGAAATGAACAATTATTAGCGAAAACCGCACAAAAACAAGAGACTAAAAGATTTTTACTGTTCAAAACTCATCTTCGGTTTACAATGCAGGCTTGCTTAGGTAGAGTTGTTGATGATGATGGGTTTTTGTCTGTGCAAGAGTGTATTTTAAGCTATTGTGAGAAAACATAATACACGTACTGTACACCTCACTAAACACCATGATTGCATATTATTCCATCATCGACAATACCACCATTTCTTCTTTAATACTGAGTACTGAGAATAAACACTGGCTGACGTTCATTTGTTGCTCAACACTAAACTCTATTGTTTTGAAAAGAAAATTGCCATCATAAAGCAATTCGAGTGGAACGAAACGTTGTGCTAAATATTACTGGTTATAATTTCTGTGTGTATTGTGGTGCTGCTAACTGACGAGTAATTGTTTTTCTTTTTTTTATATATTATAAAATTTTTGTATTAAATGAAAAATTAAGAGCCCTAGAAAAGTTATAGGAAAATCGATGGATGATATTGAAAACCGTTTTAAATAATTATTTTTGAAAAATTCGCATCTTCAACCATTCACCAAACCTACGTATAAAGCCAATTATCTCTAGCATGTGCACAAGTTTGCTTCGATTGATCACGTCCGTGTTCCTTTGCATCTATCCGTAGGCGGTACCGTTAAATTCAAAAAATTCAATGCCTAAATTAGTGTCCAAATATTTACATGTGTTACCGTACAGTTCATAATTTCCTAGAACCAACGCCATCTAAATTTTTAGCTGAAAGTGATCACTGTCAGTTTGCACAATATCTAGTGCTGATTTTTGCACCTTACGCCACTTGCGTTACATGATATTCTAAGTTTGCTAGGATGAATGTAACATTCAGAAGCATATACACCCAGCTTTTGTTTTATCGATGGATTCAGAAACACGACCGGAACCGATTTAAGCCAGTCTTTCCATTAGTCCGCCCAATATCTGTCCATGTATTGTTGTATTGTAATTTGTATCGTCTGCATTTTGCCCTTCGAGCGGGTGCGATGGAAAATGGACTGGACAAGACATTTTTTACATCCACTTCCAATATAACCGGTACCAAATTATAACTTTACGTATAAAATAAATGCTGGAAATTTAGATCAGGATGGACTGCTTTTTAACCACCTTCAAACATAACCGTTTCGCATAAAAGTTAACTGTATCAAATTTGGGACTTTTACACCTACTTTTTTTTAGTCCATCCCACATAAAGATTCTCACGAAACGTCAGCCTTTATGGGAGGACAAATTATAATTTTTATTACTTTCTGGGGAATATAGCTGAAGATTAATAAAATAATTGATAAAACCATTAATTTTGCTAACTTTGTACCACGTCAAACGTCAGTTGACGTTTTGAGCTTCATGCCATATAAGCTAAGAGACTTTCCTTATGCGATTTGACATGGAGTATTGGATGGTCGACATGGTCTCACCATAATTTGTTTACTGGTGACGCTCTATACTACATGTTTTGCAAGGGTATATTTATTTTATGCGCATGTATGTAACGCTCAGAACGAATTGAGATAGAGCCGACTTTAATTATGTATACCTCTTGATTCTGTAGGTATTGTTTTCTTGCTTTCAAAAGTTGCAAGTTTCGAGGTTATTTGGCGCGAGGGCGAACGATTGGAAATTGTTCGGATCGGACCACCTTTTCGCCTGCGTCACACATAACGCCTTATTTCGGAAAGTCGTTATGTGAACAACTATAGGGTGCTATAGGGTAAGTGATAGGTCACATAATGGTCCACCATAAAGTTTAGTCGTTGTAGAGTGTTACTTGTTTCTACTTGAGATTTGTTATCCATGTGTTTATTAATTGTACAGATTATAAAAGTAATAAACGGTTAAAAATGTCTACAATAGTTACAAAAAGGGAAGAAGACTTGAAGAAAAACTATATGCCAAAATATTTGCTAATTCTACTTTAAGTAGAAATTTCGAAATTTGGTAACAATACTTAAGACAGACGCCATTAGAACTCAGTCCAAAAGATCGTCTTGATTGATCGTTTGCTATGATTTTGTTAACGAGATTTTTGTGCCATATGTTCTTTTAAGGTAATCGTTTCAGTATTAACATCCATTTTTTACTCTAACCTTCAAGTTATTTTGAACATTTTCGCTTAATAAGAAGAAAAATTAAAACTTGCTAACAGTTGCACAATGTAGTCTTATGTCGCAAGCTAACAACGCATAATAGCCGCAAATTCAAAATAGAGCTTTTTGTACACCTGAATAAGCCTGAAAAGATTCGTCTTTGAACATGTTTTGCCTAAGCATTTTCGAAGTTGAAATGAAATAAATTTTTGATGTTGCCCTTTGTGTATAAAGCAAGAATAATTTTAAAAAATTAAGCACTTCACTACATTATTTGCATCCATCATTAAAGTTTATCATCATAGTACACGAGAGGTGAGCTATTATTAATACAGAAACCGAAGCAGGCAAATATTTGTATTCAATTATCTACTTCAATTTTTGTGGCCTTAAAAAATCAAAGGATGAATAAGTGGTCGGACAGATCCTGCTGCGACGTATGAAATTATGTGTGAACACAATACATGTGTTATACAATTTTTGAAGCACATTTTCCTTTTTTTTCTTCTTTTGCCTGATGTTATTTGAATGAATGTTGCTTCAATGCACGTATGGACCATTTATATCGGCGAATTAGTTAACAATGTTAAATCAATTACAATTACTTGTAGCTGTGTTCGGCAAATAATGGGGACATGTGCGTGCTTTCGATTCTTAAGAATCGCGATATATTCATGTCAGGTGTCCTTTGGCTACTTATATTCTTGTTTAGCATGCAATTGAAAATCCACTTGCTTTGTTCATTGGTCTATCCACTCGTCTCTTTATACACTGTGTTATCTGGCTGTCAGGATAACAAAAAACGGCACAGAGAGGGTATGAAGGGGGACATAGAAACTTGAACATAACTTGAAACTTAAAGTTTCCTAATTTATGGTCACAAGCCAAATTTCGAAATGATCACTCGCTTCTGAAAAAACCGCATTAGAGAACAAAATTGCAATATGGTTTCCATTGCAGGTGTTGATCTAAAATTTACCACAAATGTTTCCAAGAAATATATGAATACTTTTTATTGATAACTATATTCGCGCCTAATTCCCGCAAGTTTCACAATCACTGTATCGGACATTTGGAGTAAGTTTGGTAAAAATGCATGAACTTTAAATTGATTTCAATTATTCCTGAAAATGATGATGAAAATTATAATAAACATTATTTTACGTTTCATCCGCTACTTATAAAACTTAGTTCCTGTCCCTTCCCTTCCCTGGCCAACCTCTTCACAATTCCAATTTTACAATTAAAGAAGCTCTCTCAAAGGATCCTTTCCTTGCAATTTTATATCCCCGCTCACATACGTAATAGGAAATAATAAATCGTATGAATTTTACTTTTTCCATTGCGTAAAGTAATTTTACGGATTGCATTGTAAATATATTCCCAGTGGATAAAATTTTTGTTGTGTATGAATGAAGTTGTCAATAATATTTTAATTAAATTAATTAAATTATGTGTTTTCTTTTTTCCGAGAGATGGTTTTCATAAACTTTAAAATTTTGCGATCTTTTTTCTGCTTTGAAAATTTTTTGCGTGCTTGCGACAGGTCTCTCAAGTACACTCTGAGAATTGTTCATTTGCCTTTGTTTTGCTTTGCTTTGGCTTGACAAAAACCAAAAAAAAAGAAGAGATTGATTTATTGCATAAACTACATTGCTTCATAACATTTCCATTAGCAGTTGTTTTCTACACTCAAATGCACACAAAAAGAACGAAGACTTGAAGGGAATAGAATGCACAGAACATAGTCCTCCTGTGTTGCTATAAAATACTACAGATGTTCAGGTAATGTAAGGCACATGCTTTAGAAAAAGTAATGACAACAACCTTAAGTAAATAAAGGAATTTTTATTAAATTGTAATACTTGTACTGTATGTATGTATGTAATTGACAGTTTCATTAGAGTGAAGAAAGACAATAAGAGGCAGTCAGTCCATCTGTCGGTAGCTGTAAAGGATATGAGGTATAATCTGCATTTTTCAATTATCTGCTTGTATTGTCTATAAATTGTGAATACAAAGCAAATGAGAGGCAATGGTTGCAAGAATTGAATCATCCAAGTCGAGAAATGCAAAAATGTTTTCGTTGATGCACAGTAATCTTGAATAGGAATAAGTGTGCTCGCTTTCTACTTTGATTAAGTTTCAAAAATTAATTTAACAGTCTCATCTTTTTTTTATAACAGATGCCGAAAGTAACCCGATCGATAATCTGCAGCACTTTAAAAAAACAAAGAATATTATGAATTAAAAGAAAGAACCAGCTCTTTAAAGATCAGGAATATTGAAATTCCAAAACTTCGCATTACAACTTGGCATGAAATAAAAACGAAAAGCGCTTAATATGTTCTGTGAAATGATAAAAGCAAATTTTCTTAGAAGCTATTCTCCACTATGGAAAATTATAAATTAAAATTATAACTAAACCATAAAAATAAAAAAATTATAAATATATATATAGATATAAATTGTATGTAAAATAAGTAACTGAAAAATCTTGGACATTTAGCCTGAGGATTGGTGACGAATATTCTGTTACCTGTAGGATCATTAATTTATTTTTTAGTTCTTTTTGTGATCTGCATTAATAACAAGTAAAAACACTATGTTGGGCCACGGCCCCATTATATATTCTGCACCGTCCTACAGTTATTCGTATAACGACTTGGAAAACTAAGACGTTGTATTGGAAGTAATCGAAAAAATGAATGCACCCCCTTCCCAATTTTGCCACTCAGGTTCCTCTGTCTACATCTCCGAACAATATTAGTAAAAATAATAAATCAACCTCTCCCCCTAGCTGTTCTGGTGTATCCGTTGCTCACCATATTGAGCAAGTCGCACGAGCTGCACAAGCAAGTCTAGCCACTCCCTCTATTTTCTCCCCTAATATGGATGACGTCTGTTTGAGTGCAGTACCCCCAAAAAGGCAATATTCGTGTCAATACCGGCGGCTGACACCTCTGATGATAACATAAAAAGTTATCTTGCTGTAAAAGCCTCATCCGTCCATTTGAAGCGTGTTAGCATTTTCAAGTTGGCTCCATCTCCACGTAGAGCTTTTAATGTGTTAGTTCCGACGGAAGAAATGGAAATATTGTTAAATAAACCATTGTGGCCAGTTAGATCCTTAATATAGGAAATCATTCATCGGGATCGGGGTTAGGCCAACTAACATCCATTTACCAAGATGTTAGAGGTCTAAATTCACAAATTCGTTCCACTTTCCTAAATTCAGTGAGGACTTCAATTTGCCACGAGTCACTTGGCGTTCAATATCTGATAGAATCTTCAGACACTTTATCTTCATTAAGCTTAGTCAATGTACATGTATCAAAAATTGCGACCTGCAAATTGAACACAAAAATCAAGGAAAATAGGCGAACAGACAGTTATTCTGAATAGATCGATATCATAAAAAGAACCCCTATCTCAAGTTCTTCGTGGTGTTGCACGCATTCGCACAACTTTAATATGCCCTCGTAGCACAAGTTGTATAGTGTATAAAAAAATATGGGTAATCACACGTAGACAGTTGCGGACAAATGTTTTCAACTAATCTTAATGTCGTTTAATAAAATCTTGCAGAGCGCGGCTATGAGTCGATTAGTCATAGGTATTGAGTTGTTTATACGGATGGAAAGAGCTTTACAAAATTGGGAAATGTTTGACAAGATTACGGCATATGTAAAGCCGAAATCTGAACCTATTGAGATTCCAGAAAAGACTTTGGTATCAATGAATTCATTCTGTTGCTTAATACTGCATATGCTGTTATCATGTTAGTCAAACCTGTACTAAGGTGCTAAACTAAGATCCGTACTCTGAGCAATATCACAGAAACGTCAAAGATGACAAGAGATTTTTTTGTTTGTGATATGTATGACTTAACAATCCGATGTTATAACAAAATCATGATTTGATTTTTTATTTTGACTCTTTTTTGGAAATACTAAAATTGATATAAAAACCGAAAAAGTGTGTCAAGGAAACAATTGTTTTCATCAGTCACAGCATCAATATATGCCTAATGCTGTTTAGTACGGTATTTGGTGTTTGCCGTGTACAATTAACATTTGTTTTTGAAGTTTTTCGTTTTTCAAAAACAAGAAAACCAGCTCATTGTCAACTCATAAAAAATAAATGATGATGAAGAAATGGTCTATGTTTGTAAATTTCCTCGCAGAGATTTCAACTTCAAACAAGTTTCGATTGAGAAATCGGACCTCTTCCGATCGGTAAATGAGAATTACAATGACTACAAATAATCTAAACATTAACCATCCAACTCTCTCGGCACATTTACGAATACTTTGGATGATGAATAAAGTTCGATTTTCAAAATTTAATCACTTGCAATGTACTTCGCGCTCTAATCGGTGTTAATCTGACTAACATTTGAGGATTACGAAGATCTCACATGATCTGAACGTTGAATAAAGTTTTTCGAAACATTTGGCTTAACTTAAGAATATTTTCGTTGAAAATTTTGGATGCATTCTAAATATATTTTTAAACATTACACGCATCATAACAATCGCTATGCCTTTCTCGAAAATGTATGAAGACCATACATGCTATACAAAGTTTAAAACGTAGAGAAAGTCAAAAACTTAATATGTAAAATAATTAAAATCTTCAAATCACTAAGAATTGAACATATATTTTTAATTCTTTTAAGCCTTTTATCATTTAATGTCAATTTAATGCTTCATGATGAAAAGTTTCTTATTAAATATAATTTTTTTATTCAATTTTTCTTTACAAAAGAAAAAATTCAATCTACTTACTGTACGAGTTCTCTACGTCTCAATATAATTTAAGCAAACTTTATGTCATCTCTTCACTTTCTAATGATTTGATTGTAGAGATTGACATACACATAAACCCTTAGGCATGACCTATTCATTTAGAGCCAACGCAAAACCTCTTTAACGTTAGTATTATGCAAGGGACATTTTAATATAATAGACCAAAAAGAATTTTTGCAATCAAGTTTAAAGAAAAACAGAAGAAGCAGCAGAAGAATGGCATAATAAAATAGTTAAATTGTAATATTTGCCAGAAGGGAGAAAACCCTTAATGCTTGCTAACGTAATAAGTGGAAAAGTCAACAAAGAATGTTACTTATACAAACGATATTTAAATATAAGGAGTAAACTAAAGTGATTAAAAGTACTAAAATAGTGATAAACTTATTTTCTCAGCGCTTCCTTCTAGCGATTCTGGCTATAAAAAGCTACGCATAAAGCTAAAAGATTAACTTGTTACATAAGTAAATAAAATTTGAGTTTTGTATTTTATTTTTCTATTATCAGACCAAAGCAAAACAGGTCGCATTTAACAAATGGCATTTGAAGGAATGCAACTACGGAGAAGAACAAAATAGTTTTAAAGGTTCAAAAAAAAAAAAAATAAATAAATTCTAGCCAATGCTAGTCTAATAGAACTGGTTATCAACAATTATTTTCAAGAAAATAAAAGGAAATGATCAAACAACTGATGTTTAACGCTAGAATTATCGAGTAGCTCGCAAGAAGGACCATCAAACATAGAACCACAGGGACGAATGAAGAGATTAACAATATGAATGGACAATTGTTCGACTTGAAAAACGAACTGACACAAGAACTTTGAGTAAATATGCAAGAAGTGAATAAAAGAGTAGAGTGGACTCATATGAACGCATTAAGCAAACATTTCAGGCGCCGACAAGGGAGAAACCTAAGTGATCAGACGAATAGGGCAAAGAAAGATAGGTAAAGAGAAGGATGAATGCAAGGTTGAAGTGGCGCATGTCACTAAATAGTTCCAAACAATTATGCAGATAAACCCTACGAGCTCTTTCATATGTTTCGCTCGATGTACAAATGGGAAAGTAAAAGTGCGTAAAATTATTTTCATCGTTTGTTTATTAATACTCCTTCCCCAAATTTTGTAATGCTTGCTCTAAATAAAAGTTGGTTTGGTTTAAGCAAATCAACGCAGTTTCATCTACCAAATAGCAAAACCTTGCAAATAACAGTGTTATTAGCCTAAAATAAATTTACAAAAACGATTTATTCAGTATACTTATATTCATCTATTTTATATCTTTTCCATAGAAGGTGAGTAATCTATACAATTTTATTAGACATGAAATAAATTAATTCTTCTTTATTGTTTGTCTTATAAATGTTTTTTTAACTTTGTGTAAACATCTTAAAGCTATAGCTCAACTATATATGTTGTGACATACACCTCGAAGCCGTTTACTTTCTGCTGAGTTTTCTCTTGTGTTTTTAATAGTGTCTTAAGCCTTATGGTGCCTCAGCAAAAATTCTTGCCTCTCAAGTACGCATTATATCTTAGTCGATTAGTTTTGATGTTAAAACTTATAAGAGCGTAGGAAACATTTGCTTTATGCCAAATACATTAAAAGATTAATAAATTTAATTCCTAATAAATTTAGTGTATATTGTTGTTAGTATCATAATTGGTTACCGAAACCACTTAAGGATGAAAAAATTCTTTTGAAATCTTTGGTCCATTTTTTAACTATTTTTTCTTCTTCCCGTTTGCGGTCTTCTTAAGTTTTCCTTTATTCTCATAGAAGTCAATGTAACTATAATTGTGTACAGGGAACATAGATTGGTCTCTTTTTCAGACATTCTCCTTTATTGACGTTCCCATTAAACGTACGTAGAAAGATGTAATTCTTAATAATTCATGTCAAAAATTAGTTAAAAGTAGTGATATCTCATAAAAATTTATTACGCTTAATTTGGACCACATTGGCCTATTTTCCGACTCCTCTTCCTTACTAAAACTGATGCCTTAGAAAGTGCAAGTAATTGTCGGCCCAACTATAACATATCAACGTTACTTATTTGAAACTTTTGACCCCACCTTGTCATTTAACATTCGAAAATTGCTTCAAATTTTTTCGTCAAGATTTGCGAACCTGACAACTTTACGCCACTTAGCGCATTTAATAGATACGAACAAATATATCCTTGTGGACAACATTTTTAAACGACGTATACGGTGCTTTCTTTGCAAAAAAGACACTCAAGGATTTAAAAGTGGCAGGAAAAAGTATTATATGCTTATACATAACATTCAGCAATTGAGTAAAAGTAGACGCTTAAGATAAAAAGTGTTGGCTAAACCTTCATAAAAGTTATAAATAAAAAACACCACTTAACAACAAAATAACAAAATCCATATATGAGTAAATAAATAATAGAAAAAAAAAAAAAAAAACTATGTCGACGTCTCACACAAAAGCACACTTTTAGACGATGTGGATACACGCTAGTAGCGAACCATCAAACTAATCCAAGCGTGCAAAGGCTTATCAACTCATAGTGGCAAACATATCAAATCTAGCAGCGAATCGTATCAAGCATTAAAGATTGAAAGTTAGTTTACGCACGACATCGACAAGATAAGTATATTAAGAGAAGTTGCTTCGCTAGTATTTCATGATAGATTTGATAGTATTTAGAAATTTGTCCTTCGGGGTTAAGTATCTCATAACTCATTGAATTTTATAAAAATAAAATTTGTTACAGAGCGGTTAGCAGTGATGACGTTTATCTCGCTTAATAAAGTCAGCGAATCTGTTACATCATTTATTAACTCCACTAGGAAGGAAAAATGTAGGATCACTCTACCTTTCTCCAGCGAAGGCAAAGCAACTTTATTTCATACGTTAGAACAGACATTAGCAGATTCCAATTTGGACCCTGAGAGTAAAGATTGATTCTGGACTGATTCAACTGACTTAGCGTAGCCCCGATAGAGAAAGCGACCACAAAACATAGGCTTATTCAAGTTTAGATCTAACTAGACTCATTTGTAGCCCTGCAGTCATGCAGCTTCCGCGTATGTTTAATAAAACCTATTTTTAATTTACTATAAAAAAATCAAAGCCCAGTTGTTCCGGTTGAAAAAAGTTCACCGTTTCTATCACTTTTAGAGCAGATATCATCATGAAGTCAAACCTTATTTGATACTAGGTCTTTTTACATAAGACGCAATGATGAACAAAGTGAAAAGAATATTCCAGCCGCGAAGATCGGAATTCACTACTATTTTTTTAGTCAACTTGAGATATTTAGGTAGAGTATTAGTGCGATTTTAAGAGTATAGCGCAACCGACAACACAGCTAACGAGAGAGAATCGATTTCTTGAAAAGAAGTTCAGCGTTTGCGTGTTTGCTTCACGAAATAAACGTCAAAGCTTCCTTTCGACTCACTGTAAGAAATTCTAAAAAGTGTTTCACCTTCCACGCAAGCATTGACAAAGAACAAGTGCGAATTGTGGAGTGAAATGTTTCTTATCAAAATTTTAACATCTCCATGACTGACGCAACAAACAAGCATGTTTTTAGTGATATTAATTGAGGTTTTTCGAACGACGCCACACCAGATTACAGGCGTTTCGTGGAATAAAGACAATTGCTGTTTTAAGGGATCCATTAAGTAACATAACCAAAAAAAAAAAAAAAACTTCGGCACAATTGTTTATTGTTTGACTCTTACGAGCTTAATATTTTAAAACATCCGTTGAGAGCAACAAGGCATTATTACAATAGTAAGCGCATAATAATAAGACCTTTATGAAACCTTAATGAATTAATGCTCATAGATCTGCTAAACACGCATAAGAACAAAAGACCCTTAGCTCAGCTCAGTTCAAATATAGAAAACAATGAAGGTGAAATCACTTCGTGGAAGATAATTAGCAGAAGTCTTATAGGTTTTAAGAGGTAACTGCAAAGCTTCCCAAGTAATATTACTCATAATGAACAAAATCAGTTTACACCACCAAATAAGGAGAACATTGAAAAGCAATAAATTTACGCCTTAAGGCGGCTTAGAACACAAAATGTAAATTTGCTTCAGTTCTGCAATGAATTTTGCATTATCTGGAAGTAGTGTTGCATTTTCCTTTTGTTTTTCAAATCAAATTTTGAAAGCTTACGTTTCTGCAGAGTCTTGCAAAACGAGAAAATTGCACGGATTTTCAGCTTTAATTATCTAATTCTACTCATTATCATCAATCAAAGTGTTTTCCATTTACCTGAAGCAATTACCGCTTATTGTACATATATGATATGGTTTAATTATCAGCAAAGGCAAGAAGAACTAACAAGCAACAATGAAAACCGAATACAATGCAATAAATGAGAACGAACACGCGCACATATGGACAAACCGACACAAAGTAGTTATCTTTAAATAAGTTTTCTATCGTTCTTCTCTCTTTGATAAAAAGAAAAAGTTTGTGCCGTTTTTTGTTTTTTTTTTTTGTAGTTTGTGTAGCAAGCGGTAACACTTTCAAATACAAACAAACAACACAAAACAAAGTAAGTAAATCGAAAGGAACTAAAGCACAAATAGAAAATATAAAAAAAGATAATGTGTAACTTTCTTTTTCTTTTATAGGAAAAATGCACAACAGCATAGACTAACAATAATATACTAAACAGAAAACACATTTTCACACAAACATCTGTAAAACTTTAATGCAAACATTGTTTGCTATGTATAGAAGTTTAGAAAAGAAACTTGTTGTTGCATTGTTGTTCATTTCTTTGTGTACGTCGTCACACAACAGAATCATAGTTCAGTCTTGTGCAAAACTTAACCAAACGAGCTGATATTAAAGTGCGAGCAACAGCACAAATTTTGTACCAATTATTAGTAATATTCTTAGAACGAAGAAAAGAGAGACGATAGTAAATTCTAGTGCAATTTGAAGCAAATAAACTGATGTTTTCTTCTCTTTTCGGCCTTTTAAAAATCTATAGATACAGGTATTGGAAAATATACTTCAATTTTTAAATAAAAATTTATAAAATAAAATAAACGAAGAAACGAAGAAATTCAAATATTGCTGAAAATACATGTGTATGCAAACATTGGATATCTAAAAAATAAATGTTATTGAATTTATTTTTCTATCTATATTACCGGTATTTAAGTCTGCATATATTGAATATCCCTTTGGAATACCCATAAACGCCGACCTCAAAATTCTTAATTGATTTTTATGCAGAAAGCGTTCAAACGCCAATATCAATGCACACTACGTAAAGAACTTTTAAATAAATGCAGAAAGAGTATATTCGCACGCGAAGAGAAATAGAGGCCAAAAACGCTAATACACGAACACACATTTATACGCGGATACACTACAGCAAAAAAGCACATAAAAGGTAAAAAAAGATAGCTCCAATAATGCGTGCAAGAAAAGTCAGAGTCTAAGCTACCACAACGTTCCTTCATTGTATGAGCAACAAACACGAACAAGTTACCAACAAAGGCCAAATTACTAAACAAAATCAACTGAGGAGCAATGGCAAACTAAGGGGCCAGATCTACAATTTAAATAAGGAAATATTAATGCACACTTAAATATGGTAACGTGGAAGAAGATTGGTAAAAAGCATATTTCATCAAATTATTGTAATTTAATTGTTATAGCCACCACCAAAGGACGGGGTATACTCATTTTGCGGCGTCCAAAAGGAATCTACACACTTTCTATAAAGCGTATATGTTCTTAATCTGGGTCGATTAAACCACATCTGTCCGTCTGTATGCCTTTGTGTGGTGTACGTTTTCCTAGTCGCAAATATGAACATCAAGTTTGATAGAGACATTGCAAGTTTCTGCATGCAACTTGGCATTGAAAATAGGCCAAATAGGCACATGCGCGCAGTAAAGCGCAACGTGGACGCAATCGCGCTTCTCTAAGTAAAAGTTAAGGTGTCATTTTGCTCATTTAGAAAACTCTACTATTTATGTGTAAAAATGGAAAAAATCGGCCAGGTCCACACATGGTTACAAGTGATTAAATTTTCTTTTTTTTAATTTTTTCACAGGCAGAACGCTGTTGTTAAGTTATTTTATACATTCCTCAAATGAAAATATATTATCTGCCTAAAAAAGCCTTAATCCTAAAATGAATATGGTGGACACTAAAACTTGGTCTTAACAACACCGATCCCATGGGTATCAAATGAAAGGACTAGAATGAAAAGACTAGAATGCTAAAATTAATTATGGTGAACGTTACGACGTTGTAGATTAAATTTTCTTACCAATACCTTTTGGTGAAGTAAAGCATGAAAGATAAATTTTATCTCATTCAGCTTTTTATGACAAAAGTAAAAAGTAAAAGGATGGGGCGCTAAAGATTTTAATGGTAGTGGGTACGGGTGATTCGGCCCCGGCAAAATATAACTCTCTCACCCATTTGTAATATTTCGTATACTTCAGTTACAATTCAATGTAAAGCAATCGGCAACATTCTCCTTTTTCTCCTCTTCATCGATTTAAGTTTCTCAACTACTTCAGTTGCAGTAATCTGTCCGTTCACCAGCATTATAGGACGGTAGTCAAATGAATTAAAATGACTGCAATGTGTCTGAGTCCTGAAAAATTCAAGAATATAGATTTCAACAAATCAAAATCACATAATTCACCGATATTTGTAGAAGTCCTTCTTACAAGAAAGACAGCAACCGGCTCAATATGACAACACTGGAACAAGTATATGGAATATGAATCTATAAAATATAAGAAAGTAAAAAAGTGGGAATGTAAAATATGAGAACGAAATAACATGAGGTTATGAGAACATGAAAACATAAGAACATGAAAATATGAAAATACACTGAAGGCAAGATTTTACAAAAAATGACAACGAACTTTAGAGACGCTTTGCATGGCAATAAGAATTGCAAAACCACTCCCGTGAGCCAATCCACTGAGAGAGAGAGAGAGAGAGAGAGAGATGTTGTCCGTTTAAATAAAAGTTATTTATAAAGAAATTGACCAATATTTCTTTAAGCAAAAACCAGAGTACAGCACCAAAAGCAGTGGCTAAATTTTAAATCAAGAAACGCTAAGCAAAATTTTGCAGTTTCAGAATGTACGAGTTAAAAAACGTCAAAGAGGAAATGTTAAACATCACGACTAAATTTGACTTGAAATCTCTTTTTTCTTCGCAAATATCGTTCAATTTTTGTTGTTGAGTTTGATAACAGAGCCTAAAAATGAATTATTTGGCATATGGTTTTTGAGAAAAATTAACCTTGACAATAGTATCAATATACTGAATTGTCAATTTCTAGCAACGTCTTCCCTCTGACATTTTTTGGCTTTGATGTGTACTGACGTAAGTGATATTTTATTTTCTTCATTAGATATTATTCAGAAACGAATTTTTCAACTTCAAACTTTCGAATTTGCTCGAGGTACATATTATTCCAGTTTTCTGAGAGCCGTGAAGGCAATTAATATCAAGAGAAATTTCATTAAGAGTAAATTTCATAAAAAAACAAAATAATGTTCCGTTTGCCTGTGACACTTGCCTGTTCAAGAATTACAAGCCAATTAGCAGTGCGAGGCTATGCCAAAGATGTAAAAATGGGTCCGGAAGTCCGCGCTATGATGTTGCAAGGGGTCGATGTGTTAGCCGATGCTGTTGCCGTCACAATGGGTCCAAAAGGACGTAACGTCATTATTGAACAGCCATGGGGTTCACCTAAAATAACCAAAGATGGCGTCACAGTGGCTAAATCAATTGACTTAAAAGACAAATACCAAAACATTGGTGCAAAGTTGGTACAAGATGTGGCCAATAATACCAACGAAGAAGCGGGCGACGGGACAACAACTGCAACTGTGCTGGCTCGTGCGATTGCAAAGGAAGGTTTTGAGAAGATTTTCAAAGGCGCAAATGCTCTTGAGATACGTCGTGGTGTAATGATGGCCGTTGACGTCGTTAAGGATCATTTAAAAAATATGTCACGTCCAGTCAACACTCCAGAAGAAATCGCACAAGTAGCTACAATTTCAGCTAACGGTGATCATAATATTGGTAATTTGATAAGCGAAGCCATGAAAAAGGTAGGCCGCGATGGTGTTATAACTGTTAAGGACGGCAAAACGTTAACCGATGAACTGGAGGTGATTGAAGGCATGAAGTTTGATCGCGGATATATATCACCATATTTCATCAATTCATCAAAAGGTGCTAAAGTTGAATTCCAAGATGCTTTTGTTCTGTTCTCAGGAAAGAAAATCTCATCAGTTCAAAGCATTATACCTTCTCTGGAACTAGCCAATCAACATCGCAAGCCGTTGGTTATTATTGCCGAAGACATCGATGGTGAGGCATTGAGTACATTGGTAGTAAACCGTTTGAAGATTGGCTTGCAAGTGGCGGCAGTTAAAGCCCCAGGATTCGGTGACAAACGTATAGCTGCTCTTACGGATATGGCTATTGCTACAGGCGGCATTGTTTTTGGTGATGATGCCAATCTCGTTAAATTGGAAGATGTTAACATCAATGATTTGGGTAAAATTGGCGAAGTAGTCATTACCAAAGATGACACTTTGCTTTTGAAAGGCAAAGGCAAGAAAGAAGATGTTCAACGTCGTATTGAACAAATCAAAGATCAAATTGCTGAAACAACTTCGGATTTCGAAAAAGAGAAATTGCAAGAACGCTTAGCACGTTTGGCTGCTGGCGTAGCCTTGTTGCGTGTGGGTGGTTCAAGCGAAGTGGAAGTTAATGAAAAAAAGGATCGTGTGAAGGATGCTC
This sequence comes from Glossina pallidipes, assembly GCA_000688715.1. Taxonomy (NCBI): domain Eukaryota; kingdom Metazoa; phylum Arthropoda; class Insecta; order Diptera; family Glossinidae; genus Glossina; species Glossina pallidipes. Next base: position 1,042,300 of record KK499782.1, read on the forward strand.
TTAATGCTACTCGAGCCGCAATTGAGGAGGGAATCGTACCAGGCGGTGGCACCGCATTATTACGTTGCATAGCTAAACTAGAAGCTTTAAAAATTAATAACCACGACCAAAATATGGGAATTGAAATTGTTCGCCGTGCTTTGCGTATGCCTTGCATGACCATTGCCCAAAATGCTGGCGTTGATGGAGCTATGGTTGTAGCTAAGATCGAATCCAAAGAAGGCGAATATGGTTACGATGCTCTCAAAGGTGAATACTGCAATCTAATTGAAAAGGGTATAATCGATCCTACAAAAGTGGTGCGTACAGCTCTAGTAGATGCTTGTGGTGTAGCTTCTCTTTTAACCACTGCCGAAGCTGTTGTTACAGAAATTCCAAAAGAAGGAGGCGACCCTGCTAATTTGGGTGGAATGGCCGGCATGGGAGGCATAGGCGGCATGATGTAAAATATATTCTGGTCTTATAACTACTGAAAACTTGTCACTCTTTTGATATTCCAGTTAAATTACCTATCTTCGTATATCCTCATTTCATATCATTATTTTGTTATACCAAACGCAACTGCATTATCAATATGTAATAGAAATTTTTATCATTAATTCTTTTTAAATATAACAGTTTAGAAAGAATACAAGGAGTAGTTTTTTAAGAAAATCGAAAAAGAATTCCTACTGTAAGCACATATGTGTAGAGACTTTTTGGAGAATATCGGAACTAGTATAGGGATGGACTTTAACTGCAGCTTCGACAATGGATACAATTATTATTTTCTTAACCCTTCATTATCTTCATTACATCCGTTTCTGCGGATAATGGTGTACTTGAATTTTGGCACCTTGCTAGGATTCCGTAACTTATTATACCATAGCTCTTTTTGCAAAGCATTTGGTCGAACCTATTTATCATTTCAATAAAGGAACGAGTATATTTGCAATTACTTTAAATAATTGCTGGAAATAAATTATATGCGAACTTACTTGAAAGAGCTAAAGATGTGAGAGAGACGCACGCACGCACGCACGTATACATTTAAAATATCTCTTTCTCTCTAAAGATTTAATATCTTCAAATTAATTAAAGCTATTTACGATAACAAATTCATTTACTTACATATGCAGAGGAAGTTTCAAAGTAAGCAAATGTGTATATAGTACGACAAGTAAGAACATTATAGTCGGGCATCGCCAAACTTTACCCTATATCACTTCGCCTAATACAGCTATTCGCTCCTTTCGGTAATAATACCCCCAAAAAGTACATGAAAACCCGCAAATTGGAATGTTCGATTTTCTCTCCATTCAAGAGTTTGCCTTTCGTGATAGTCTCTATACAACTGGGGACACAAAAAAAATTGACTTATATCATTCAAACTTCCAAAATAGATCCATTTGGTTCAAATTGGGTCCACTTAATTTTCATACCCTACATCATTTGTGGTACAGGGTATATTAACTCAATGCAGTCGTATGTAACATGCAGAAGGATTTAATGGATGCATGCACCTTTTATTATACTGAACGATTTAGAATCATTATCTGAATTGATCTAAGCCTGTCTATCCGTCTCTCTGCCTGATGTCTGCCGATGTCATTTGCATTCAAGCTAGAGATCGCAATTTCAGGGATTATTGATGAAATCTGGTATAGTGACGTGTTTTCACCCATAGACGAACGCTGTTGAAAATCGTTCGGATCGGTCCACTTTTTCGACCACTCCCTACACAAGGCCCTTTTCCGAAAAGTCGTTATATGGAAAAAATTGTAATTTTCAAAATTTTTCGGCAAAAGTGGCTAAGTAGCAGTATTTCGGCATCCTAAATTAGTATGAAAAGTTAGGACTGGCTGGGGCAATTTTTGAACCCCTCTCATATAGCGGAAACTGAAGTTCATACGACAAAAAGGTATAATTTTCAATGTTTCCCCAGAACTATGCACATGAAAAATATGCCTCTATATATAAACAAAATATAATGTTTTTGTTCTATAATAAAAATAAGAATTGTGTTAGACAATGTGACGTAGGGTATTTAATGGTCGGCCTTGCCGACTATATATTCTTATTTGTTTTACTTAACTGCTATCAAGAGCGAATTTTTAACACAATAAAATTTCCAATTAGGCTTTTTTGGCATATAAGGATTTGCGTTTCATTAGAGTCCTTATATGAGGCGGCGTCTAGAAATAGGCCTACCTGCTCCAAATTCGGTGAGGTAGATTTCTTTGTCAATTTACTACTATAAGTCCATTTTCACCATGAAATATTACAAACCCGACCACATAAAGTTTTAGTTTCCGCAGGAATGGTTATATGAGAGGCGGTTCCAAAATTTCGCTAGCCGCTCCAAAGTTTCCACGTCGATTTAGAATGCTGAAATACTACTACCTAATCGCTTTTGACGAGAAATTTTGAAAATTTCGAAAAAGTCGACCGATCCAAACCGTTTTCAACATCGTTCGTGGTTGAGCCAAAGCACGTCACTGTACTAAATTTCATCAAAATATCTCAAAAAGAGCGACCTGAACCTTGAAGACAAAAATACGTGGCAGACGGGCAGACAAACTTAGATCGATTTAGAAAATGATTATGAATCGGTCGGTATATACTAACACCCTTCTAGGTGTTACATACGTCGGCACTAACTTACTGTACCCTGCACCACGATTTTCTTTCTATAGATCATAATAAAGAAATATAAAAACTTGCACTGAAATAGTGAATATAGTAATCTAATAGCCATTCGTACGCACGGTACGGTACGTATTGTCTAAACACAAATAATACAAAATAACATAACAATTTAATTTGAAATGCAACAAATAAAACACGAATAAAAAGATTGCCTTAGCTTGGATACAATGTGTTCATGCAAACGTGTTAAAGAAGAAAAAAACTAAACGAAGAAACGAAAAAACACGCTCTGATGAGAGTAATAAATGTGAAGAATAACCGAAATAGACAAATAAACAGTTAGATAGACAGGAAGCCTCACAGACCATACAGCCAACAAAACTGACGGAGAAGCGAACTATTTTAGAAAATCAGACAGCAACGTATGCAACCAACTAACGAGATAGTCGAATGAGTGACATATATGCCTGCTCTTGCTTGCTTGCCTGTATGCATTAACACGCATTATTACATACACAAAACTGCATTTTTATTCTATAAAAAATACTTTCCACTCAACTAACGACGATTGTGCATAGACACTAAGCTATTGTTAACCGACGGTAAGGTTACATTTTTTCTAAACCTAGTATTTTATCATATACATATGATGTTAGTGCTCGTAAATTGCACAAATTTCCTTTTTTGTGTGCAACAAATGAAAATTAAACATGTATACGTTTTCAGAAAAATAGAAAAAAAGCTTTCCAGGTAATGGATTTTAAACCGCATTTTGTTGCTGTTGTTCACGTAGAAATATTTTCACGTACCCTACGTCACTTTTATGCGCCTCTGTATGCAGTATTTAGAATGACTTGTGTCTACGTTTCATTGTACCGATCTGTTCCACCTCACTCTCCACGAGACGATTTTCCAGACTACAATTTTCAAAATATCTTCTTATATACTATTCGTGTATAGATTTCATCAGACCGTTTTGATGACCTGTTTTAATTAATATTGAACAACGTGAACGTCATTTATAACAGTCTTTAAATGGACAAAGACTACAGTGAGTCTCATTAATATTGGGTTTTTTGCTCAACAAAAATTGAACGCTTATTAAACCTAGTCCATCGTCCAAACATAAAACTTTATTTTACTATTTTGTACTACTAGGGAATGCATATTAAAATATAAAAAAAAGAACATTATTCCAGTAGACAAGAAAATTAAATAACTTCAAGGACTCGATAAACATGGCGTCATTTGGGTTTTTCCATATAAAAAAAAATACGAAAAAAAACCGTTCATGACGTCATTTAAACTTTTTGACATATTTTATATAATTTTTCTTGTGTAGGAAACAAGCATCTTACTCCACTCTTGTTGTAGTCTATTTTTCAGATCTTGGACGGAAGAGATTGAATGTTTTCGCACACGACGGTTTAATTCATCCCACCTATTTTCGCTATTCTCGAATTAAGCCGGACTTATGCTTGAGATCGTTATCGTAGTGGAATTTGAATTTTTCCAAAATACCAAGTTTGTCCACGTTTCTTTTTATACCTTGCTATTTTATAACGAAGATGAATGAGAATGTACTGTGGCAACCGTGGACCACACTGTTCTATTTTTGTGACATATTCCCTTATAGGGGCTATCATGGAAAGTTAGTGGCAAGAAAGTCTACTTTTAAATAATTTAAGAAAAAACTATATAAAGAACAAAAATATTTTGAATACTAGATTTATTAAATTTGTTCGACAACGTTTTACGTTTTGAACGGTACTCTGTATAAAAGTTTTTAAACACCATTTTGATAAGTTTTTATTTTTTAACATTTTATAAAGTTCCTAATACTTATCAAATCCTTGTATTTTGATCATTATAGGCGTAGTGGTATGAACCACTACATTGTCGGCCTTTACCAGCTATAACGTTTTACCTTGTTATTTTCGTAGTGGTTTGTACACACCGCCTATAATCAGTTAACGACGTATTCTCTAGGAGAAAAAGCTAATATTGATTTGACAAAACAGCCATGAATGCCATCGAGTGGCAGGTATGGTACTAGTCGGTATTAAGCACCAGGCCCACTTTTTGATGTCATTACAGTTATCTAAACGTTGCGAGTTGAAGAAAAAGACTTTTGCTTATCTTAAAACAAGTTTTGTATATGCCGTCGTCTTAAGCAAATATTACGATTTTTATGAGAGGTTACGTAAAATTTCTGAGTTTTGCAATTGTAGGATCTTCTGTATGCGTAAACAATGAAGCTATTTTCGATATGTGTCGGTTTATACGCACAAAGCGTTATTTCTCTATTTAATTCGAAGAAAAGTAGTTGTGAAAGACTTTAATGCCTGTCCGATGAAGTACGTTGCGTTCTACCAAAAGTGGTTACGTTGCCGCAAGTGTGATTTCGCCATCAAAGAAAAGCGGCGACTAGGAGTTAAACTAGAAAGCATTGAAAAAGTTTCAAAGGTGGTAGGTAATAGGCTGGCACTTCAGGATATGTACTCCTGGTGTTTGCCCACCGCAATGATAAAATTAATTTACTTCTCCATTAATTTATAGATTTCAAAAAGCGATTGCACTATTCGCTGGTTACAGCTATAAAGAATGTGAGTCGTGCCATACCATATGTGCGCTTAGTTTCTTTTTTTAACTGAATTTTACATTTTGTAAATTTAAATTTATATACGCAAATGAAAGGCAAATACATATTTCCTTTATTTTGTTGTTATTTATTCATTTGCTTGCATACACACCTCCTAATATATATATTGTCTAGAGTAAAATTATTAAGTAAGAGATAAAGTTCATGGAATACAGGAACGCAGAGTCGCATAAATTCAATAACAGTAAGCCAACAACTCATATCACTGCGCGTTTGCGCAACCAACCACTGAAATTAAAGTTACGGAAGTAACCAAAGAACAGTTTTTTCAAGTGCGAATCACTATTGAAACGAAAAGAAATCGAACCATTTTTGAAGTGATTTATAACGGGCGATCAAAAGGAATCGCATATAACAACAAAGAGCGAAAATTATCGTAGCCCAAGATAAGTAAATTTGCAAACTTGATTACAAGGCCGCGGTTAAAACATCCTTCGCATTTGGTGGGTTTATCTCCTCTGTCAACAACTAGTAAAACGAGAAGGTGCAATTAGCGCATGGCGGCCAAAATACCACACACTCGCTCGATCACACATATTTTAATGACTACGTAAAAGTTGAGCAGTCGGGAAGGTTTATTGCATTGTTTGTTTCGCTTTCCACAAAACCCTGGTCATGATGTGAAACTAACTTCGAAAAATGCCTGTGATAATCATAGGGTCCAGTTTTTCGTCCGAAAATCCGAAAAATTCTGTAACAATTGTATATGGATTTTATTAGAAATAGACCGTCGGCCAAAATTGGACACATTTGGTTAAAAAACAATATGTGTTTAAATTTTAGAGAAAACCCATTACAAACTCTTTTTTCGGCCTCCTATATAAAAAATAAAAGAAATGTTTTTTATAAATTTCAAGATATAAAAAGCAACAAACAAGCACATACTTTGCTTGACCAGTCAACGTTTGATTTTTATGATATCTTGTAGACAGTATGGCAATGGCATAGTTACAAAAATATGCTCATATACATAAGTATATAAGGTATAGATCACTTCTTGCTCCAACACTGTCACCTCTGCAAGCATACTAATCCATCACCCTTAACGTACACAGGTATAAGAAAAATTTTATTTCTTTGTTTTTACTGTTGTAACAGAGCATACCCTTCTCTTTTTCCTTTATGACGTATAATATCATCATTGGCCGTTTAAAGGAGACGATATAACACTCTTTTCGGCAAGCAAGAAAGTGAAAATAAAAAATTGAAGTGGCATCAAAACCAATTTAGTAATTAAGTTGAGAAAAAACACAAAATGTAGAAAGTGGAAAATATACAGAAAAGAGAACTAAATCGATCAAAACCATATCAAAAACTAAAAGGATTAAGTATTTACTAACGACTACAACATAAAAATTAAAAAAAAAAAGTTTTGTCCGAAAATGAAAATATATTACGTTCTGGTGCGGCATCCATGGTCCGATTTTCGCAAAAAATACTTTGAAAGACGATACTTGTACTTCTACTTTATAATCTTAGTGCTTACCCTACTTTTCTTTCTAGAATTTATTCTTTTGGCCTAAATAAATATTGTTACAAATTTCCGCTAATCTCGATACCGTCCGTATCACTGGTTCGTGGATATTATTTTTAAGACAAATGCACTTTAGAATTCTTTTAACTCCAAGTTTCTTTACTTACAATCTATTCTTTAAGGCTACGATTATTTACATTTTACTTTGGCAATACTCTCGTCTTCTCAACTTTAGTATTTATTTTCATCTCAAATGTTCTCGTACGACTAACTCTGCCTTCCGCAAATAGTCTACTTATATACATTTTTACAAGCATGTTACTATTACTTAACTTCATGGCTTCATTTTTAATCTGCAGCTGTATGACGCGCCGCGCATGTGCACCTGAGTTTTTTCCTGTGTTTTTCTACTAATCTTTTTCGTCGTCTGGCAGTCGCATGACGCGCCGTGAATATGCCCTAGAAAATTTGTTACTTGGGAAAAATCAATTAATTAGCATTAACTGGATTTGGGATTTTCGTAACAATATAATAATAATATTCGTGAATAGCACTGGAAAGTCTGCGGCTTCAGTTGTTGTCAAAAAAAATTTCAAAATTTCAATTTTGAAAAGTAATTCCTTTAAGAAAAATGCTATTTACTTTCTATAACGCATAAAACAATTATTTAATATCTTGAACGGAATGAGATTTTATTGGGAAATTACAATAACCGGATTGTTGATTTATACCAATAGAGCAACTAAGAAATTCTAAAAATTTGCGAATTTCATGATTAGTAAAAATTTTTTCCTAAATTTTTGGGGTTTTTTTACTTCCTCTAAAAACATGCAAAGGAACGCTCATAGATGTATAAATAATTTTGGATATTTGAGAAAATACGAAAATTTGTGAAAACAGCACGAACAGCAACATTGAAGCGGGCAGCAAATGAAGTGAATAACATTTTTCTAACAGCACCGAAGGATGGGAGGTATATTCATTTTGTTAAACCGTTTACAACGCGCAGAAGACAGAAGAAGGCCGCTCCAGAAATTTCACAAAGTATATATTTTGATCAGCATTAAATTTTGAGTTGATTTAAGCATATGCGCCTGTCCACCTGTCCAGTTGCCCGTCTATTCGTCTAGTCATTCTCCTGGCCGTCAAAATGAAGCTACCAACTTCAGGCAGAATTATTGGAAGTTCTTGTACGCAGGTTGGTATTGCAAAGGGGCCAAGAAAGTTACGTTCACTTGAAACAAGTTTTGAAAGCAATCGTAGAATGTACGCGGAACTCGTTTATTCGAAGCATATGCGAGGCGCGTAATCTACAATATATCGTTGTTTCTAATTATTAGTATCAGTTTGTCTGTTTCCTTATGTTTATAGCAATTTAATAGACAGAATATGCTCGTCTACTTTCCTTTCCTCGTGAAGGGCAAAGAAGCCCTTACTATTGGATTACATATATATCAGTGTATTTTTTTATCTCATATGCGTTGCACAAACGTATTTTGCTGGTGAGTTTTTAGTTCATCTTAATTTTTTACACTAATTAAAAAAATCTATTCATTGTTTTATTGTTAAAATTAACATTTTTTTATTGTTAAAATTAACATAAATATTTAAAATATTTTCATTGATAAACTTATAGTTATCTACATTTTTTTATTGATAAAATTAGTGCAATGGCTTTAATTTTTTTATTGGTGAAACGAATTTAAATACCTTTATTTTTAATTAACAACATTAATATAAATTGTCTTTAATTACCCAAGTTGTTGTTGCTGCTAATAATAATAAAATTGAAATAATTAACTGAATTCATATAAATAATTTTGGATTTCTTCGAAGTCTTATTATTTTCATATAGTGAACTAGCTTGTTTCAGTATATTTCCTGGCTACACGAAATAAATTATCCTTGCACAGCCGGAATCATCTCTCTGAATCACGCCTTGACCGATAGACAACACCTACCAGTTTAAGTGCATACACTACTTCCCCTTAAAGATGACAATATCTCGCTGACAGTATAATCTTAGTATGCCACAATGCTATAATCTTACTATGCTACAATTCCATAAACCATTTCTAAAAACAAATCTTTTAATAGTTTTTTAGTTAGAAATATCTTTCGTTCTATTCCCATCAGTTTTTCTTATCAGTTGTCCTCATTCGCAAAACTCAAATCTGCGCTCGATAATATATTACTTACATTATTTTAATTTCTCTATCTAAGAAGGCAGCTAATCTAGTGTATAAGCAATCTTTATATAATTTATGAAGTTTTCCGTGGGTATTTTTATGCGATACAAGCATTTAATAACGTTTTCCGAAATTCCCTGTTTTTCCGAAGTTAAATTTTATATTATTCACTTATAGAAAATTGTGTCACAGAGACATAAATTGAAATAGGCTGACAAGCCTATAGTTAAACATAAAACTAACGTTTTTATCAACTCAAGGATATGTAATTATTTTTCACAAGTTGATTTATGGCAATTGACATACCAAACATTTAATAACATCATCATGAACAGCATCATTATCGTCAACATCGCATGCCAGCGTATATACAGATTTAATGAAATCCCTAAATTATGATAAATCACTTTAACTTAAATAATTTACTTGTAAATGTGTATACATAAAGCCTATCACTCTCCCTCTCTATCTTTCTTTCTCTCTCTTTTCTCTCTTACCCCTCTTCTTTCACCACTTGCCGAATTTGACATAATGAATAATGTGTTGTGGGTTTAAAGTTCAATAACAAATACCTACATATGTTTGTGCATGTGCAAGCTATAGTAATTTAGAGATGCGATGCCTATCTTTCATTGCCTATGTATATGTGTGGTTATTATAAAATGTATTTTATATAATTGTGTTGATTTCTAGTGGTTAATTATGTAATAAATTATCAAAATTTTAAATTGTATGAATGTATGTTAGTAGGCAAAACCGGAATTAATGTATATGTATAACGAAAGATAATTATTAATATAAATATGCAAATTTATATTTTATTTATATATACAAATTATATTCGCTTAGGATGCATAATTCACTTAAGGGCAGTCGTTTATGAGGCTACAGTTTTTAAAGAAAAGTTATTCTATTTTTATAGCCATAACTGGGAGGTGAAGAGTATATTCATTACGTGAAAATGGAAAGGAAGATTCCGAAATCCTATAAAGAATATATATAAGATATCGATTGGCAAAAGTATTGGATGCTTTTACAGGCACATTGAAAATGGATTCAATTATACAAAGGACACTTTTATAGTACGACATATACAGAGAAAACTTCTATTACCAAAGCAAAAAGAAGGGTTCTTTACTATATTTTTGTTTATAAAATGCAATAGACATAGCAATAGAAAATTTTTTTCTCTTATTTTGAGTTTTTCTTAATATAAACGCAGTGGGTATATAAGAGTTAGCCACGGGTGAATATAATTTTCTTACTGGTTTCTTTTTAGACCGATGTTGGAGAACTATAAAGTGTCGGAAGAGCTTAAGGGAAACACAGTTGCTGCTGCTTTATGTACGAAACATAGTACGCGAACCCCGAACATACGGAGCTATGCAAGATTCTCTTAGAACGCTCCAAAATCATGAGAATTTCACGTATTAGTAAAAATATACACTGTGCAAAATGTGTCAGATATCGTTCAAGGGAACCTTTCGAAGACGTTAATTGTAGACATTTAGGGAGCGTTATGAAGGTGTCATCCATGGGGAGAAAGCTTAGAGGACGTCTTTTCAAAAACCTAAAACGTCCTAACGTTTGTAACAATGTTACTTTTTATAGAGATTATCTTATAAAGACGCTATGCACCTTCCTATCGTGGTTTCAGAAATTGTTAGCAAAAAAGATTGCAATATGTCGACGCTTCCCTCCGCCTCCCTACCTTTACAATGAAATTTAAAAAAAAAATTTTTGATTACTACTGTACGTGGGGGGCAAGACTTTTCTACTTCATGCAAGCTATGACAAAACAAGATTGGACTGCCGAAAGTATTTAGGACCACATGACCACAAACTTATTGCCATAGAACTCCTCGCATCTTAATTTCCTAGATTATTGTGTAAAGAGCGCAGTTGAAAAATTCTCTTAGCGCTATTTCTTCGATAAAAGATTCTATAACAAATACGCACTCGTCGTTTGAGTATCTTGAGGCATGACGTCTACAAGTCACCCCAATGTGAAAATAACGTGCGCACTCTGCGCACATAAGTCATTATACAAATTTAATCTTTAGATTTTATTTAATTTAACGTATGTTTTGATTTGAAAGGAATTTTAAGGGACGATGTGATTAAATTACACTGGATAATTCTACCACCTCCCCATCAATGAGTAACAGCTTTGGGCTTTACGGTTTCGATATCTACGTGTTCCCAACGCACTTTCTCAAAACTTTAAATACATTCGTTACTTAGTTCGACGACAGTGATGCTAAAATTCTTACGCTGCCGTCATTAATGAAAGAGGCTTACTGTATGCTGGACGAAACTGCAAAATATCATAAATGAAACCAACCGACAAATCTTAATATGCACACTCGAACTTTAAATAAGCTAATACTTCGCAAAACCTGCGAAAGAACCGGTAGAAAACGTTGGCTACCACATTAGCTGTATTCAGGAGACGTTGATCATTCTGATTGCCTTTTGTTTCAAACGCTGTCTAGCCAGCCGTGCCGTTGGTATGCGGAAAAGCCCTAAAACAATAGTTTTTCCCTCGAGACGGAACTTATATGTAGTCAAAAAAGCAGCAAGTAGTTGCTAGCAATGGCCAATATGTGAGCGGTTTTTCACAAAAAAATGTATATGTATACATGTAATGAAATTAATGTATACGCGTGCGTACATAATTATTGATGAGTATGGACGAACAAAATTTTAAACTCAGTAATGTTATTCAGAATATTTAGCATAGCCAGTATTGTATTCAAAATGCGTTGGCATTCTTCTTATATAAGCTCGCAACATTAAGACGGGTTGCACGCGCATTCAGTATGTACATAGTTGTCGTTTGGCTTGAAGTTCTTTATGATTTTTTTCGGTTTATTAGGTGTATATAGACAAAGTCTGTTGAAGATAATGTCAATTTATCAAGTAGCGTTTAATTATTTGTTCGTTCTTTCCATTAACTTTTTTGATTTTATTGAGCTTAGTGGTTGTTTAATTTATGTTCGTTAACTTTGAAGATACGAATTTGCTGTTTTAGTTTTATGCTTACTGTTTGTAAAATTTTTATTCAATTTTTTCTTAGGTGAGTTATATGCTGAAGTTGGTTGTGGTTATGCCAACGAAAGCATAGAAATTGAACTCTACTGTTTTTGCTGTCAACAAAAAATCTGCTTTAGCTTTCATGTTTTAAACAAATTTTACTCGTATAATCTCTGCAAACATGACTGAGTGACTTACAAGTTATGACAAGCATACGTGAATGATATACAGCGTTCATAGTACTTCTTTATTTGGTTCTTTCTAGTCGGCTTCCAACAACCACGAAGGCGGAACAAAAATAGAAACTTCATGCCAAAAAATGTTCATGTTGACTGGAGAGTCAACTACCGTTTTCACGCAACATTGCCAAGTCTCGCTCTTTTTGTTCTCGAAACATTCGCCACAAGGAATGGCAGATAGTTCGCTGGAGGACCTGAAGTGTATATCTCAATCAGCCTATAAAAATCATAAAATGGAAATTGCTGAATATATATTGTGTCCGTTGCTCTCGAGACACAGATTGTGTTTTTTCTGTTAAAATTTTGGCTTGTAGCAATTTCATTTTGCATTATGTAATATAATAAATAATAAAAGAACTCTAAATTACGTTATATAGAGGAAATCGGGAGGAATATTATCAATCCCCTTTAATTTTAGGTGGATAGATCGACTGGTTTCTTGACTTTATATAAAGAGACTGATAGGAAAAGAAAGGTAAACCAAGTTTCTTGTTCTAGGTAAGGACTTATCATTATAGTAGACGGATAAATGCTAAATTGATTATGCTTTTTGCACCAACCAAACATGCGGTGTTACAGAGACTAATGTGCATGTTTTTTGCATTGCGGTGGGTACGGCAACTTTTGTCTCCATGCACCTGTACAAGATCAAAATGTATTCATTTTGTCATCTGCACCGTAATTGAAGTTTGTCCTTAACGGAATATCTGCTAGCTTTTCCATAACCCAAAGTATTATACTTTTCTCTAAATACTCATATAAACAATATCCCAGTCTAGACACTTTTGTTAAAAAACCAAATGTTTATTTATTTATTTACGTAAACGTTCTGCTGTCAAGATATTTTTTCTATGGTCTTTCCCGTAAGTTTATATATGAAACTTTATTGTCTTATTTTTTTTTTTTTACATTTTTATGTGCCTTACAAAAGTAAGAAAGTGTGCAAATTTTCTTATAACTTTTGTAACAATCGAACTTAGTAGTGTTTATTTGCCCTTGATCACCGTAAGATTAAATCAGTCAATTTGTCTTCCAATTAACAATCCATTGTCCGATGTCAGGCAGGTACAAAAGTAATAATAGAAAATTAAAAGTTTCTACATACAGAGACTGAAATTATTATCCAGCAAATGTTTAACAATTAATGCAAATCTACAGGACAGAAGTATTTTCCGGAGTCTCTAGAAACGCGCAATGCAAATAGCTTCGACTGAACGGTTCCCATCCGCGCAATTAGCCAACATTTCTTACAGTAATAGGTACTCACTATTCGACCCGGCCAGTTTTACTTATTTTACTTGCTTCTAATATTTTTGTACAACTTAACCGTTTTTCCGTTTTATTGTGCTCTTTTTCTCTAGTTGTAGCTAAACTAAGATATTTTGTATTTGTCCACAATATACATTGCTTTCTAAAATGTTTTCTATATAGTAGAACGAATGGGAATTTGATCTATGAAAATAAAATTTTATTAACTTGTTTGTGTTGGAAATGTTTAAGATATCACGGATGCTGTTGCGAAAAATAAAATTGTTATGCTTAAAAATATCTCAAAGAATTTAGAAGAAAAGAAACTACATTTTTTCCTCTTTTTAGATTTAAAAATATTGTTTAGTTTTGTAAATCAACCTATCTATAGTATAAATTTTTTGAGAATTAATTTTATTGCCTTAACATATTTTATTAAATTCTTATTTTTATACTCGCCACCGAAGTGTGTGGGCACATTCATTTTGTCCAAACATTTGCAACACCCAGAAGGAAGCTGCTTACATCCAATAAAGTAAATATATTGTAACAAATTTCCGCTTTTCTCGATACGGCCCGTACCACCAGATCGTGCATATTTTGGTCAAGAAAAATACATTTCAAAGTCCGTTTATTTACAATTATATTCCTTAAATGTAGGATTATTCACAATTTATTTTTTGGCAATACTTTCGACTGCTCAACTCAAATATTCTTTTTCTACTAACTCTCCCTTCCGCAGGTATTCATTCTACTTATATACATTTTTACAAACGTTGTAAAATACCCAAATACATGGGTTTATTTTGAATCCCTGTCTGCTTTTCCGCTAATTGTTCTCATCAGCCGGAAGCAGCATGACGCGCCGCGCCCTCTTTAGGGACTTTATTATTTGGAAAAATTACTCTGGATTTGGGATTTCCGTAACAATATTCTTAATCGGCGTCGAGTTTCGAATAGACTTAAGAATGTCCGTCTGCCTTAGACTTAAGTTAGTCTGTCTGACTGCCCATCTACCTATCTGCGTAATATCTGCGGTAAATATTGCCTTGATCGCAAGAATGAAGACATCGATTTTGACATATACACAGTGTGCGTTGCGGATTGTATGGCGAAAATGTAATTTTTGAACATAATACTGCAGTTAATCTCAGTGCAGAACGCTACAGAAGGAGGATTACTGATTTTTTGTGACACGAAGTAGATAATTTCGGCTTGGACAATATGTGACTTGAACCAAATGATGCGCCGTGCCATACATCTTGTGGCAACATCAATTTATTACGCACAAGGTTTAACGACCATGTCATCCCCAAAATTGTGAGCTTGATCCAAAGATCATCCGATATAACCCTGTTACACTTTTCACTTCGGGAATATGTTGGAGCTATGGCGTACTCTAACTCTCAATGTCTTTGCTCACCAAGATTATACGTATTTTGGTGAAATAAAAGAACATTTATTTAGAAAAGCGAAAAAAATTCGTATTCCAAGATTGAATCTTTAAAAAGACCCATAGGCGATCAGTTATACGTGAAGTCATTTGTCATTAAAAATGGCATGAGCCAACAGCTAAAGTAAAAGAAATTCATGTTGATATCCTTCACAGTTTCAGTTTTTGTTACAAATTAAACAAGTAAGAAACTTATATTCGGCGGGGCCGAATCTCGCATACCCCCACTATGTTTTTCGCATTCTACTCTCCAAGTTCTTTTATTTGATGCCCATGTCGCTGGTATTGATCATTTGAGGAGTGTACAAAATAGTTTTAAACGCTTTGTCTTCTTTGCCTTATGATAAATAAGCATTAAAAGTGAAAAAAATTAAATTTAATTACTCGTAACTTTGTGTGGACACGGCCGATGGAGTCCATTTATGAAACTTGAAAGTAAAGTGTTTCGTAAAGCAAATGTGAAAAGTTTCGGCTTTCTGACTTCAATAATTTCCGTGTAACGACAAAAAATCCAAAAATTTTTGTTAAATAGAACTGAGTTACGTTCAGTTTATGCATGCTTGCGCGCTTTTGCTCCGACCAATTTGAACCATTATCAACACCTGCGCGCAGAAATTTCCAATGTTTCTACCAAATTGGAAGTCGATATGTTAATTTTTGCGACCAGAAGAATGCCAACAAGCCTTGGTCAGTATTGAATTTCGGCCGTGTTTGTCCTTCCGTCTGGCCATCTTCCACTCCGGCTGTTCACAAAAATGGAGATATCGGTTTCCAATGCCAAAAAATTGAAAATCGCCAAAGCACCTGCCTGCAGTACAGCATAATTTTAAAACATTTCTCTATTCAAGAACAAGAGAATTCAAAAAAATCTTTCTCCTTGCTCATAAGCCACAGCAATAAATATTTAAATATTCTATTTCAAAATGATGATGTTATGTATGGAAGATCCGAGCTCAACCAAATATAATTTTCTGACTTGTTGCCATTATAATTATTTGATATTATCTTTAATTTACGTGTTTTCGTTAACAAAAATCTGTTTTGATTTCAGAAGTAACGTTATTAATAAAGAGAGAGAGAGCCAAGTTCAAAAGCTTTTCAATTTCATTAACAAACTGAGATAAACAACACAAATATGCCTTTTTGTTGCTATCCCTACGGTTTTGTTGCTATCCCTAAAATAGAAGAAATCTAAGTAGCACAAGTAACTCACACACCTATCTCAGCTTCCGCCTATCTTGGAATTTAAATGAGCGGTTATTTAAAAACGGTCAGCCAATTTGCCGTTCGTTTGAATATGGTCAACATTTTTGAGCATGTCAATAAAAAAGAATATATATACATATATATATGCATTTAAAATATGGATGAAAAGCTATTAAATATATTGTAAGTTTCTGGAATTCAAAGCAGCCAAGAAAGCGTATTATATGTTATACGTATATGTTACACATGTGGCGCAAGTTTTCGACGTTTCAATAGCATAATTACAAGATTAAGAACGCAGATCACCTCGAGTATCAAACCAAAAGTTTGATAACCGAATAAAAATTCTTGACACACTTTTAAAGCAATAGCAGTCACTTTAAATGTTCGTGAGGCAATAGTTTCTAAATGTTTAAAGATGGGACGTACATTCAGAATATGAGGGCATAGATGGCGATGCGAATTAATGTCTTCAGATGTTCAGAGTTCGGATTTTGGTCAATGTTCTTCTGCGTGGGATATCATATTCCAAAAATGTTAAAGAAAGTGTCTTTTGGATTCGTCATGATTACCCAACATAGAAAGCAATGCCCCATGATGACGAAGCATTCGCATAAAGCAAGAAAGAAACAGGTAGACACAGTGTGTGGCGCTGCTTATTCTTATAACATCCCCACTAGATTATCTGCGACATTTGACTGCAAAATAGATCATTCGCCTTATTTACATAAAGATTTTCTTACAAACATTTACTATGTCTAAGCCAGACAATGCGCGTAATTAGGAATCATTTTCATCGAATTTATTTATGAACTATTAATCAACTCATCAAAGAAAAGTTTCTACACATTTGTCTGAGCACTTGGACAACGTTTTTAATAATTATTAATTGAACGTACACCACCTACCACAAAAAAACAATATATTTGTTGGCTCAACTTCTTAACTGGCTCTTCATAACAATATTGTCTTCAAGAAAAATAGCTTTGATTTTAGAAAAACACTTCCCAATTTTAGAAAGCATACTTCAAAAGGCCTATAAAGCAAACCCATCAAAACGAACTTACAATTGAAACTTGAACTCAATCGAGAATTAATGCAAGGTGTTTATGCATAGGGGAAGTACGGAAACTAAAATTATACCACAAAGTGTCTCTTTATGATCTTCTATACTTAACTTCGAACAAGAAACGTTACATTAAAATTTGCATTCCGTCGTACCTATTACATCAACACCTTATATGTTGGACGGCACCAAATCCTTTCGGATTGTGTCAATATTTTTTGCTCGACAATGATATCCCTTAGTGGCTACAACTTTGTGTACATTTGGCAGCCATTTGGCAATTCTATAGATTTTTACCTCATATTGATTTCATGTTGCAAGTCCTTCAGCGAAAATGCTTCTTTTGCAGCTTTCGATAAATATATACTGAAGAAGCCAATTGCCAGCTTATCGCGGCAGATAAATTGCATATCTAACTTGCAATTTTCTGTCTCATTGGTTTACAGCTCTATCTGCATTCATAATACCGTATAATTAAGTTTCTTTGTTTCCATATGGTGGACAGTAAACAGCACCCGCTTTTAAGAACGTGAGGTTTTCCAATGAAGTGCGTCAAGTTGCGGTTAAACTCGCTCAAGAAATGTAATGCGTCGAAAATATCATTTTGACAGGGCCGTTACTAGCCCCGTCAAAAGTCGAAATGGATACTTTTTCTTTCCTTCCTCATTTAGAATGTTCGGCTTTTTCACCGCAAACCTAAATCCTTTAACTTCACAAACTTCCACTTCCCACTCTTTTAATATAATATATTCTGCTAAGCACAAAAAGTTGAATATTTTACAGATGCTGATCGTGATTGCGATTAATATAATCGTCAATCTCCCAGAAGTTATTAACTTTTTTATGATCGATGGGCCCACTTGGAAATTTAAAAAGCAGTGGGCTCAAGTACTCTGAAATCGCTATCCACTAAACTTTATTGTAGGAGCTTCAATTCAAAGAATATACAGAGTGTCCAACTGCTATGTGATAAGTAAGCAAGATTTTCGAGGAAGATTGTGATTGAACCTAATGCATTGACATCGTCTTTCAATGTAAACATGAGAAATATACTTCCAGTGAAGTCGAATATCCGAAATATCCAAAGAAAAGTCAACTGATTTCCTAACAAAGAGTTCAATGAAAAAGAAACATCAAATGCTTGTTTCTTTGGAATAAATTTCAATTAGTATTTTTATATTATTTGTCAATTATAATATTTAGGGGCGTTTCACTTGACAGGCAGATTAGTCTGCAATACTATTTATTCAATGCTATTTATTCAATTTATACAATCCGCCATAAGTGTTTCGTGTTACTTCATTAAATCCTGCACCACTTGTACACTAAGTTAATTTACCACTTGGGAAGACTTAAGATAGGTCCACGTTTTACTGTACTGATCGATTCAGAATAATATAATTCAGAATAATCTGCTGAATATCGATTCAGAATAATACACTGAATATAATTCAGAATAATGGGCTGAATAGGTGAAGGTAGATATTACACTGACGTATTTTTGTACAAAGAGAAACACTGTTGAAATTGGTTTGATTCCGACAACTTTTGGGTTCCTTCCCCACATTGTTTTTAGGTTGTATGAAAAAATTCGTGAATTTCAAAATTTTACCAAAAATGCGGAAAAAATGCGGACAGCAACGATTTTTTTGGGAACAAATTCGTTGTAAGGGTATTTTCCATGAATCGAAAGTTTGGATTATACCAGAACCAGATCACTGATCAGCGTTAGTAGACTATCGAATTCAGTCTTATCAAAAGAATAATTTGGCGACTACGGTTCGATGAATAAGGTTATGTTAAAGAAAGGACGATAACAATCTCGACGGCCAACAATGACCAATTAAAAGATGGAAGCGGTCGCACAAGGTACCTCTAGACTGAGAAGTGTTAATTTTAAAAATTTCTATTCCACTGGATTCAATTGACATGTTTTTGCTGGATATGTGAAAACTGCTGGTCTCGATTGACGTATCTACCAAATAGCTGGACACAGATCCAAGTTTTCAAAGAGGGGCTACAACAATACCACAATCGTGGCTACTTTGACTAGCGTTTGCAGAAAATGAAAAAAAAACTGTAGCTGTAAGAGTCGGTGGATTAATTCACCGCAGGAAACTGTAGAAACGACAAGAACAATTGACGACTGCAATGTACGTTGAAGGGATAAACAATTTGAAGAAATTATCTCCGAGTTGTGAGAAATTAGGCCTGCTCTTAGGAGGGCGAATGTGTTTTTTTGTGTGAATACAGCTACGGACTTGAAGTTTTAGATTTCTAACCTATTCGACCGCATGAAACGTCAACGTCGATTGGTGCTCATATATTTTGAACGTAGTAACCTTAAATTTCTTTTTGAAGAGTGCCTAAAGGACAATATTTTTGTAAACATGCCCAATATATTTAAGCAAAAAAATTACTAATTAACGAGCTCGCTTTGAAAAGACTAACAGAGCTGAGAACGCTTCAATTAGTTTTCAGTTTTCACATCAAATTGTTAAACATATAACTTTACAAACTTCCCCGGCCAATACTCCGTTCGTTTTAAAATATCTGTTGTGTATTTCTCAATGTTATAAATGAAATAACAAACTTACCCAGCCGCTATTGATGAATATAAAAATATTTTCAATCAATTTTGATTTAATATTTTATTTTATAATTTCCATCGATTTGAAAAACGCTGCTTTAATACGATTACTAGCAACGGTAACGACAGTAAGAGAGTACCGTTAATATCATTAGTACTACCAATCATTTTATACCACTTACATCGGAATATTTGTTTAAAAACAAACGGCGAAGTTGTGCCTTTTAAATTAAAATTTAAAATTATAAAAACACAGTCCTTTAAAACAAAAATAAAAATGAATCAATGATAAAAAAAAACTGTTTTCATCATAAAATTCAACGACCGGTTTATTGAGACTCTATATATGAACACAGTTATATATATATTTTTCATTTTTTCAGTTATTTTAGTGAGATGAAAACTTTTTCAATGAAACTTCCACTTTAAAAACAAAAAAAATTGAATAATAACAAGTAAGAAAGTTACATACACCTTGAGGCGATCCTTGGACACTCATCAGCTTAAGCGAATACAATCAAATTTTATAGTACATTATTACCTGTAGACGTGGTATTTAATCGACAGTCGATAGCTTTCTACAGAATTTTAAGTTAATTCTAATAAGTAACTGCAGACTAACGGTTCCGGAATTTTTGAAAATTTTTGCTGACGAACGGACTGATGGCCAACGACAAATCGACTTACAATCTTATACTGACCAAAAAATATACACTGCATCATTGAATGTTGCAATAGGCACAACTTAAATAGTTTGCCGCAATTTTTGAATTACAGGTGTAAAAAATAAGTCTCAAGTGTGAAGGTTACAAAACCATCATATAACAACAATAAAAAATACCCTACAATTTATGATAGGAGCAAAATCCAAAAGATAATAAAAACATTCATTTGTATTTAATTTAAGCAAAAAAAAGTGTTTGTTTTTTCATTAAACATTTACTACAATAAAATTATATAAGTAAAACATATAATAAAATCGGATAAACATAAATCGATCAACCAGCGAAATGTGTAAGAATTTTGTTAACGTTCGTAAGCCAACGGAGATGTTCAGCATGTGAATCTTTCGTAATGCAAACATAATATTTTCTTGTCAAGACATCTTAAAACGGGAGCTTCACCTTTTCTCCTAATTACTTTTAATTCAATTTAATTTAATTTGTTACTTAAAATATGTATACTTCGAATACTTACAATACATTGTACGTATATAATATTTTTCATACATCTGTCTTTCTTCATTTATTATGATATAATAAAACAAAAAAATTCAGTAACTTAGCACCAGCAATCAATGGTTGAGTAATTCTCTTCCTAGAAATAATTTATAACTGGAAAAAAATGTATGAAACAAAAGACTAGAAAAAATTGTTTCAATATGTAAGTACCCCAACGAAATTCATTTAAAAAACCACCTTTATAATATTATCTTAACCGCTTCAATGTATATATATATATATATATATATATGTATGTGTATACATATATACATACATGTATATATATACATACAATGCCGTTTCTCATTTAAAAAGCGTATGTCCAGAGACCTTACAGTAAATAACATACAGCAGCAACAGCAACAGCAGCACTAACAGCAACGGCAACAACACAATTTTGTGATGATGGCATAGTCCCAAAACATGAAAATATAAATTTTTGGGGCGCCTCTATGTCGGACAATTCAAGCGAGTACGAGTCGTTGACATCCGTGTTGTTTGTTATTGCTGTTCTCGTTATAGTCAACATCGCCGTCATCGTCAACATCATCATCATTCAACTTTCCCAATTCCATATAGCATTTAAGCAAAAATGTGTTCCAACTCTCAGACTTTGCACATCACAACGTTATCAAACATTTCTTACTCTCTCTCTCTCTCTCTTTCTCTCTCTCTCTCTCTATTCCTCTGTTACTATTGCTCTCTCTTTTCTTCTTTCGCCCCTAAATAAATTTCTTACTGTCAGTTCAAAATGGTGAGTGTATCCTTCCATATCTGATATACATATATATATATATATATATATATATATACTTAAGCATATATGTAAAAGTTTATATATGAGTTTTTATATAAATTTGCAATGTCGCCATTTATTTTTTACGCAAACAATCGTACTTTAGAGATTTTTCACTTTTTTTTCTTCCTTGTTTTGTTTTTGGAATCGAGAGGATGATGGACGTAAGGGATAACGAAAAAGGAAAAACTATAAATTTAATGAATGCTACATATCCGCAACACATGCAGACACTTGTTTGCCCGCGTGCACGCTTGTATATACGAATTTAAGCTACGATATCTTTTGTGCGGCGGTGTGTATGATTGCTTTCATATATGCGAGTGCGAGCAAATAAAGTTGTTTACGCATTTTATATATATGTATACATATATTATAGTCTTTTTTCCCTTCCTGCCCTATGATTATATTTTTATGTAGTTTTCCTTTTTTTTTCTGCAGCTCTGTTACTCTTTCACTCCTGCTGCTATTTTGTGGCTTTTTTCCCGTTTTCTCGTTACTGGTTTCATTTTTACTATTTATATTTCGGTCACCGGAAAACATAGGCTCATTGAATGCATTATTCCATTTGTGACATATGACAATATACGTGAAAAACCCGCAATTATCAAACCCAGCTTGAGTGCTAACAGCCCGCCGTTCATATATCTTGATGTAAACTCTTCAATCAAAATGATATAAAAAAGGGTACAGATAAAAAAGGAAAAATTTAATTTGTCCGCCTTTCAGTGCAAGGTCAAAGGATAATGAATTTTTTTCATAAAGTTTTTTACTATTACCTAATACTTCTCGTACCAGCGTTCCGTGGCTTTCAGACGTGCGCAACTCCAGTTTACCTAAGCTTTGCCAATTTTTGATATAAATATAAAGGGCGGCTGTCACCTATTATAAATACGACTTTCTTGAGACAAGCTTCACTCCTACACTCCTACCCCTAGAAGGTTCTTTCTGCTCTGTTTATGTATTTTAGATCTGTGGTAGATTATAATTTAATGGAATCGCGCGTCCATCTGGCCGTCCATTTCTAGACTTTGGAAAACTTCAAACTCTCATTAATGTGTCATAGCTTACAGCATATGTGAATCTATCCAAAAATATTGTTGCCCGGTTGGCCGATTAACATGTTTACAATTAACAGGTAACTGTGCGATTTTTGTGTATTTACTTGAATGGCGGCGAGTAGTGGATATCTGAGATTCGCCCCCCAAGATGAATGAAATTTTTTATTTATTTTATTTTTTACTGCTTTGTTTGCTTGACTGTGCGGCTATGCTTGTGTACTTTTTTTCCTTTCTTTTGTATATGCAATCAAAACACTTTATGCTCTATTTTTAATTCAGTGAAAAAAAAAGAAAACAATTGCAAAAAAAAAGAATCGCGTTACTTTCAACGCTCGTAAAATGTCGCGATAACAATTGAATTCTCAACATTGTTAAATCATAAAGCTTGTAGTCTGCATAGTTGTTTGGTTGCATGAGTTAGTGGGTTTAATTATATATACATTTTCCTCTGGTGTGGTCTGTGTAATACAGTTGTTTTACTAGGGTTGATATTCGGTCGTTGGTGATGGAATGCTTTGCATTAATATTTTTTTTTTTTAATAATGAGAAATATACAAATTTATTGATATGAGAAACATACAAAGCATGTTAAAAAAGTTTTTTTATTTAATTATTCAATGTTAACTTTTTCAAATAGTGTTTTTACAGGCTACACATTATTAACATTTGCTTCCAACAATCATTTCAGTATGAATAACAAATTATGCTATTTTTTATTTTGCACCATATTTACTGAAGAGGAAAGACATGAAATTAGACCAATTAAAAAAGAGGAAAAACTTAGAAAACTGGTGTTATAAAACACACCATAGAGCAAGATAAAGCTAAAGTTTCGGGACTCTACTTTGGATACCGGGTAATAGATATACAAATTTTAGCTCTTTTTTTACTTTGGACATTCACTGTACGCATAACATCTGCAATTCATAGAACATTAATCACATTTTTCGTATTGCGATCGCTGCATGTGCCGCCATATGGTTTATCCAATTTTTTCTTATACGTTACTAACGCAATGTTGGATGTGCGTTATCATGATCAACGCGCTGAAGGGTGGTAGGTTGTGTATAGACTATGATGACAGAGACCAATCAGAACATTTGACACTGACAGCGCAAAATGTAAGATTGATATGACAAAGATGGTTGCGTTTGATTTTAAATTCTATGTAACTTAGGATGTAAATTAGTTTTAAAAAAACTTTGATTAAAAGCCAACGATGGCTTATTAATATGCGCAACTTTTAATTATTATTATTATTATTATTATTATTATTATTATATAAATTTAGCCAGAGAATAAATTCTAAGGAGAAAGTCTTAAAGCACTAGCATCTAAGGCTTTTTAAAGGCACTTGAGGTTTAAACCCACGACCATTGAGTTGCTAGTCGCTACTCTTGCCTATTCAATTGACTTTATTACCGTTTACATTTGTGTGTGTTTGCAAATCTATATTTCACTATTACAAATGTCTATAAATAATAAATATTGTAAAAATGTGTTAGTATTTAACAATTAAGGATCAAAAATAACGCATAAAATTACTTCTTTCTGATGAAGAAGAATTTCGAAAATGCTTTTTATATATATAAATATTTATATATAAATATTTCAAGCATCCATTATTTAGAAATGTGGCTTATGTTCATCAGCTTACAGCCAACTGCGATTTGTCTCGTCTATGCTAAGATTTAAGATGTTATTTGAAATAAGAATAAATATTTTTCACTTAGAGAAATAAATTTTTGAAAAAGGTATGGTTTACGTTGAAGCAAGCAATGTTTCAATTTCTCAATAATTAATAGAGGACTAGCTGCGACGTTTATTAATGTTATGGCAAGCGTGTAATGACCGTAAAAATCTGTAATTTTCTGATAAAATTAAATGCAAATTTTCAGTGACATGTTGTCATAACACCTTTAAAATTTAATCAGGTGTTTTAAAAAAACATGTTATTTATAGTTTAAAAACAAATAAAAAGTTTTGTAACTCTACAGTAATATAAATATTTAATAGTATTTTACTGTTTTTTTTTTTTTTTTTTTTTTTTTTTTTTGTTCAGTTTTTCATCTTTTCTCTGTTACCGGGCCTCTCCGCTTAGCTGGTTGTTGTTGTTTGCCTGATATCTACCAAGATATATATCTCAAAAATTCTGATATTGTTTTCTTTTTTTTTTTTTTTTTTTTTTTGTAAACTGCAAATAACTGCATGTATATAAAGAACGCATTGAAATTTATGACAATATAAAAAGTGTGTAAAACACAATAACACGCTATCACTGTCACAAATTGAGTATTAAAAGGAAATGTGCATGTGTATGTTTGCACTTTCATATAAGTGCATGTTTGTAAATAACAATGCATATAAACATATATATAGCGTATATGCATATGTGCAAACATTCGTTTATGATCGCGTAAGCTATTGTGTGGGTGTTAACTCAATTATAAAAACCAAGAAAAAACAGAAAATATTTGATCCTGTTTTATTTTGTGTATTTATTTATGTCTTTTTAATTTATTTATTTTTGGGATTTAAAAAGTTGTAAAAAATTGTTGAAAAATAAACAACATTTTCATTCATTTATTAAAAAGTCCTGCAGTTAGGTATTATGAAGATAAACAATTCATCTCAGAACGAATTTCCACGCAAGAACGTAGTCGCCACGCAAGCTTATCTTCCACATCCCTAGTAAATATGAGAGAGATTACTAAAGCAAGTTTCATGCAATTTAAATTTTTTTCGAAATTGTTCTAACTATTATGGCATGCAAACCAATTCCGAATTCAAAGTTAATTAAAATCTTCTGTGAGGATATTTTCTAGTTCTCTACTTTTCATATCAGTTTAGGCAATGTTGAGAAGTTCAGCAACCGATTAACCTAGAGGCGATGAGTAAACGCGACAAACGATGATCAACTCGGGGTTTCAAGCAATTCCCGCAACAAATTTTTCAATATTACAAACAATGGAGAAATTACTACATACCCATTGTCTACTGACGTATATATAGTTATATAAGCATTATCTACTGACATATATCTACGCAGTTTGTCTTAAAAATATGCAACCTGACCACAGAAGATGGCAAGTTTTTAGACAAGCAGTTGCTTCTTGACAATTATTTGAGCGAGTCAACGTGAGTCTTTTATGTACCGGGCTGCCATTAAGCATTTGTTTTTGAAAGACAAGTTTCTTACACAAATTAAATATCGGTTGGACGCCAAGCGCGGGAAATATGCTTCATCATTTGTATGGCGAAATTTTGCAGAGCTGAATTGAAACGATGCTGTAGCAGCTTGGGTTAAGACGGAAGTTCGTCACGGCCTAAAAGTCTAACTGTTCACGGAATTTCCCCACGCGGTATTAGGCCATCATCGAATGGAGTATACAAAAGGCTATAATATGCAACGCGTTCATCACATGTTAAGTCTAAAATTAGGCAAGAGGACGCTGGCCGTACGTTGGGTGCTGACATTGCGAACAATAGAAAAAAAGCTCCGACTCACACAATCCTACCGACCATATTCTTCAGCTCTATCCTTTCCTAACTATCCTTAAAAGAATGCTCGAAGAAAAAGATTTAGATGACATGATGAGATCACGGTGGTAACTGAAGCATATTTTGGCAAATCATTCAATAAATAATGGAGTATCGAGTAATCGAGTAAAGTCGAATTTTCCAAAAAAAAAGGAAATCGTTTTTCTTACTTACGTCACAAACTTTTAATACAACCTTTACAAATATACGCAATGTATATCCATCATCTAAAAATCAGGATAATATGTGAAAGCGATAGAGGGGTGCGCGGCCGGGCGAATAGGCGGATGAATATTACTAAATAAAATATAGATTCATACATCAACTCCGAATTTTACGCCGACCAAGAATAGTTTTTGGGGGTATCTCTGATGCATGTGCTTATAGAAATCATCAACGAAGTAATAAAGAGAAATGTCTTGTATTTAAGCATTTCTGCTGAGTTGCACAAAAATGAAGTAAAACTCCTACACGTTCTCGAATGGTGAATATAATAACGAGCTCTCTGGATCATAGGCAGTTCCGTGAAAGGTAAATGTCACTCAGTAGTGTCAGAATATCGAATTCGTCGAATAACCTAAACAAAAATGTGTACAAAACCCTGCCTCTTAATTAACAACACGCTACTTTATTTATCCGTATTAATATACTATACTTTTATTATTTCATGTATGCATTTCATAACAAAATATGTAAATATATATAAATGCAAGAGATGACGACGAAAGTTGATAATAAATTGGAAAAGTAAATAAAAAGGGTTTAAATGGAAAAATATGAAGTGCAAAACAAGTTTAATAAAAATGTCCAGTACTATGCACAATAAATAAATGACAAAATTGTATTTGTCAATGAAACTAACTTTTGTTTTTATATTTTTGAATAGTAAACATAATAATTTTTCATTTATTTGAAGCACTTTTTAAGCAGCAACCATTTATGAAGTCGGACAAGGTGCTGTCTAAATTAAGTACAATTTCTCAAGACATTATATTCTATTGATCATTGTAAGGGCACAACTTCTTCTCTTCTCTTTGTTTGTGTTCGTTTGAGATTAATTTTTTTAATATTGCCACGAGAAAGGAAGGCTTGCCCGAGCAGACAATTGGTCTTCGATTGAAATCTATGTTAATCATAACAACCAATGTCTGGTGATAACGATTGGAAAGGTAACGCATTTCAAGGCGGCATTGCTAACGTCTCCTGGGCGCGTTGTGCAAAATGAGGCCTACCATCATCGGAATGCAAAATATCGATACTATTTGGCACACTGCGTTTACTTCTTCTTCGTTTTCCACAATTCAGCAAATCAAGAACAGATGATTCGCTGTACTGAGTTTAACGGTTCAATGCGAACACAAACATCTTTGTCCAAACCTTAATAAATTTAGCAATTCGTTTTGGTTGTATATGTATTATATCCACATGCGAAGAGTGTGCCCATACTCTTTTTGCAATAATGTTTGCAATACCCAAAAGAAAGCTTTAGACACCCTATAAGGCGTATATATTGTTGATCAGCATGAAACTCTCAACCATTTAAGCCTTGTCTGTCCATCAGTGTGTCGACGTGGCGGGTGTTGTTGAGTCTCTTCTGGTCGCAAAAATGAAAATATTAACTTCAAACTTTGTAGGCACATTGAAAATGTCTACACGCAGATTGGTATTGACAATGGGCCAAATTGGTCAGAGTACATGCCCGCAGCGAAGCTATATTGTCTAAACAAAAATTTAAGGGGGTTTACTCATTACTCACACATTATGAAAGAGAGAAAGCCGAAATATGATGCAGTTACTTTACGAAAAACTCTATTTTTTATGTGCAAAAAAGGAAATAATCGACCATGTCCACAGAAAGTTACAAGTGATTAAAGTTTCTTTTTGTCACTTTTTTGAGGTTTTATGCTGAATAGCCATAAGGTAGACAAGACAGAATGTTTAAAATCATTTTGTACATTTCTCACATAAAGATATATTATTTGACTAAAAATGCCTTAATTCTAAAAAATATGGTGGACACCACCACAACGTGATGGATTATTTTTTCTTAACATTACCACCAATATGGATATAAAGTGAAAGTACATAGAGAATAGAAACCGAGGAGCTGACTTAATTATGGTGGCCGTCATGACGTAATGGATTAACCTAACATGGACACTTAAATGATATCAAAGAAGACAAACTTTTGTTTTAGGTCGATTTGATTTGTTTCGTAGAAACATAACCGGTGAAACCTACCCTATTCCAGGATTCACTCTACTAGACAGAATCAGCCAACATATAGAAATTTTAGTTCGTGTGAAAAATAGAAGGGGGATTATGGTTAACGTCAAAAGGAACAGTTTCTATTCAGCAGAGTGCTTATTCAAAACAGATTTGAGTAATGGAAGTCTGAGACTGCAGTACGTAGAATTCAAACATAAACTTATTGTTTACATATTCGTATATCCGAATTCGAATTACCCTAAAAAAAAATTCAGGCAAAATTTGATTCCGATTTTAAATACCGTATTGCAGAGTTATAACGAAATCCAAAATATTATACTTTTAGGCGACTTTAACGCCTGCCGCAGACAAGAGATAGAATTCCTCCGCTGCGAACCTTGCCCATAAAAACAAACTGAAAACCGTCACTGTTACTGACAGTTTGTCTGTATTACAAGCTATTCGGAATCCTTCGACTTCGAGATGGAGCACCATCAACAAATTAAGGAATATAAGTACAACACCCGGCGGAAAAATTAAAATGTTATGTGTTCCTAGTCATAGCGGTTTATTGGGAAATGAACAGGCTGATCGAGCGGCAAAGTATGCGACTTCTGCACCTCTAATTATGGATGATGTCATGGAAAAGTTGGATCTTCAAAGATACATTGGAGGAAAAGTTAAAGAGAAAATTACAGAAGGAAATCTACAATGCCATCATCAACACTACTATTCTATAAATCCTCAATTAATTCCACCTTTATATCCAACAAATGTCGAGAAAA
The DNA here is from genome assembly GCA_000688715.1 of Glossina pallidipes. Taxonomy (NCBI): domain Eukaryota; kingdom Metazoa; phylum Arthropoda; class Insecta; order Diptera; family Glossinidae; genus Glossina; species Glossina pallidipes. The sequence goes on from KK499782.1 coordinate 1,071,704, forward strand.
TCAAGATCCAAACATTTTCGAGAATTCGCCTTGGGCATACAAGTGGAACTCACCAATGGATCTTGAAGAAGTCTTCCTCCCCAATCTGCAGTTGTGGACAAATTCTTATTATAAAGCACATTCTCTGCGACTGCGTTAACTTTTCCTTGGCTAGAAGTATTGCATTTAAAAGGATTAACCCTTTGGACTTTCTAAAATCAGCTTCAGAACAGAATATTAATTCAATATATTACTTTATTAAAACTACTAAGCTCAATATCTAATGTAATTTTATAAATTAGAGCCGATAGCCTGTGTTGCTAGTGCTCAAGCTCTTTTTTGTTTAGTCTAAGAATTTATTTCATTAGTCTAAAACTATAATAACAATAATAATAATAATACATATTCGTATATCCGAATTCGGATTATCCTAAAAAAAATTCAGGAAAAATTTGATTCTAATTTTAAATACGGTACTACAGAGTTATAATATACTCTTGGGCGACTTTAATAGAATTTTTGGAGGAATACAATTTTTGGAGGAATAGATGAAGAATGCAATGCAGGTTTGCTTAGACATGGCAAGATTAAGTTAGGAAAATGAAAGGTAAGTGGTAAGTAATATGAGGACGGACGGATACTTGACTATGAACGAAAACATATTTTTTCAATTCTTACTGTTTTATTTAATTGAGCTAAACCGAGGCAAAGATCGAATAATTCCCACCTTCTGGCATTAAAAATTTGATTTTTATGAGCTACATAAGTTTGGTAAACTATGCGTCTATCGAACTGCTTGACTGTTTATGCGGAACAATATAAAGTAAGAAAATTTTTATTTATTTTATTTCCTTTACAAACGCCCAAAACATGCATGCACAGGTACGCACTTACGTTGTATTTTAATAAAGAATAGAAAATTGTTTATAACGTATAACGTGATGTATAATTTGAAAATCTTTACAATAATCAGTTTACCTGATCCCTATACATTAAAAATTTTTTCTTTATCTGCCGTATCAGCATCGTGGTAAAGCAACTTATGCATACGAAAAATCATGCCAAGTATAACATGACTCGAATCCGGTTTGTAATTGTCATGAGGACCAAAAATGTTGCATGGTATCACGGAGGTAAACATACAACCGTGTTTGTCGTAATAAACATGATTTTGAATATCGATTAGACGTTTCGCATACGAATGACCATAGTTGGAGGGAATAACGCAGCCGACATTTTATAAATATAAATGAAAGCATGGGTCACTAAACATTTTGATAATGGTTGGTATGCCAGATTACTCCCCAGCCGAATATGCCCTTCTTACTTGTTCCTATTTCATTTTAATTTTATTTTTTTTTTTTTCTTGCATCTATTTGTGGACTTAATTTTATGAACTACGTTACTGCTCTCTAGGGTTCTTTGGTAATTATTATTATTTTGTGTGGGTGCAGCAACTTGAGGCTAGTATCACAATTATAAGCGCTGTGTATATTCGACGGTATTACCGATATTTCTAGTACGCCTAGCCAACGCTACGTTTCCAGCTATATGGAAACGGCCACGTGACCCACAAATGGCGCTTTTTTGACAAGGAACATTGTCTATTCCAAACTGCGCAAAACTATTTTATGTATTATTTAGTATTTACACTGTCACATAAACTATTCAGATTTTTTTTGAATCTGAGTACATTGTCGGAACAAGCTAACTGTAGCCTTTTCTAACCAATGGCAATATAGCGTCTAGATATGAGAGGATTCGAAAGAAATCGATAACACCTGCGCTTTAGTTTCGTTACAAATCCAAATATAAAAACATTTTAAAGTTAATATATTATTTTATCGTATCACTTGCTTTCAACGTTCAGTGCAGGGGAAACATTAAATATCCAAACGTTCGAAATGCTGGGTAATATGTGTTACGGGTTCCATACCTCTATTATTCCACTATGAACTTTGGCTAGAAAATTTTGCTGCTCTACTCCAATTAAACTAAGGTGAATTATTCCTTGAGTCTAAAACCGAGTAATACTTCTTTCTTCCGTAAATCTTAACCCAAAAAATCTTTAAAATCAGTCTTTATTTTATTTTTTTTCTTTTTTTTTCGGCTACTAAAATATTTTTATCGATATTGAAAAACCATATAAAATATGATTGATAAAATAGCATATAAGTATTGAGATATTGAGAAACGCCAATTAGCTAAGTTCTCTTTACTTCATTTGCTTATTCAATTGCTGAAGGACTTCATTTATTTGAATTCAAATAAGTAGTCAAGTTTAAAGCCAAATGATCATTAGCTGTTATCCTGTTGTAGAACTTTTGTGCTGCACATATCTTGAAATCAAATATTGCACGTATAACTTTTATGTGTATACACATGAATATAAATATATATACGTATATGATTGGTATTAGAAGCAAGTCGGCTGAATATATTTATTCTTATTTTGTTAAGAAAATTGAAATTTTTCTTTTGATTGTTCAAACGATGGTAATTTCTAACTGGCATTTTATAAGGAAGACACATGTACATCTAAACGTAATTCGTGTCATGCGTGTTAAGCGATAGGTTATAATATGAAAAAATATAATATAGAACTTTTCAATACACAACGATCGGTCCTTACAAACTAAGGATCTTTATGAATCTCCCCGTCTATTGGAGATGGATGTGAATGTAACATCCTTTGTAAAAAAAATAATCTAAGCTACACTTTTCGAGTTTAAATATTGATTAATTTAAGTTCCGGTAATACTAAAGTTTTAAGATTGTTGGCAAAGCAAGAGCAAATCGGTGAAATTGATATGCCACAATGTACAAATGACGCTCCCGGAATGTGAAATGTACTGCAGTATATCTACAATACTACACCACTTAGCTGTCTAAATAACAGAAACCGACGGAGGATTGTTGACGTAATTATGACTATGTAATAGCTGTCTCTTATACACATCTTAAATAACAGAAACCGACGGAGGATTGTTGACGTAATTATGACTATGTAATAGACATTCTAACTTTGCAATTGTGTAAACAATGCCAACCATTGCATATAGAACAGGCGTGTAAACACTTTAAGCACTAACAGAAATCGTTCAAATCTTATACAGAATGTGTTATGACAATATGTGCACAAAATTTAAAAAGTTTATTGAATAAATTATCATTAGTCAACGATGGCGTCATCAGTGTAAACTTTGTCCCCTACTTTTTCCGGTAGTCATAGTTGCCGCTTCTGACCTACAACTGAAGATTTAGCTCTCTGGCGTAGAGAAAAGAAATCATTAAAACCAGTAAAACTGTTATTGATTGAGGGAATCCCAATATGGACGGCAAAGTTTTTCTTTTACTGCATTGGCTGTTTTCTATCTGGTGTTTGTTGATGACAGCCGGGTTTGCTTTGAATTTCGAGTGAAACGCGAAAAAAGCAATTTCAATTTGGGGCGAATCATTTTAAATGCAAATCAATGATTGATTGATTGTATTTAAACGTATTGAGAAAAGGAAGGTCATCGGAGATTATTATTATTACAATAAATGATTTTGGTTTACAGATGCTTAATAAATACAGTCAGTTAATTTTGTTTTTCCATAATAGATATTTGCTGCGAAAATAATGCGTAATGTGAAAATGTGATATTTATCGGGAAGTTTTACATCAAACTGGGCACTACAAGTGAAAATTTACGTCGTCATAAAATACAAACGCAAAAAATGCATTATTAGTACGTTGGAGGAACCTATGGACTGATTGAATACAATAGAATAGGCAATAAAATATTCTTTTCTTCTAAACAAAGTTTCGGGATCGCAGTAATGACTTCGACAGACACTTAACATGTCAATCTTTACTTTGATACTTTCAATGGTAAATATTTCCAATCAAAAATGGTTTCTATCACAACTCAAAAACACTGTTTACTTTCTTACAACAATATATAGAATATACTATAGGCTATATGTATAAATATAGTATGAGTATACTATACGAATACTATATGCTATACATCTGACTTTCCAAGAGTTGCTCTGTGCGTTGCAAAATTTAAAGATCTGGCACATCCTACATGTGTTAAGTAAAACAAAAAGTTTTATTTAAAATCACTAACATTAGCAATTTTATGGTTACCATCGAGTGCTTTTAACAATATACATCGGTCTTTTCCTCTAAATGCCGGTGGTCTGCGTGAACGTTCACGGTGGTAAAATTTGAGCTAGAAAGAAAGCACATCAGTAAGTATGGATTGACTTGGAAGAAAAGGAATTGAGGTAAACAAGAGTTTTCTTCATCAAGTACGTTTACCTGCGTTGTGCTTTTGTGTATTGCAATTAAACGCCCATCTGATGATCAAAGGGAGAATGAACTTCATTACGTTCAATTGATTTTAGATGGTCATGGCGTCGAATGGAATGGAATGTTGAGACACTCAACCAACTACTGATCATAGAGGGGCATAAATAGACATACTACGAACCACGATAAATGTAAAATTGAGATTCCGAAGGGTCACTTCTTGGTTGTCCATTGGCCGAAGATGAGCACAACAAAGTAACATTCAAAAAATTATGGCTACTGCATTCCAGCGTAGAGATTAGATCGTGCATATGGACACGTTTTAGACGGAATGCAATTTTAAACAAGCGAATCACTTGTTCATTCTTGTGCCAAATAAATTCACAAAAAACGCAAAGAAGAATTCAAGGCCAGATCTAGATCTATCCTTTTTATGTATGGCATCACCGAAGAGACTGCGAGTAAGAATCGATCCTACCCTTCCCCCAATAAGGAATACGGGGAACATGGAAAATCTCTCTTGCGCAGACGTGTGGATTGAAAACATTCAATGAAACTAATATAAACGATAGAGATACGAGAAGACCACTAGCAGAAAATCCATTTGAAAAATATATTTCGATTGATGAAAATGTAAACTGTAATTTTTTTATGATTGTGTTTGTTTGTCCTCCGAGAACGAAAAAGCATAGAAGAAGGTAACTATTATTTTGTGAATTATATATCATAGTAACGCAGCAAGAACATTGTGTATTTTAGACCACGTTTACCTCTTGCTGTAATTCCGAGATAGAGGCAGAAAATATAAAACGTTTAAAAAATGTATTTGTCTTTTGTTCACCCAGAACGCATTTGCGCTAAACTCACTGATAATCTTCTAAAGATATTGACAATCTGTAGCAGATATCACACAACCACGTAATACATTCTTTAAATCCTAATCGACCCACTAACACGCCTACGTGATTGGTGTTGTGAATTCGCAACAAAGCGAATAAAGTTTTCTTAGTTATTTATTTATTTATTTGCCTTTATTATCAGTCATTAAGAACTTGGTTGCTGTTTGGTACGAAAAAGAAATGTCTTACATTATTTCCTCGACAACAAAAACAATGCTCTCTGCGCATTTTTTTTCCTTTTTTTTTGCCATGGCTATCAGGTGACTTTACAACTTTTTTTTTCTTCTGTAACTGTGTTACGCAGCATAACTTTAGTAGAAATGCCTGCAGTGTTGGCTTCTACTTACAAACACTTATTTAAGTGTTATATATTCTTATATAATGTTGACATATTTTACTTTGGCAAACAACGTACGTTTAGATGCTCGTTTTTCTTTTTTCATTTTCTGCTTTTCTTTATTCTCCCGCTATTTTCCACTCGTTTTTTTTTCACTCTATTCTATTATTTTGGCTGCGATGCTCTCTCCGTATGCACAACTGTAGCTAGAGTACACTTTTAACTTTCCCAAATGTCTTTTCGGTTGTTGAATAAACAACAACAACAACAACAACAACAACATAGAAATCCTTTGAATTACAGTCATTATTTTGAATTAGTTGCTACAGACTACGCACACTTACTCATACCCCCGCAAATATTTAAGTACTATGCTATGAATACCATTTCTGTGAAAACGGGAATGTATGCATGTGCCGTACCGTACTGTAATTTCTCGTTTAGTTTTGTTGCGTAAATGTTTTGATGGAATATTAAAATAAGCTATATATTGCACATTATGCACGTGCATTTCTTTTTCCGTTTATATTAAAGTCGTTAAACAATAAGCCTTCTGTATACATGTTTAGAATTCGTTGTTGAATTGTTTTTGTAATTAAATACACACCAAGTTTATTTGAAAGGGTAACAAACTTTCGTAATACTCGCAGCATTGCGTTAACGTATGACGAACTGAAATAGTAAGGAAACTAACAATTGCCTTGAGATAAAACTTAATCTCTTCAAATAAATACAAATCAATATCAAAGTTTTCCGTTTTAGTTGGACGTTTTCACTATGGGGTTTTTTTCAAGTGCATTTTTAAGATATACAAACATAACGTTTGGCGGTGACTTTTATTTATACCCGTCAGGGAAGGCTACGTTTACACTACTCACCATTGACTTCACACAAGCCCTGCATGCATCCTATGTAAAGTACTGAATTTATTAAGCTAAGTCCCTCTGTTTGTCCATATACCCGACTGTCTGCTATTCGTATACTCAGCATCGCCAAAATTTATATAAAAAGACTGAAAAAAGTACCTTTATTTAATGGCCATAGATTAATTTGAGCCACGAACATTATATTGGACAAAACAATAAATGGCCTTAAAGACACATAACGTTGATAACACTAACAGTATGAAGCCGTGAACAGGACGTGGGAAAAGTGACAATCAATAGTTAATTAAAACGAAAAATTGTGACATTCGTTAATTTAGCCGAACGTAATTGCATTTAGAAAATAAGAAATGAAGCTCGCTTCTTGGAGAATATCTCTTCGGCCAAGGCGTTAACGTTTCCCAGGCGTGAGGAAAATTTCGTCATGTTACGTGACATCACTGCTCATTGACTAGAAAACAATTTTGTGCCATTCATTGATTCCACTCTCTGTCAATGACTAATGCAGCTGAATCGCGGAGTCGACATAAATTTAGCTCGCAAAATCAACTGACCAACTAACATCTGACAGTACGTATTAATATTTCAATGAAATCCGTACAGTACAATAATCCAATGGCCTGCTCCAGTAAATGCTCAAAAGAGGTTACAAGGGACCAGAATGGAATTAAGGCATAAATTTAGCCGCAATAGATATATGTATATATTAATTAGATCAGCTTGAGGTTTTGAGACAATTTAACCATCGATGGCCAATCACCAGTTAACTCTATAATTCCGTTAATTAAACATTGTATGTTATGTACACGCCCGTTTCGTCTATTCGTTTATGTTAGTTTCTCCACACTTGACATTTTATTTTAATAATGATTAGCCCGAAGTCAAATATGAGCTCATTTATAGGCAGATAAGTATGTAAGTATGCACTGATTTGCAGGCGGAAACACGAATTAAATGGAACTACATTTGCACGCTGTAATCCGTATTTCTGGGTTTCGTACTGAATGGTAATGAGTAACATACTTCTTTCCTCCGGTATTGCAATAAGACTTTTACTTTCGTTAAAGCTTCACGTCTACCGAAATCGTACTCTCTTTGCTGTATTCCATATTACATTTTTGCAATATTCCGAAATTTTCGTTTTAATAATTAATTAATTTTCAATTGTTATTAACGATAGCGAAATCTATTTTTAACTTACTCTAAGATAGCAGCGCAATTTACGAAAGAAACTCTTCTCTTATTCTCGTAAAACTGTGTGAATCGGAAAACATGTGCTTAAAAGAAGAGAGAGAACAACAAATTTAATATAAACTTGAAAGCAAGAATTTTATTATAGATATTTACAACTCCATTAATTAAAAGTGGTAAATATAGCATTTTCTTTGTTTAAAAATAAAAAAAATATTTCTGACGAAATAAAAAACAAATTCGCACGAAAATAAGTAAAGCAAGCTTCTTTCCTCAAAGTAAATTGTGTTGCTATATATTGAAGCTTTTCATTGCAATTTTGTTTTAAAGAAAACTTCGTTCAATTATCCATTACGGCTTGCAATGCACTAACGCAAACGAAGGCTTCAATTGTCAGTCACTCTGTCTAACTAACATTAGTTGCGTTCTGTCTGCCCCTAAATGTTGCAAAGCTTATAGCTTGAAAGGGTATACCGGGGATTTTGATGTAGCTCCAAAGGACAAAAACCATAAGCGTCACAACACACGTCCCTGACGGCCTGAATAAAGACAAGATTATAGCGCGACACAATTTTTTGGTGAATAAACGATGATGAGTATGCACAACTGAGCTGGTAAGTTAGTAAAATTTTTTAACGATTTCTATATGTTCACGAATCCTGGGTCGCCGCGTAATGAACCTGCAAATTGTAGTTGATATTTTCACATCTGCAAGCACACAAAAACTATATTTCATGAAAGATTCCTTTTATTTATATTTTCTTCTATTCTTTTATTAGTTCTATTTATCTTTCTTTTCTTCTATTGGTTTTTTTTTGCGATAGAATTTATATCACAAATGCTACAAATATATTAATTTAAGATTATTGCTTCCTTTTTTCTTTTTAAATATTTATTTCAAAGCACTCAGCAGCAACTGGTATGAACTGAATGGGAACCAGTCTACGACTTAATGTGTAGGAGCATCCATTTTGTGATTCCGAAGGTAACCGTAAGTAACATAAACATTTTTTTTTTAGATTTTGATCACATTTTTTTTTAATAACTTTTTATTTTTATTTATTTTATTTATTTACACATGAAATTCAGCTAAAATTGACGAATTGAATTGACGCTTAGAAGTAAATCTTATGTTAATTATTATTAAAAACTAATACAAAGTATGTAAAGAGATGTAAAGAAAAAAAAAGACGAAAATATAAAAGAATGAAATTCATGTGTAAATAAATCAGAGAGAGAGAGCATGTACATATCTAGCACGGAGGCACACTCGCAGCCGGTATAGATCCAAGTTCTGAAAAAGCTTGACAACCGGTAACAGTAATCCGTTTCAGTTAGGTTTCGAATGATACTAAGATGTTAAGATTACAAATTAATTTAAATATGACGTAAGCAAATCGCGCGTATTAAAAAGAATTGATTTGATGGAATTTAAAGAATCCGATATTAAGATTATGCAACAGATATAATTTAGATTTTTGTAAAGGACTGTGAAAGGATTGAAAAGCTCATATTTATATCTATACTGACACTAAACTCTATGAAGGTAAACTTCCTAGAGAAACGATTCCGAAAGTTCATTTAAAGTTCATCTCTCATATCGTTCGGAGTTTGTCGTTATTTTTCAAATATAATACATGTATAATTAATTGTACAGAATACGGAAATTGTTAAAACTTATTATGACAACAATGGACTCGTGCACATGCGATGAAGGTTCAATGATTTCGTTAATAAGGATCATTGCTGGATTGGGGCAAAAAAGTAAATCTGGTTTTCCAAAAGGCTTTTGCCTATACAAAATCAGTTTTCCGCTTTGGTTTGTTGGCTAAAAATGGCATTCCAAATAGCAGATGCAGCAATGAAGAACGCCATAGAAACATGATTACTGATTTCTATTGACACGAAGTGAATGATTTCGGCTTGGACGATATGTGACTTCAACAAAATGGTACAACAAGTCATACATTTCGTGACACAATCAACTTATTGGAAGAAAAGCTCAACGATCGTGTAATCTCCAAAAACGCCTATGTGATCTTGACACAAACTTTGGACTTTTTACTTTGTGTCTATCTTGGAGCGTTGGCTTATTCCAGTAAACCACGAACTCTCAATGATCTTATTCACCACAATTATTCGTAGCACAAATTGGTTTTTCCCGTATTGAATTCTTGCAGAAGTCCAGGGAAAATGCATGTTGATATCTTTTAGCGTTTAGCTTTTTTTACAAATTAATGAAACAAAACACTTATTTGATGACCCTATATAAATGTTATGCTACAAGCACCTTCAACTAAATTAAAAAGAATAAAAAAAAAACATTGAAATAAACATAAATAAATAAATGAAACTTCAAGGAAAAAGACAAAGACGAAAAAAAGTTTACACACGCCAAAATCGATGCATGCCCATAGCCTGCAACCAGAAGGCTATATATATGTATGGTATGCAAGCAAAGAGGCAAAGTTTGGCAACCAGATATTTGGAAACATGAAGAATTCAGAGTAAATGCTCCCTAATAGATACTGTTTGATTCCACTATCGAAATTGGATGATGAAAATCATTAAAATTGGTACAAACAACTCGAAAGGGGTTAAATCAATCGTAATTTAGCTTAAGTGTAATTAGCACGAATTGAAAAGTTGCGCGAGGACAAAAGTTAATGTTAGTTAACAGACCTTTCAGCATATCATGCTCAACGATGATGCCTAAAACAAACCTACGCCTTTCTAGGTAGGATAAGTCAGTAAGTCAGTCAGAATATGCTTGAGATGGCAAAGAGCACATGGAGTTCCTACCGACTCGAGTGAGCCAATGTGACGTTGATTATTAGGAATCAAACTATACAAGCCTATTCGAAAACAAGTCTGAGCAAGCAGGCGCAAGCACGTATATAAAAATCAAAGTCAAAATGGTTTTACTCTTGTACGATTTTAAGATCGAAAGCTTGCAAATCGAAAAGCATATACAGGGGGGAATAGGCATGTTCGGAAGGTTAGTTCGAATTTTAAAAACATCTTAGTTTACGTGCGTAATTAATTTATTTCATAATTGCCTTTTAAATAATTGCCATGTTTTATAAAAAGTTTGCCTTACGTAAAGAAACGTCTTTTTATGGTATTTTCTCTAACTGATTGCGGTAGCCAAACATTAACTAATTCTGTGGTTAAAGTTTTTGTGGCATTTTATAGTTCTAAACATACCAACATCTACAAAAACAATAACAAAAGCCACACGTTTTCACCATAAACTCGATGTGACCGTATGGTTGGTTTCAGCAAATACGTATAAACATAAAGAAAAACTTGTAGAGCACAGCATGTTGGTGAACATTCTACACAAGTTTCAGTGATTTGTAGCACCTTGAATATTTTCAATTAAAGACCTAAAGATGAAAGTTTCTACATTTTAAGTTTCTACTCTTCTCTAGTAAGGAGCAATAAATAAAAAATATTTTTGTGTGTTGTATTTTTAATAATTTCAGGTAATGGAAACTGAAAAATGTTTTTTCTTTTTCTTTTTTCGGTTTTTTTTTTTTTTTAAGAAAAAGTTGATTCGAATTTTCTCTTTTTGTCTTTCTATTATTATTACCTAAGTTTTTATGAATACTTTTCATACTTTTCAGTTAAGTTGATATGCTCTTAGTAGTGGTCTTTTGAATTATTTTATGAAATATTTTCATATAACGAGAAACTTGAAGAAAATATAATTTAATTTAATTTATTTAACACGGAAACGACACGGAGCAAGAAAATGAAAAATACAAAACTTATGCTCACTTTAACATACGAAGCTTAGATCCTAAGTACCACATACTTTTTTTAAGTTATGTTTATTTCTTACGTTAAAAAAAGATAACTTCATAAGTTTGGTCAAAAAGGAATGTAACAGACATTGCTAGTTGGACAATTCCATCTGGAAGTGATCTAAGAGAATTCCAAGAAAAAGTCGACAGAACCGTATATTCTTTGCTCTACTTGTTGACATCGGGATGATCTAAGTTGGTCTATAAACACAAATAAGTGTTTTCCAATTACTTCCTTCTAAACTTTTTTTAGCGGTTATTCTAATCCACTCTTGCTTCACTTATTGGACTAAAAACATTTCTCATTTTGAACATGTAGTTTACCATACGCTTTAAAATAAGAAAGCAATTGAACATCTTCTGCCAAAAATTCATATCTATACACTTGACTACATTCCGTTGACTGTAATAAAACCTAGCAAAGATAAAACGCTAACCTATTTCCTTCTCACAAATTCTCTTTTCAATTATTATCGCTGTGACCACTTTTTGACCTATTCTTGAGTAAACTAAAAGATTTGTGTGGCTTTATTTACACACCTAAATAATTCAAAACTTTCGCTTCAAAATCGTTTTGAAATGAAAGTTTTAAAACCCTACCAAGTCCCTACCAAGTCGGTATCCGCAGGTGCACATCTCAGTGCGGTTTGACTATACTTAGTCGAAGCAATAGCGAGTACCCATACCGTAAAAACATAACATGTACCTGCTGCGTATAGGCTGCTGCCAAACGCTTTATCGCTTTCTCTTTCCACGCTTCTTGGGAGCTTTCACCGTGCTTTCGTGAGGGATTATAATAAGAAAACTAAAATACAAAGCCGACAATTTCTAAACGTTTTTGCAGCTTACAAACTTGCGCAAAATTTTCCTCCGCAGTATTCTTTAAATTTTCATCAGGACATAAAAAATGTTATAGGAAACTATTTCTTCTCAGATGGTCAATATAAGGCATATATGATTCTTCCACTTACTGACTAAAAAAGCAATAGAGTAAAAAAAAATATTTTCATAGTATAGAATATCCAACTTCCAAACAGTTTAAAGAAAATTTCTTTGTAGAGAGAGATGCACAGTGTTCTAGCGTATTTTTAGGAAACTTTTTATAAAACAAATAAAACGACGCGGAAACTTCAATAGCTTTCGCCGAGGGAGGGACATGTCCGTGTATCAAATTTCATCATAATATGCCAAAAATTTCGATTTGAGCAGTCTCGAGATAATGAATCTTCCTGGAAAATTGAACTTCATACACTGCACAAGCATGACAAAGTTGAACGCATTTCTATGTAGCGAGAAATTTCAAAAACATTTCAATTCTGAAAAACTTGTTTTAAAGACTTAAGAGATTTATTGTTAATCTATTTAAGTGAAACGCATATTAATTCTATTGAAGAACAGGCTGTTTTTGGATTATAAAAAATAACGCAAGATGGATTTCAACAATCATGAAAATATTGAGCTTTAATAAACTTTGTCCTTACAACGTAACTTGTACTCCATTAAAGATGTGTATCGAAAATCGTCGATTTCTGTAGAATCTGTCATAACGCGATATCCGCTCCAATTTAGGGGACAACATCCCTTTTTGATTTCCCCTTGCTTAGCAGATACCCACGCATATTTATCTATATATTAATAAAACATAGATATTCCGGGGCAAAAGAGTAACGCCACCAACTATCATGATGGTTTTCCTCTCATTTCTTTTTTTTGTTTTTTGATAGATTAAATAAAAATTGCTCTGCAACGAATCACAGTCACACAATTGAGTGTATATAGAGTACATGTTATATTATCGATGTTGTGTATGTCCGTACCGGATGTGTAAGTTTAAAAATGATTCTTGATACAAATTGAACCGAAAAATTTATTAATTTAATAAAAATTATTATAAGTTTTCAATTTCTTTCGAAACTTCTTCAGTTTTATGTTTGTTTGCGTTTAGTCCGAAGACAATGAATGCCTTCTGTTATATGATAAACATTAAGATCTAAAATTTGGTGATTTTCCTCGATATGAATCAATCGAATAGCAAAATTAATATACTGATCGCCTTCTTTTTCTATGTTTATATACTTTGATATGTCGATACGTATGTGTAGAGATTTATACTTACGAAGAGTAAACGTTTTTTTTATTTCCAAATATAAATATATTTAGAAGTTTTTTATGCTTATGTGCGTAGTTGCTGTTAAAACCGTTTGATAGCTTTTTCATAAAATTTTCCAGACTCAAAGACGTCTTAGAGACCGTAAGCACATGAATAAATGATGATGATTTTGTATATTTTAAAAATACAAAAATCTTTTATAACAACTTTACGCATTGCTTTCAATTGTTATTATATTAGCAATAAATTTCACTAAAATTTCTTTAAGATAAAACTAAAAACAAAAATTGCTGTAATTAACTTTTCAACTCTTTTCATTTTACATAATAAAATGGTTAATTTAGAAAGTTTCTCAACAGAGAAGAAAAATAATAATAAAAAACTATGTACACTAAACATATTATACACTAAAGGTAGAAAACACGCTGAAAACCGTTTCGCATCAAGTTTCTTTTGTTCCAAGGAAAGAACAGTAATACCTAATGTTAGCGAGTAGAGTTTTCAAAAACACTTTCGCTTTATCAGAAACTTTTGCTGACTCTGGCTTTTGTTCCGGTGTTGTGTTGAGAATGCTCACCTAAAAATGCACAAAAAGAAACTTTAGATCATTTTGTCGGTCACTATGTACTTATTTTTGCATTAGCAGTTGTAGTCGTAGTTGTCGTACAATCCCAAAAACAACCGAACGAACCACTTGAACTTGGTCGTGGCTGAAAATTCCATAAATTTTCCTTTTATACTTTTTTACGTAAAATGTTCCTAATTTTCTTTGTTCATTCTTTTCTTTTATGTGTTGTTGTTTCACCTCAATAACAAGCAGCTTTTTCACATTGTTCAGACAGCGTTAACATTGTGGTTTTAGTTAGATGCGTGCATCTGTGCATGTTCCTATGCTTACGAATATATAGCCTTAAAACACATTAATTAAGCGTTAATTTATTTAGTTAGTCATTTGGGAGCAATTCAATTTTGTGTCATTTCTCGCAAAAGGGAAAAAGAATCGCGTAAAGTGGAAGGCAGCCTCATAAAAGGCATAAGAACATCAGAGCAAACCAAAACCAATTAATTTTAGAAAGTTTCAGTTGAAAGAAGCAATAAAACCTTTGGAGTTAATGCAGAGTAAAATTACAAACATTGTTGCAGCTTATCAAATACTGCCGTAAAGCTAAAAATTTTATAGGAATGCATTTCTGTGCACGAAACAGACTAAACAACTCATATCATAATACGTAACTCATCTTAGTTAATGCGAAAAGTTAACTACTTTACGGAAATCAATCAGTACCATTGTCGAATTCTATTATAGGAATTTACGCCGCTTCAACAGTACGGTGCCATTCGACGTCAGAATCGAATTGGTCGGTAGACTCTAGTTGAAGACTTTACTTTCTATACAACTGCCTTTGAAGTCCGAAAATAATCACATTAGAAGCGTGATTCGATCTATGAAGGTTCAATCGAGTCACAAAACGCGCTAGAAAATTTAACTTGGAATTTAAACTTCGCGAAAAACTCCAATGTTTTGTCCAAGGTTCGACTACCAAAATAGAAATTGATTCGATTTTGGTTAAATCAATTTAATGTACAATCTGACCTACAAAATTTGTTTCGAAAATAAGGCAATATTATCTAGACAAACACGACCTGGAATTACTTATTTTGAAACTTTGTCTTATACGGCTAATCTCGAACTGCACTATATAGCTCAATCACGAGCTGTCTTAAGGGGATCAATTCTAAATTGTCGAATTTTTGTCCTACAGGTTTAAACTTTAAATTCGCAGATTATAAACTGCAACTTGAAATCCACTTTAGGCCGCTAAGTTTAAGCCTCTGTATTGCAAATGTCACAAAATAGTGTCAACAGCTTCAATTCAAGACGCAAATTGTACGATGGAATTCAGTTCGGGTCTTCATTATAACGTTTAATTTGAAAACCGGTTTGAACTATGAAATTCCCCATGACTATATTACGGCTTTAGTTGAAATTTGAAAATTGTCGGGGCCTTTCAAACAAAATTGTAAGTTTAAATTTGAACGAAAGAGAAGAGAGACAAACAAGGTAAATATGAAATCCGAATTTTGCATAGGAAACATACATATATGAAAATGGTAACAAATATTTTAATCGAAGTAACCAATGAGTTGTTTTATTAATGGACGGATTTGAGCCTGGTGACTAAGCCGCATGGATTAGTACTTCCCGGTTTAATGCTTCCAACCTGTCGCGGTCCACCTTTGCAGCACAGATGACATGTTAAAAGACGCTCTGTGTTAGTTTCTTGAACTGAATGCCCGTTCTTTAAGCAGCAAACCTTTCAAATGATTGTTATTAGCATGTAATGTTAACGGCTTCATTAGCTTTTAACAAACCATACACTCCTGGTCACACCAACCACAAAGTATCGTTTGACAATATCTTTATTGATAGATAGGACCATCTGTGTGGCCAATTTACGGTTTCAGATTTACATACCTCTTAATCACAATAAAAATTTTCAATCTTATTTTCATTGCAAAAAAGGTTGTTAAGTCACAATAATCGCCATGCAAAAAGACTTATGATATTTCTGTGACATTGGTTAGCATACGGTTGCAAAACTTTAATTTTGTAATAAAATTATACAAATAAATATAAAGAACAATTTGTTTAATTTTTTTTTTAAATTGTACGTTGTGCACAAATTAGAAATGCATGCATGAGCTAATCCAACATTATAATTAGATACAGAAATCAATCATCATGTCGTTGATTAACATAACTATAAAGTGCTTATATAAATACTGTGCTTGCATGTATAAATCAAGTGCAATGCGATGCGACACTTGTCATAAATGTGTCAATGGAACTGCGATCTGCTATTGCAATCCAGTTCATTTAGGTTCGCAATATATTCGTAGTTCTATGTAGAGATAAGCTTGCAATAAGAATTACATATAAACAGAGAATCTTACTAAGTAAACAGTAATTTTTAAAGTAATAACCAATGCTTACCTACGCTCTCAATATTCGATGACAGATTATTCTGCATAAGTGTGCGACTGAAAAATGTACTCTACGACATTTGTCAGAGTAGAAAAAATATTTATTTCGTGTATGGCACGCTATCATAATGGCTTAGCCTTAGCACTTTTGGCATCGCTTTGTGACCGAAATTGCTTCTGGAATTGCATGCAGTGTTAAAGCAATCTTCATAACCTAAGTCACCATGCCCCCATCGTTATAAAATGGACTAGAGGATGGAAAATAAATTTTGACTCAGTCACTTTAATGTGACTACACATAAAAGATTAGGGCGCTTAAGATCTTACTGTTTAAGAAATTTGATTTTTTGTAATATTGTAAACTAACACAAATTTAAGAAAAAAATTTGATATAATAATTTATTTTATACTCTTTAGGCTATTATACTTAATTTTCCACCCTCGAAGCCCTTTTATTTGACACCCATATCGAGATGATTGCTGAGAAAGAACACATCCGCTAACTCTGCCATATTTAATTTAGAATCAACAACAACAAATTGCAAGTAATTAACGGTTCAAGGACAGTTATTTGATATCCACATCAAGATTATTGAGAATGGTTAAGAAAAAGACAATCCGTTAATTCAAGGCAAATCAAAGACAAAAGCTGATAATAATAAAAAATAAAATACAAAAAAAAAATTAATTTTGATAAAAATAAGTTTGAAGCTTAATCAATAATTCTTTATAAGCACAACTTCTTCAAGTTTCCCATGAAAATAATAATATTGAAATAAATTGTTATGTTTTCTTTAACACTTTCATCTACATGATGTGCAACGTTCTAAAGGCATTTCAACGCATTTAAAAAATAAGTTGCAAATCATTAGCTTTTAGCAAATACTCTACATGTGGCACACTTTAAAATCCTTTTACTTTTCAAACCATAACATTTCGCAGTTGAGGCACGTTTTAGCCATCATCATCAAACTTCGTATAGAAAACTTGACATTTTTGCACTTTCACGAAGTCTCGTAAAGGTCCGATAACAGAATTTCACATGAGTAATGTTTTGTCACACATCAATAAAAATGGATGAGTACCAGAAGTATTCGAAATTCACAGCATGAGCCCGTAACATTAGCATATAAAGGTAGCACGTATTCTATATAGTCTCACAAATGTGATAATGGTGATGTGCAATTGTAAATGAAATACTTATCGATTATAAAAATTAACTTTTTTAAAAAAAAACAAATTTACAAAAATTCTTGACCTTCTTTTTAACTGTCACAATACCGTTGTTATGGTTGTTGTATTGCTATTATGCTTGTTTTTTGAATAAAAGTTATTTGGTTTTTTTCTTCCTTCTTTGTTTTGTTTTCATTTACTTTGCTTTCTGTTTACACTGCTTAAGTCCGTGCATATATATCCACGAGTGGCTAATAGACCATATAACGCAAACATTCAAAAGTTAAGCTTTGCTGTCATTTGTATTTTTATTTTTTTGCTCAAATCCCTAAGAGAATGACCGCGACTGCTGGCATGCGATGGAAAAAACCATTTTAGAAAAAAAAACATGTAAAGCAGAGGATTTTGTTTTTATACGAAGAAAAAACTTTTATTACGTGTTATGGCAAATTATAGACCAAACTTCATGATATGCTAAGACTTAGTTCTTTCTTTTCTTGGTAGGATACAAAAACGTTTCTTAGAGGGCCTCTGAGAATGTGGAAAGTTTTTTTTATTCTAAAAACTTCTTAAGAAAAAAGTAGGATGTATTTCTGCTTCAAAACAGCAAAAACTTTCATATAGTAATTGTTTGTTATTCACATACAACATATAATATACACACACATATCTAAATACATGTTTCTCTTATCAACAACGTATAATCTTGTGGTTTCTTTGAGGCTTTTTCGAAGCTTTTTGAAAATATTTCTCTAACATTTTTCGAAGAAAACTTTCGTTTATTCCCCAAAAAGGAACAGCGGAAATCATGGCTCTTTTCGAAGCTTGACAAGCATAAAGGCAGTAACACATGGTACGGATTAAGCGAACTCACAAAATTAAATTATTTGCCTAAAGAAAAGCAAAACTGTTTCCTCGTAAAGAAACAACAAATTTTTCACATGCTATTTGATTACTGTTGGCTTCCTATACAAATAACGAAATCACGTGTCTGCATGTTGTTGAATAATTCTTAAACTAATTGGCTAAATAAAACAAAAATTGCAGCTAGCTGTCAAAATGGAAAACATAAAGAAAATGTCACAACAATCTCTCGTGAAAATGTGAAAAGAAAGCAGGAATTATTAAACACTGGAAGATGGCATTGTGAAGGATGGTAGAATTTAATTAAGAACGCACAAGACAGTTATATATTTTACCGGCAAAAATATTTTGATGTATTCACACAGTTGGCCTTACTCCGCCGAAGGCTTCTAACAATATTCACTCAAGGTTGCAACTCCATTGCTCCTTTTTCTTGTCCATCAAAAAATGCACTGCTTAGCCGTACGACAGGAATGCGCTCGTACACCTCGTAGAACATGTACGCGCATAAGTAAAGCGTAATTAAACCGAATTGATTCGTTTTTTACTTCATGATTTTTAGAATTGGATCGTATCAAAAACTAAAAAAAAAACTTGTTAAAACATATTTTCCCAAATTTTGATAATCAAACCTCTTCGCCATATTTCAAGTAGATTTGGATTAAACTTCGACGAAGCAAGTTTCTGTCGTCAAGCTAAAGGTAGATGCTTTCAATGATTACACGCTCAAATAAAAGAAGTGTAGAAGATTGCCTAAGACAATTTCATATGAGAAATTCCATACCAGTTAAGAAGTGCTCGGCGAAAAAATATCTTATATTTTATCAAAATAATATTGTTAGGAAAATGCGACATGTGATGATTTGAGTTTTCATGAAAATTCGTCAATTTTGTAAGAAACCAAATTGTAAAGAAATGGAAAACCCAGCACACATTGCAAGTGCGTTTACTGGGTCATGCATCTGACGATTGACTAAAAGATTAACAACATTTGGTAGAAAATTTAGCGTGGAAAACGGATTAAAGCATTGAGGGATTAAAAATGTCGCGGAGCATTTAGATAATGGCAACTTGCCTATAAAAGTTTATATAACCAGAATATTTGCGGAAGGCAAATCTTTCTGAAATTAAATGCGTATCGCTGAATTATGGTTATTAGGATAGCACACGTCTTATTTGCAATTTTCAGGAGCTCTATTTACAAATGAATTATTTAGCGGAACCTATGTCTAGAATATTTCAATACTTCCACTGGAGTTGTCCATTCGATTCAACTCCCCTGACTTGAGAGTCCTTGCCGTCCGCCAGTACTTTGCTTTTGCACCCTTTTATAAGCATATTCCCAGTACCAAATTTCGTTATACCATTTTCCTGCTAATCCTTTTTTACCAAGTAAACCAAAATGAATCTGCATCCGGTTTTACCATTTCACCAATTTTGTTTCCTAGAAAATCCGGCAATTTTCATGCAGACTCTTCTTATCATATGTGTGAGATTTGCGTAACAATATTATTGGACGGGGTTGGTTTTTTTCCTTTTTCGTAGAATATACGTGGGGAGTTTTGTTATGTATCTGAACTTTATGAGTAGTGAAAAAAAAACGAGAAAACGGACGTGTTTTTATTTGATGGTACTCTCTAATTGTGTTCTTCCACCGATTTGGCTCAGGATGGGCAGACGCATAAAGAAAAAGAGGGACATATCATGGATGGATTCCGAATTCGATGCTATTGAAGTACTATGGGGTCTGATGTGAAAATTTCAACCTCTTTTGGTGGTGGGTACAAAAATAAATGATTTTAAACAGCCAAGTTAATAAGTTCCGTGTTAGTAGCCACACACAATGTGGTGAGGCTAGGATTATCGGTCACGTAAATTAGACTCATTTCAACTTTTGAGCTTCAAAAAAAAAGATGATTGTAACGCATGTAATATTTCTAAATATCTCAAAATCTTTTATTTACGATTACATATTGCGAAGAAACACGTTATTGTACTCCTGTTCCTCTGTACATACCGATAACATGTTCAAATTTACACCGAAATACGGCAGCTTAGCTCGCTTTTTTGTGGAAATATCCATTCGTGAAAATTAAGTTCGAAAATTGAAATTTCGCATCTATATTCCTCAATCGGTTAAGAAGGCAGGACGTTAGCGATCGGTTTATCCCAGGAGGGACGTAAAACTATAGCAAGCTCGAAAAAAATTACCAATTTTTTCTTATTTTCATCACTAACCTGCGATCATATGAAGTTATTTTCGGAACAGTGCAATCCGGCATGTATTCACCAGGACCATATATAGGTTCGATCGAAGGATGCTTGCAATGGACACTGATAAATTGTCAGAAATTTAAAACAAAGTGAAGAAATAAATAGAACGAAAGACTTAATAAAAGGCTTTTTATGCACTTGTCCGCCTGTCTGTCTGCGCAACTATGTAGTATCTGTAAACATTCTCCCTTTTACAAAAATGAAGATACCGCCTTCAAATTAGCAAACCAATTTGGATGTGACATAAAGTTTTCAAAGGACACGCCTACAAGAACACACGCCGATACGACAAAAACTTTTTTTTTTAAATGGAAAAATCATATTATGGAGCGTGAAAATTAATATCTTTTACTTTTTTTGTCTTTCGTACGATAATATTGATAGAAGACTCGATCATCACCGAATATAATTTTCTTACTTGTTTGTTAAATTGTAACGTTTTACTTGCTGAAATAACGAAAAGAAAAAATCCATCTGGTGATAGAATTGAAAATCGTTCAATAAATTTAAAATAAAATGCATATTGAAAGTCAATGATTTCATGGTTAAGTGTGGGCTTGCAAACTGCGGGTATTTTGGTGGAAGTGGTAAATGTCAAAAACCACGTACGCAACGTACATTTTGATCTGTTCGCACCACATACTCGTCAAAACCTTCGGAGATGTGTTTTACATTAGTTAGATTAACTGGGCTTGCAAGTTCATGCGCACACCCTTTAATCTCTTTCTGAAAGGCACAAAGAGATTATTGCAAAAACTGACTGCAGCTAACTGCTAACTTCCATCTTGATTCCTACTTTAAAGCTATCAGAGAGATTGTACAACTTAATTAAGACATCGCTTTCAGTTGGTTCGCTGTGTTTCTCGGCCTATATCAAGTGCTTTTTTCTGGTATTAAACCTAACCTGGTAATGGCAGCACCACCTGTATCTTAGTAAACTAGATGCTGACAACTAAATAAATAGAGTAACGAAATAAATTGAAATATGTGTGTGTTTGTTCAACACTTCGTAGAATTGAAATCTAATTTCATTAATAAAACGAGGATAAGTCTAAACAATAGTTTAGTTGCTTTGGGAAATTTGGTGAAAATCGCCTTGCTAAAAGTCATAAAGCAAAAGTAGTTAAATTAGCAATTGAAAAAGGTTAATTTTGACATTATCCGCGAAACAATTTAAGTAAATAAAGTTGTTTAGAGTTTTGTATAAACGTATTTCGCGATATAGGCACTGCATGTATATTAATATACATATCGGCAAATGTCCTCATAAAATTTCATGTTAATGCCTTTTGACTTCAAATAATGAAGAAAAAAGAACTTGAAAATATTTCCACAAAAATAATTCAAAATTTCTGCAAAAAAAAAAAAATAATAAATAAAGAAAAACTCTCAGAAAGAGTTAAAAATAGTTTTCGACAAACAAATTGCAATAATTTTTGTAGATAATTTATATAAACCCTTTCTGCTTTTAGACACCATTACATGCTTATAGCGTGGCATAGTATAGTATAAGGTTTGATTTTACGCGCTAGAATTATAAACCACAAAATCACTCTGTATAATATTATCAGAGTATTGAGTCATCGTCATCTGCGATGTTATGATTTGCATTTTGTTTAAAATGCAAAACCTGAAAAACACACCATATAACAAGTGTGTTGGATGCTACTAATCATGAACGCACACATACACCCTCGCTCGTGTGCTCAGCACCATGCAGCCACATTGTCAATTATCCAATTCAACCGCAAAAAAAAATCGCTTGCATTGCATTTCACACTAAAATAACCAACAATACCACAAAATACCATGAAAAGCAAACATACGTACGTAAAAATATAAACCTTCACATGTGTGTGGCTTCATTTGTGCCAGTCTGTCTACGAAAAAAAAATGTGAAAACTTGAAAGCATATCTTACTGCATTTGAAAACATTTACTTACCATGGTGAGCAGAGGAAAGCAGAAAAGGGAATAAAAGAATAAACCGGGCAAGTATCTCTTTGTATGAGGAGTCCAATTTTTGTATCCATCAACAGGGGGAGGAATATATTAATATAATCATTCCTCTTGTTACATCCAAACATACGCTGTAAAGACCCGTAGAGCATATGTACGTAGATGGTAGCCTATCATTCGACCTCAATGTTTATTACTTTATTTCTGAAAATCGTGGAAATTAAAATCTATACCCGAAACACTTTCTCTTAGTTGACGAGCTTATGGTTGAACTCAAAATTTATATACGTGTGATAAACGATAATTGAATCGAATTTTAGAGCATCAGTAGACATAATAATCATAGTAATAATAATAAAAATATTCAGAATTATTTGAACATACAGATAAAATTTTCATCGATTTTCATACATATATTTAGACAGAGCGTATCCATAAATCGACCAGTTTTTGGTTAGCTGTTGTTCCAATTTTAATAAACTTCCACTTCTTCGCACTCCTATTCCTACTCTCATGAAATTCTGAAAACTTTCGAAAGGCTTTTGGTTAAGAAATAATAAAGGATTTTGATAGAAATCTGAAATTTTATCCCTCTGTTAGTCTGTCCCTCTTTTCATTCATTTAAATAAAATAAACTTCAACTTTTTTTCTAGGTTATGTGAAATGAAAATAAGAGAAATTTTATTAAAAAAATAACTTTGCCCACCGTAGTGAGTGTAAATACACAAGACTGGATTAGTTTACTTTTAATAATCCAATAGTTTTCTCAAATTTTGAATTGACATAGCCTTTAGTTATTCCAAAACTAGAAAAATTTTTGACTGTGATACTAAGAATTTATTCAATCTCGACCAGCTAACTATTGCGAGACTCAGATAATTTTCAAATTCATCCTACTTATACATGAATTCGAAAATATCGAAAGTCCCCTGACCGACTAAATCAAATATAAACAAGTAAGAAAATAATCGAGACGTGACCAAATTTTTTTTGTATTCTTCACCGCTATCCTAAAAAACACAAAAAAAACTAAAAGAAATACATCTTCAAGTTGTTGTCGCATGGGCATGTGGACTAGTAAGCGTGTCCTTTGAAAAGTTTTTGCAAATTGGTGAGCGATACCTTAATTCTGGCGAACGAGAGAGTATTTAGCAAAGATACTGCAGGGGTGGACGAACGGACAGATGGACAGAAAAATAGACGCACATTCTTGGGCTCATTCCAAATTTGAAACTGGCCAAGAATTTATATACTTTATGAGGGTTTTGAAGCTTATTTTTGCGCGTTACAAAGGTATTGAAAAAAAATTAAATTTTGATATATTATGATATCGGGTAAGCGAGGTCCATTTTTAACATTTTTCTGCAGATAGTATGGTATCCACATTTTTGCACATTTATATTCTATAGTTTATGAGTAATGATCAAAAAAGCCAATTTTTTATTCCTTTTGACAAACAGAGGTGTTCTCACTTTACTTTAGCACTGTAAGGGTGTACTTCGATCGATTTCGCCTAATTTCAATAGTGATCTGCGTGCACGAGCTTCCAATGTTGCTGCTAAAGTCGAACTCGACATCTTCATTTTTGCTAACAGAAGAATGTTCACAACAGTCATTACACAGACGGACAGACGGATATGCTTAAATCGGTTAAGAATTTGATCAATAATATATATACTTTGTAGGGTCTCTGAAACTTCATTCCGGGCTCTCCAAACGTTTCGACAAAATGACTGTAATACTCATTTTTCCGTGATGGGTATAAAAATAATTGTACCAATGGTGTGATTTTGGAACGGATCGTTTGAATCAAATAATTTTCAATTTCGTTCTGAGGAAACCTGTGACAGATATCAACGGTCGCTTTAATTTTTGAATTCCAAACGTTCTAACAGACATACGATAGCACTAAAAACGTAATTGTAATGGTATCTTCGATAATCAGCAGTGGCTGAGCCCTGCTGCGTGATTATGTTCAAAATTATAGCAATGTTTATAAGCCCACATGAAAAGTAGTCAGGCTTTTGCTTAAGGTTTAGTTGTGATGCAGTTGTCAAACCGTATGAACAGCATTAAATGAAACCAAATGATGTTTGGCAACTGAATAATTAAACCAATCGTTGCCACAAAAATTTTGCAGTTCCCTTACTAGACCTGGACAACAGTGAGCGAAAAAAATGATGATCGTGGAAAGTAGAAATTGATTCCCTCTCACACAGAATCCTCACAGCATGGTGAACATCGAAATTAAATTTTTTTATTTGTAAAACGAGCTTTTCTTTGCACGTTCATATTGATAAATTTCCTTTTCCAGAAATTTACTGAAAATAAAAAGCAGTTGTTCAGTAGAAAATGAACTAAAATTAGATATCCGCCTGATTGGCGGAGTAGGCTCTGACTAAATTGATTATAATAATAATAATAATAAAAATTGGATAGATACAATGAAGCATTAACTTGAAATTGAAATTGATCTTTCTTGGCATCTTTTTGGCAAAATCGGATGCGAAACGTGCTAATGGAGGTTTATGGTCACATAGATAGTTTAGTTTCTGAAATTAGCACATTTCAATTATTCGGCCATAGTAGCAGGTCTTTTCAAAATTCTTCTGTGAACTTAGAGCACATGCAAATTTCATCAATTTGTCTTAACGACGCGCCTACATGAATCGGTAAAAACAAAGAAGATAGTGTATATTTCTGTGATCAAAAAAATAAGACGAAGTTGTTGCTCTTATGCCTGAAGATCGCCGATTGGCAAGCGAAAGATTGCATTTTTGGCGGCACTTTCCAAGCACTTTGGCAACAAAGTTTTGACTTAAATTTAAAATTACTTTTCTCTATTAATTTCTTCATATATATTGCTAAATATTTAATTGAAAACTCAAGCTTACCCATCCCCAATTCTGCTATGTTCTTGACTATAAAAGACAATGATTTATGAGTTTTGGACAGAAGTTATTGAAATTCTTGTTGCAAACTTGAAACAAAATCCATTAAATGATTGAATGTGAGTGCGAAAGCTAAACTCGAACGCCATCACAACGGCGCAACAATGCTCATAAATGTTTGCAATAACAATAAGAAATCAATTGATTGGGGAAAATGTTGTTTGTGTACATGTAAACATTCGCATAAGTATGGAATTCTTTCTCCTTGCCACACACACCGGCACACACAATCTCTGTGATAAATACATACAATACAATTGTAGATTTACTACGTTGCTTGCTACGAAAGTCATAAATTAAGTATTTTGCAAAAATTTTAAAATAAAAATATCCCAAAAGCAAGAATGAGACAGAAAAAGCAAGGGGTTGCAAAACTAAACATTCGAAATATTAAAGTAATTTTTAAAGTAAAGTAATGGCGAGAGAAAAGAAGTCATAGCAAGAAAGCATAGAACCGAAACAGAACAAGAAGCTATAGCAAACAGGAATGTAATTTTTGTACAACTACGTCTACCCCACAACATTTTTTCCTATGAAGTCGTATTTTTTTCGCTTTTTGGAAAACACAATTTTCATAGAATCACTGTTTGCTTCCCCTAAATTGCTCTCCATACACTCAATTCCTTTGAGGTTGTTGATCTCTACTTTAACATTAACATGTTTTTACAAATCTATATTTATGCCGAACTAAGCCTTCGTATAGAAATTTTTTTTTCTATGTTGTTATTATTGTCGTATTAGTTGTCCTTCGTAAGGAAAGAGCGAGCGAGAGGGAACGAAGTTCGTTTTTGTTGTTGCAGTGGTTTTCGGTCATAAATTTATCGTTGGCTTATGGCATTCGTATTTAACTCTGCCAAGCCTGTGATTTTTCACAAAAGCACACACAAGCTCATATATGTGCATGCGCTCGCATTACAGCGTACTTGCACTTGATGAGGAAATTATGCGTATCATAGTGTTTCGCATGCATGTGAATGCATTTATGTTTGGGTGCGTGCATGCGTTTTGAATTTATTGCTTTACTCTGTGACACACAATTACGTTCAAATTACCTAAAATGTCTCCGTCCTTAGTAATGATTGTTGTTATTGTTATCATGTTGCCTGTTCAATAATGTTATCACTATTTTGTTGCAATTGTTTGCAATGTAACTGCCATCGCCGTATTATTTACATCTATTGTTTCAATCAGTGCATTTAATTTACACGAGTGATCAAATTACAGGACTTCTCTTAGAAAAGTTTAATTCTACTATGAATTGCACACTGTTATGAAATTTGGAAAATCAGTTCTATAAAAACGCTCCGTACTGTGAAGGCAATTGCATGCTAACCAAATCTAACAATAAGTTTGCGCTTTTTTCCGTGCAGAGCAAAAGTTTAACTCTGACTTAATACAATCTTCCTGCCTTTACGTTCGCTCAAAAGTCTGTAGTGATCATTGTGATTTCAACGATTTTCTAAACAGATGAAATCCAAAGATTAGCTAAACAGAGCCAAGAGTTCGCAAACCTAAAAACGCGTCTAGTTTGTGAAATTGTGAATCAAGTGCTTGGAATTTGTATAAGTGTTGCATGCAATATTTACTTATTTATCTACAGGTTACGATGTATTAGAGGGTTGCAAAAATGTTGCCCAGCGACTTTTACAGGTTAAAGTGATAAACAAATGGCAAATACCCGCATACATAACGATTAAATTCGATGATTTTAACCTTCTCCACATTCCATTTAATATTATTGGCTTAGTCAGCGCACGACGTCGCTAATCACGGAGCGCCCAAAATTCTCTTTTTTCCAAATTTATTACTTTCATTGTTTACTTGAAGAAATCTGCTGCCAAAGCCCCCAAACACGTTTAAACGCTTATGGTGGCCATATCCCAATTGTCAATTTTGGGATCAGCTGTTTAAAAGTGACGACACAAATTGACTGAAAATACCATTTTTTGCCCGCTTGTTGCAAGAGTTATGCAGGATACGGTGTTGCACCTCGAACGGGAACTTCTGCCACACATAGGAAACTCGGGTCCGCAGAGTTGAAGAAGTGCGCAATGCGTCGGTGAGTGGATCGCTGCCAAACAAATATCGTTCTTTCGACACGGTATCGACGTGTTTGCAGAAAGGTGGAAAGAAGTTGTAGAAAATGATGGACAATAGTTTGATTAAAGTACATTGTACCAATCTTCCACCCCAATTCCTTTTTCAAGTGAAAAAACGGCTAACATTTTTGCAATTCGTAATATATATACATGTGCGATGTAAATATAACGGCGTACAACTTGTCTTTCCACCAATCGCAAAGGGTGGAGGTTTAGTTACTATTCCATTCTATTTGCAAAGTGTCAATGCGCATATATACGTTTCCCAAATCGAAAATTGAATTAGATATGCTCATCTGGCTGCCCCTCCGTGCCACAATATATCTTCTACACAAGTTCTTAAAGTGACAAAAATGAAGGCAAAAACTTAAGCTCTGATCTCAAAATTTTTTCGCTGTTTTTGCTAAAGTCGGGAAAGTTTAAAAACCATAAATTCGAAATATTCTTATTGCTAGTAATCTATAACATGGGGGACGCTGATTTGGAAACTGCGAAATAGAGTTAACTAAAAAAATTGCTTGCAGGGAAAGACATTCAACGTTCCTGGTCCTGAAACCAATATAATTTTCTTGATCACATCGGCCTGTAAACACCATCGATAAAAAGAATAGACTGCGGACACATAATTTCTTTTCTCGTACTTAGTTGTTAATGACATGGTATGGTCTCGCGATCATTAAAGTGAATATAAAAAATTGAAACTGAGCAAATATTTTCGTTACTTAATAACAGGAATTACGTTTAATCCACTCGCGGACAAACCCGTAATGGACAATAGACAACATGGAGGCAAGTTTCGAGAACGAAAATGTTATATAGCGGTGTCTCTTCGTTAAAATCATCTTACATAAATGTGGCACATTGTGAGAGGAAATATTTTTTACCGATTTGTAAGTAAACTTCGCCATAAAAGAAAGGCACTAGACGTCTTATTTATTCTTCCCCTGCAGGTACTACTACTTCCTCATTTCAAGCAAAATATATATTCCTTGCGTTGAAAACGAGTTATATTTTGAATCTCATCAACAAGGGGATATCTTCTTTGGGTGACATCGTAAGAATCAAAGCCTCAGACAGACAATAAGCCTTCCATTGAAGCCAACTTTATCGATGCTTAGAAGGAATATCGCGTCTTCGTCCATTGCTGTTCCTATCTCCTGGTCTAGTTTTGGTAAGTAGAGCCGAACATCAACTTCAACAGGCTGGAAGATCAAGATATCACTGCTTTTGGTATATTCTATCGACTTTTCCGCTCACCTGAATCGATCGTTGTTAATGACCTTTGGACTTATAACAGACTACATTTATTGTGGTAAGTGTGAAGTATTGTAAAAAATATCCTGAAATTCTTACATACTAACCTAAGGAGTGTATCCCCAATTATTTCTTTTCTTTTAATTTTTCCAAAAAAGTTAATATTGTCACCTCTCTATATATGATCTTCAAATAGAACAGTTTAGAATTAATTCATTTATTAACATCTGAACTGATATAGCAATTACCTATAACGCTTATATCGCACTCACTTGAAGGTTATCGTTAACTTTTTCATTCTTCAATAATTTGTAATTAGCTTTTTACTTCCTTCTTATGCACCTTATACTTACTTTACCGTTCTACGTTATCTACATATTTTTCTTCGTAATATTTTCCTTTCCTTATCACGGCTATTAATGGCAATTGTTGTGGTGGTTAAGTTTACCTATCCCTTCTGTCTCTGCGTTTAATATAATCTTATTTAATTGACCACAAGGGGTTTTCTTCTTTTCTTTTCGTTTTTTTTTGCTCATTGTCTTTAAATCCTTCAATAGGCGGTAAGAAGCCACATTGAAAGCATTTAAAAAAAGGGTAGATATCACGATAACCAAACTGATAACAAGATAAAGATTTACGGTGAATGCTATTGAAGAAATTAGACCTAAAATTAAGAGCCAAATCTTAAACATTTAGAGGCTTAAAGTTAAATTAACTTGAAAATAAATTTGTTGGTTAAGAACTAAGAAAATAATGATTATTTTTCAAAAGCAGATACACGCATTCATCCTTAAGTATATTTACAGCACAAACTTTCACTAACGTTATATTGATTCAATAGAATCTATTCGGAAGTGTTCCTTGTTATGCACGCATTATGCATGACATTCCATGCAGTTTGGCTCTGTAGTTCGCAGATCGATGTGCGATCTGTAGACGAACGTAGACCGGTTCTGAAGTGACAATCGTGGAACATCTGTTTTATTCGCTCATGAAATTATTTGCATTTTTCATCTCCCTCGACATTTTCAAGTAAAATTAAACCACTGTAAATACAATTACTGGCAGACTCAGGATGCCTTCAATCTTTTTTCTTACCATAAGATGAAAAAGAAAACAATCGTTGACGGGTATCAAATGTGAGCTGTAGGACCCTGTAGCTTTCACATATATTAATAATACGAAATTGCGATTTAAAGTCAAGGAACTTCATCAGCATAATTTCACAAGTGAAATATTTTAAGGACTGGGCTTATTTTGACCCTACAGTAGTAGTTGTAAGTCATTTGTATCTATTCAGTGTAATTTTTTTCTTTTCACATATTATTAATGCTTCTTATATAAATATGTCTAATTAGCCGCAGTTTAATCTACGTTTTACGTGCTGATAATTTCTCCAATGTATATTGGTAGAAAGGAATTGTAGACGCAGAATTATCTACGTCAACAATGTAATTGAATTGCCTATTGAGGAGCCGATTGAGGAGGGATATATTGCTAGAAGATCGTCCGCTTTGATCGATAATGACAGACGATAGGTTATTGTAGGAAATATAACTTGCAGGTTTTGGTTTATTTTTAATTGTTAGCGTTTAGGTTACCAAGAAGGGATGAAATAACAATGTAGAGGTTTTCATTATAGAATTCTTTTCGTCAGGGAGAACTTTGATCCTCACAATATAAAGATTATAAATTTCGAAATCAGCAACCGTAATGTTCATGTCACAAATAATAATTACATCGCAATGACGGTGGTAAATACGACTTTGGACGAATCGACATAAATAAAAGTACAAACCATTCACAAAAGCGATAATTAACTTGTTTGGTTTCTCATTGTTTTCAAGTCAAATAAATCGTTGGAAATATTAAAGAGAAGAAAAGAAAAACTAGTGGCAAACACAAAAGCGCGTAAAAATTTAGATAAAACGCAAGAACAGCATTTGATTTGCCTTATGTTAATCAGTCTTCAAAACCAACAAAAATATCGATGAAGTGAAGACAAAAAGAGGTCAGTGCAATATAATCCTCGCACGAGGCTTGTAAATGTCGATATATCGTTTAAGTTTGTTCATACGAATTTTAATGTTATTATGGGAATCAAATGCATATTCGAAGACGTGGCCGGTTCTCTGAATTGTCTCCATTTTACTTTACAAAGTCTTTAGTTGGAAACTCAAAAAATTTGATCCTGGTTCGGATAATCTTTACGTTCGCGGAAGTGAGATAAACAGTTCATTGGGAGTCAATTAAAAGCATACAAAAAATTCATTGAAGAAGCTGAAGTCTATGCCTTAATAATTCTATGATTAATGAATGAATAATAAGTATATACGGAGATATCAATCGTTGCCAAAACTTTCATGCAAGCATTAGGCTATGCTTTTAAGGCAATAAAATGCAGCCTTGATGAATATTTGAAATGTTTAACAATTCTACACATATTGAGAAAGAACTAGAGAGAGAGAACATATACATTATAATATCTGTGATGTCTTTTAACAGCACATACACACATGCTTGCAATAACAAAATTGCTATATTTGCATTCCGTAATCTTTAGGAATTAAATAAGAAATATGTGTGAAGGATGTTTCATTTTCAAACAGTTTTAAGCAATTGCTTAAACTGTATTATATAAAACAAGCAAGAAAGTTATATTCGGCAGGAGCCGAATTTCGCATATCCACCACTATGCTTTTCTCATTCCACTCTCCACGTTCTTTTATTTGATACCCATATCGCTGGTATTAAACGCTTTGTCTTGTTTGCCTTATGATAAATAAGCATTAAAAGTGAAAAAAATTGAATTTAATTACTCGTAACTTTGTGTGGACACGGCCGATGGAGTCGATTTACGAAACTTGCAAGTAAAGTGTTTCGTAAAGCAAATGTGGAAAGTTTCGGCTTTCTGACTTCAATAATTTCCGAGTAACCGACAAAAAACCCAAAAATTTTTGTTAAATAAAACTGAGTTGCGTTCAGTTTATGCATGCTTGCGCGCTTTTGCTCCGACCAATTTGAACCATTTTCAATATCAACCTGCGCGCAGAAACTTCCAATGTTTCTACCAAATTGGAAGTCGATATCTTCATTTTTGCGACCAGGAGAGTGCCAATAACGCAGCGGACACAGATACACAGACGGACGGGCATGGATAAATCAACTCAGGATGTTTATCCTGATCGAGAATCTATATACTTTATAGGCTCTCCGAAGCTTCCTTTTAGATGTTAAATATATTTTGGAAAAAACAAAACAGGTATACCCTCATCTTAGATAGAAAAAAGAGAAAAAAAGGGAAAACCTGAAAATATATTAAATATAAAATTTTATTTCCACGCTAACAAATCTAACAATTTAAGAGCAAACGCACATCCAAGATTAAATTGCACGCAATTCAATTTAATTAGAAATCGCCAATAATTGTTCTATACATAAATTATGCAAAATTAAATTCAATGTTAATAGTTGAAAATAGCATAAATGTACGATTGCTAATGCCAAAGTATTTGTATACACATAAAATGCTTGCGCGAGCGAGCCCACAGCAAATAGAATCGTAAAAGAACGTAAGTAGATTATAATTATGACAACAAATTATTTCGTGAATGTTTAAAAAAGAAAAATGCTTTTCGCAATTTTAAATTTATCTTCTGTAAAAAAATAATAACAATAATATTATTTTATCAAATATTGTACGAATTAATACACAAATTAATTTAATTTTAGATAATCTCAAAAACATTTTTTTTTTGCTGTTTGCACTCGTATCAAGTATATCCATGCTTACATAGTGTGTTTGTGAAATGAAATTGTTAGCATTACAGTATTTGGATAATATCCAATATGGTTATATTTCCTAATGCTGGCTTATCCAGACATTTCATTACACCATAGATAAATACATTTATATGAAATTAAATAAAAAAACAAA
Organism: Glossina pallidipes; assembly: GCA_000688715.1. NCBI lineage: Eukaryota > Metazoa > Arthropoda > Insecta > Diptera > Glossinidae > Glossina > Glossina pallidipes. The sequence continues at coordinate 1,104,708 of KK499782.1, forward strand.
TGTTTTAGATAATTAAATTTACGCCTTTTAAACACTATCACAAAATTTTGTGTGTTGCATATCCATATATGTAAAAATGCATGAGTAAAATTACATTTGATTGCATATTCAATTGTGGCCGACTCCACCGCACTTATGTCGATTTTTTTAAAACCTAACACTTGCTGTTATGGTTTTCACACACAGCGTCAGAAAATAAGCTATTCCGCTAGTAACACCGAGAACAGTTTATCCACCCATGTGCCACCGTTTCTTCCTACCGCTTGCAAAAGCCTGGATTATATAAAAAAACAGATGTTATAAAGAAAAAACATGAATTTACGTAGTTGAACCGAAGACGTAAAACTCTCAAACAATTATCGGAAAGTTTCAAAATATATCTCTAAGTTTCAATCGTACATATTTTAAAATGTAGTCGTAGAAGTTTCGATGGGTCTACCTATATTGAAACATTGAGTAAACGCTCGCTGTTTTCTAAAGTAGGGCGTAAACAATAGTAGAGGGTGCTGAATAAATCTGCGAAATCTCTAACTTTTACGCAATGTTCTAACTTAAAGTTTTCGGAAGGACGAGTCCTGCATAAAAAAAACCGAAACTTTTTCTGCTGTCCTTCAAATCAATTAATCGTTATATAAACTTAGCGAACAACTAACATCCACCACAAAGCTGGCTAGCCATGGTAACGGTAGTTAAGTGGATCAGTTCCTCAGTGAAGAGTTCCTTGAATCGAACGCATTGCTGGGGAAAACAACCAACAAACACCAACTGCGCAATTACGATGAACGTAAAGTCGTGATGTCACGATGGTTTTCAGCATAGTGACGTTTGGCACTACATGAAGAAGTCCGTCCCTGCAATGTTAACTGCATTTAACGGAAATGGACCGCGCTAGACATTACGTCTTTTGATTATCGCTGGTTTCACCCAATGACTTATCTCTCGTTCGAGGAGATCCTCGATCCTTACGATGATATCCAAAAAATAAATTCTCTTCTGGACAACTTCAGAAGACGATTTATCTTTTCCACTTCGGATTTTTATTCTGCCTAAACGATTGGAAAAGTAATACTTTGGACAAAGTACTTCTTATTTATGCTTTTTGATTATAAACATTCACTTTAATTTCTAATAATTAACAAAAAAAATAATTTTTTATGTAATAAATCATCTAGAAATAAGACTCTGACGCTCCCACTCGAGAATGTATTCACTGCAATTGCAAAGTAACAGTCTTACCACCCATACGATATGTTTTACATGTGGACAAAGGAATAGTGAAATTCTTTCGGATGGACTTCTACGAATGTAATTGGAATTTTACAAGTGTACCGGCTTCAATTGCTATTTCCTAAATAATTTACGGTATGATCTTCTGCGAACAATATATACTGACTTTTAGAACTGTCTATGCGCTAAGAAAAGGGGCTAATAGTTTTACTTTTAGTCGCTAATGTATCTTGGATGATCCGTTCCAATTTTTAAATAGGCTACAGGGCAAAGGAAAAACAAGGAGCGCAGTCATATTTTTCTTATAACCTTGAATATAAAGCAACGTCACAAAAATTATAAATATCGTACATCTTTATTCGATTTCAATAAAGACGATTGAACTGTCTATAAAAACATTGAAACCTATTTCATGAATAAAGTCGAGTTTTGCAATCTAATTTTTGAATATATCATCATCGCTCTACTATTATTCCCCAACACGTGAGAGATCGCGAAGAAAACTTACAAGGTTTAATATATGTGCAATCACCGTCGACACAACGTTAAATCCGCGTTTTTATTGTTGTACATAAGTTAAAATTTATATTCTTCAGATCAAATAAAACAATAATATTTATATTTATAAAATATATTCAAAGATTTTCAATATTTCGAAGAATACGTTAAAAGACAATCGTATCGTAAATATATAATGGTGTTATCACTTTAACAACCCTCTACATACTCTACACCATATATGGCACGAGGGTGTATTAAGTTTGTGGGCACGTACCCAACATCCAGAAGGATAGCGAGATAGATCCACTTTTGTTATATCGGTCAATTGAGAATCACTAAGCTCCTCTGTCCGTCTGTCTATCCGTCTGTCCATCTTGCTTTCTTGTATTTTGGCCGAAGGACGAACTCTATTAAAAATGATTCAGATCGGACAACTCTTTCGACCACTTCCATATGATACGTTATTTTAAAAACTGATTATATGAATAATTACCTGTAGGGAGGTCTAGGATATTGAATAATCAACTTTTTACTTCTATTTCTTAACTAAAAATAACACTTATGAACGTTTCCTTTTGTGGCAGTGGATCGCAAATAATTTATTTAGATTCGTATTGTCAGAGTTTAAACCTATAGCCTTATTCTGAACACAGTCACTGATACGTCACTAAGCACCTATTTCTGCTGCAAAACCATCTTTAATCGTCTTTTAGTATGTTTTCGCCATTCTGACGTCCAAGCATAAATTGAATGACTACAAAAAGCATGACACATTTGTGTCTTGGGTATTTATATTGTAAGAAAGTATAGTGCAACGGTATAAAAAAAAGCTTATTTAAATTGGAAGAAAATATGAAAGAAAAGTTTATAAAACGGCCACTTTTTCGATGCAACATCTTTTTTTACTTTTAATTTTGTTATTTTCGCAAGCTAACAATCCTGCTTTAGTCTAAAATTGATAAAAGAGCTCGCTTTACTTTCTTTTTCGGAATACCATATTTGAAAGAGAGTGAAGGAATCGATGGCAAACAAACACAAGCACTAGGTTTATAATTGGTGAACGACGATAACGCCAGACTAGGGTTGTGAAAAAAGATTAAGGAGACCTTAACACATTTAGTTTGAGTCTGCCGGAAAAAATCATATGCCATTGACGTTGCACAAAATAATCAAATTGAGAAGGGGACTGATCCCCTAAATCCTACGCAATCCAGGCAACCTGTTTGTATTTATCTCAACAGGTCTGTGGTATTACTAAAATTGTCTAAAATAAAATAGTCTACACTACGTCAGCATCAGTATTACTAATCAGTGAATTTGACCAAACTTACTAACCTTATTAGTTACTATCTTATAGTTACAATGCTTTATTTATATTATATGTAAATCCGATGCTCCTTCCCCATAACTGTAGGTGAACACCTATGTAGGTCATCTAAATATGACTTAACGTAAAAAAGGTTTCATGCAATTGCAATATACATGGCATCGCTTCCTTTTAAAATTTTTTTGAGTCAAATTAGTCAAAGCTATTCCGTAATGCATCAGAATCACTATCGCACCAATTATAACTTTGTTGATGGAACAATAAACAATTAATAAGTGTATAAGTGTGTAACAAAAATTGTGCGTGAGTTTTTCTTTATCGAGGTGTCACCAAACTTAAAATTAAAAATTGCCACAAGTATTCTTCCAATCCAAAAAACATAATTAGTCCAAATTACCTGAAAAATTAAGTAATTTATTACACTCAATAAATCGCAAACAAAAAACACCGATCAACCAAACGATTTGACGCAAGTGTGCCACAAAGTATCTTGAAGATACAAACGCAAAATGAATTCAGTCGATTCATTAACTCACCCGCAATTAACAATAAACCGCAGTATTTTTGTGCGAATCCACGGCTAAGAGCGAGAGAAGCTGTTCGCAGAAAGCATGAAGCATGCTTCTCCACGATCTGTGGTCTATTTCGCTACTTGTTAGTCGGTTTTAAAGTTCTCTTAATAGGCGAAAGCTAGCAACTTTGATGAATGTTTGACACACAGAAGCGCAGTGATTGAATAGAATACTGGAGTTGTGTACGCAAGAATGCAGCTGATCTAACGAATTTATCGATCGCAAGGTATACTCAAAAATATGACATCTCGGCGATCAGGTTCATACATTGTAAACAACTCTAAAGAAATTGAATGCCTTCGAAATAATGTTTTCTCTGCACAGCATGACATGCCATTAAAACAAGGAGAAAATTAAGTTATTGAAAGCGAAAATCGATTACCAGTAAAATCATTGTTGTTGTATAAGACCGTCTGTTAAATTAAATATCCCACAGCACTTTACAACGAGATTTTCCAAACAAAGCATTATATGGCCCGCGGTCATAGAAATGGTTCGATCCAATCCATTTTCAAGCGAGCTCTTGCTTGAGTCCAAACAGTTCAGCGCAACAAATTTCAATTATACGGGTCGACAATATTACGTTGCATATATGCATCGCAAAATTCATGGACGGGCGAGAAACGCTTCACCGTCTCTTGGCATATTAAAAGGCGAGTCTATCTTAATTCTTCCCAGGTATAATGTATATTCTCACAAATTTATTATTCTTATTTACTTATATACTTAATATAATTTAAATTATGTTTTATACAATTTAAACCAAACGTTATCTTCCGTTATTTCGTCTCGTTTCCTAGTAGCGACTAACTTTCATCTTAATAGGGAATTCGGCTAAGCTAATGGACTTACACACCAAGTTAGAGTGAAAATGAAGCAATGGTAGTAAAGAATCAAACTATTCAACACAATCTCCGCGCATTTCTCTCCTACACATATCAACTTTTTTTTTATTCGCATTCAAATAATATAAGAAAGTTGAATTTTTGTATACCCATTAAAGTGTTTTTCTATGCAAATTCGTTACATATTCCCAAGCGAATTCGAGAGCATGTCAAAGCAATTCATACGCAAAAAAAGTACAGCGCGTTTCCATGTAATACAACGGAAACGGAAAAATGTGCTCATGACATTAATATACAAATTTTTTCCGAAAACTCACATGATTTATTAATAACTTAGTGAGCGAATGGTGATAAAGTTACAGTTACAGTTAATGTGGTTGCAGTTAAAATAAATTAACTTCCTGAAGGGATATCCACGAGGAAATAGAAAAACAATAATAATAAAAATCCTACGTGGGCCTTGAGAGAAAAAGGAAAGAAAAACAAATAGAGAAAAAGAATTTCTTAAACATGAAATTAAGGGGGTAGCTTAAATTCAAACAGCAACGGCCTACAAGTGTTGTTTGACTACCTTCGTTACAACAACAACTAATCAACAGTAAAAATATGACATAATAACCATATCTTAGTAAACAAAAGCAAACAACAGCAAAGAAAAGCAAGACTCGTTCGGTCACAAGCATTATTAACAATAGAAAATCAAACCGTTTACAAACAACCATCAATTTATCTAAACTCTTGAGATCGAATCGACCACAACAGAGCTTATCAACAATTCCTACCCATTAAAAAAAACCTCTAAGCATGCACATATCGACACAGCATTATTCCCTTAGTATCGTAAATATATATATTTGCTCGAGTACATAACTCTATAGAGTAAGAGTCCAATCACATATATAAACACATAAAGCAAAAATCAAGACCATAGAAGACCATAAGCAAACGACTAAAAGAAACATGAATTAATGTTTGTATTTTGTATTTACAGAAATTAAAAAAAGAAGAAAAGAAATAAGAGGGGAAATAATTTTACTCGCTTCAGAACGACTTTTAGGTGCCCTGTGCAAGAAGAAAATAGAATACCGAAAATACATTTACTCTGCAGAGTCAGGTAAGTCGGCCTATCGAAATCGTCTATTACCACTGGTGGTTGGCTTTGAATTATTAATAATTATATTTAGAAAGTTATATTTTTTAAGATTTTCCCAATTCTTGAAAGATTGATTGGGTGAACGTGATCTGTAGCTATAAGTTATAAACTAACAATAAATTCACCGAGTTTAACGTTTTTATCTTAAGAATTCCGTAAATCCAGACCTATTAAACTGATTCACAATTTACCCTGAGTGAGAATGAAAGGAGATTTTTTAATTTTTTCAGAAAGAGGTCTCCAATACGTATTATTGGATGCTCCAATCGCGAAAGGAAAAAACCCTTATATTCTCCTATCTCGCCATGATAAGTAAGAAGTCTACATTTTAATTGTGGAATAGCTTAGGTATCTGACGTCTCAAGCAAATGTACAGAAATAGCAAAGTTTTCTGTTAACTACATATTTTTAGTGAATCGAAAACGATCTTTTGTGTGAAAATTAATATAATGTTCGTTACAGATCGTAAGTTGTTGATTACATTAAAGTTTTTCTCCGTCGTCTGTTATTTCAGCTTTCTGATTATTATAAGCGCGGTTATGGCCAAATCGGTTCCATTTTCAAATTTCATCTCCACGAATTTTCTCATCTAGTATTGCTTTTCGACGTCAAATTTTTGGAACTTTAACAATTGTTACAATAGCTGGCGAAAAAATTGACAAAAAAAATCAAAGAAATTGCGTTTAGTTGAGCATGCAATGCAAATCTACTCAACAATACGTCCTCTTTATACCATCGTTTACTGCTAACTGTTACAAACAAACTTAAAAAATTAGTTTGCTTCTAGCTTTTGATGATGAGTGCAAAAGAAATAAGCAAGAAAATTACATTCGGTCGTGACCGAATTTTTTATACCCATCAACGTTATCCCCAAAAAGACAAAACAAGTTAAAGAACTAAATTTTCATGCTTTATAATATGGAATGCGCGCGGGGGTATTTTTTTTTTTAAATTTTACGTTTTAAACGTTTCCGTCACGTCCAAGTTCTTTTCTAAATTTGTAGGCGATATCTTCATTTGCGTTAACGGGAGAAGGTTTACCACAAATACTATAAAGTTGCGCAAACAGACAGATGAACCGCCAAACGGAGGGACTTGTTTAGATGCATTCCAAATTTGAAGCTGGCCAAGAATTTATATACTTTATACTTTTATATAAGTATAGGTTATATACTTTGAAGCTTCTTTCTGCGCGCTATAAAGGTATTGAAAGAAAAAAAAAACTTTCATACACTATAATATTGGACTGACGGTGTCCAGGTGCTTTAGCATCGCCCATAGAATATGCGTTCAAAGTTTTGCACATATTTGCTGTAGTTTATGAATAATGAGCAAAAAACTATTTTTTTATTCCTTATGAAAAACATACGTGTTGTCAGTTCTCATGGTGCTGTGGACGTGTCCTTCGACCGCTTTGGCCCGTTTTCAATACCAATATGCGTGCAAGTACTTCCAATGTTTCTGCCCAATTTGAAGTCGACGGCTTCATTTTCCCGGAATGTTCACAACACACTCTACGCAGACGAACATGCTTAAAGCGATTTAGAAATTAATGCTGATCAAGAATATATATATTTTTTGCTGGATATGGTGAGCGTTGCAAACGTTTCGACAAAATGAATATATCCCCCATCCTTCGGTGATGGGTACAAAAAGAAGAAAACTTGTGTGCTTTCGAACACAAGAAGATTAATATAAATTGTAGAAACGACGGAATAAATGAAATGTACTGTGCATTAAACTTTATGACTTTGAGTGTTCCTTGTGGAAATTTTCGACAAAGAGAATAACAAGAATTTATTTGCTGATGTTTGTCTTCAATTTTTTTCAGCAAGGACTTTATCTACTTTGCGTTATATTTTAAATGTTCTTATCATAGCTATCAGCCGTCTCAGTTCAATGTTGATTTTAATTGTTAGACAGAGTTGCTTTTTCACTTCATCAGCCAATAAGTCAAAGCTATAGTTTTGTGTGAAATGATGTATCCATTCAAAGGAAATTCTAATGACGCGAGTGCTTTATCTATTATGCTTGCTATATTTACGAGCGCAAAACTGCGGGAAAGAAATCAAGTAATGACGTCTAAGTAACTGTGTTTTGATTTTCATTTTCTCGACGTTGATTGAATATCTGAATGGAACAAGATTAGAATTAACGTGCGAGTTTTGCAAATGTCGACTTTTTTCGTCAATTTTCTGTTTATTTTTTTCTATTACATTTTTGATAGTCGAACTTCCTCACTGTGCACTCCGCATTCAAAGATCCCGAAGCTGTCGATTGGATTTGGCTGCTAGATCTAGTCGATCATTTTCCAATGGATATGACTTGATATCCATAGAATTATAATTTTGCCTCCGTAAGATTAAATTTAAGGGGTTACGATTAGTTTTATGATCGGTGGAGGAGTTTGGTCAACGTCAAGGCGTTGAATGGCTCAATAATCAGCATACAAACAAGCGCCCAATCTTCGGCACACATTTATTTCATCCACGGCAATGGCAATCGCAAAAATGTCAAAATTTTGCGCAAAAATTGACCAGCTAAACTTAAAGATTATATTGTACGAACATTAACCGTTGCTGTGTCATTTCAACCTATTCTATTTATAGAATCATCCTTGTCTTTACTTTTTAAAGACATCAACTTTGTATTCCTACAACATAGCTCTGTTCCCGAAAGCAGGGGCAAATACTTGCTACAATCGCGGATGACATTATTAAGTCTGCCTTCGTTGCAAAACAATGGACTCGGTTTCGTCTTTGAGCTCACACGCATAAAAGCAATATTCGTCAGATATAACATTTCTGTAAAAAACCTTTTATAATAAACGAATTGAATTATTAGAGATATGAATAAATTTTAGAGGATTTATGATGGAGAGCCTTAAGCCCAACTCGATTACAATCTAATCAACTCTATGTTAAAATGTCATCGTTAAGACTACCTTTTAATGTATTTCCTTTCCTTGAAATATGCACAAAAAAAAATTTTGAATAAATCGATTTCTCTTCAAAAAAAAAAAAAAATCCATTTGCGACAAGCGTTACTGACTCTGTAAAAAAATGATGAAAAACCAGCAATTACGCAATATCAAGAATAGCCCAACATCCTTAAAACTTGGTACAAATCTAATGAAACTGGGTGGACGCTGTCAAAAACAAGTAATACAATTGAGCCGAGAAAGGACCGCAATATACGAAATGGCATAGAAAGGTAACTTGCATTATAACGATAAAATGTCGTCTAGTTACGAACATAACATTATCTATTGTAATCACTCTTTCTCCCTTCCACTCGCTTTTTTCAATTTGTCATCTTTTGATAGCAATTGTCGTTAATTTGAAATGGAAATTTTAATTTATTATCTAAAGTCAATATTGAGCCATAGTAAAACATTTATCATAAGGTTTTTACATGAACATAGATATGACATTATGTGAAAACATTGGGTTTGTAGGAAAGCATTTTAATGGCACGTAAGTAGATAAGTTTTGCGATCATTGTCAGAAAACTTCTTTCATAACTGCGATATTTTTATTTTGATATTTCGCGTTAGTCAGATTTAAGCTGTATTACAGACTTGAACCCACTAATGAAAGTCGTCTAAAGTCATCTATACCTAGCAACTTCATGAATTGGAAAAGGCAACGCATAAAAACGTGGCGAACGCAATAAATTCAATCATCCAAATCGATCAGAGAAATCCAGAAAAATGTTATCCATGCGCACGAGTCAAAGAGTTCGCCAGGGACATAGCAAAAAGCCATCTAATGAATTAGAAAATATATTAAAGATTATTATTATTATTATTATTATTATATAAATTTAGCCAGAGAATAAATTCTAAGACTAAAGTCTTAAAGCACTAGCATCTAAGGCTTTCGGCTTTTACTTATTTATTTATTTTTTTTTTTTATTAATATTATTAAAGATTATAATTTATTCCTTGTATAAAAAACTATAAATTACAACTCAAATCGAAAATCGAAATTGCTTCTCCTCCTACCTAACACATTGTATGAGAAGCAATACATTTATATTAGCTTTGAAACGAATCTTTTATATCCGCTATCAAGAGCAATGAAAAGAGGTTTCCAGGAAATCGATGATTTTCACAAAATCCCTTCAATTATTAAAACAAAATATGCTGCAGCTCTTAAACTGTTATTGAAATAGTTTTAAATTTTCGTTTCCACTTCGATCAAAATTTAATTTTTTTCTTTTTGCTGTACATGAGTTCAGGACCAAAAGGATTTGAAATTTACCAGAGGAAATGACAATCTACAGGTACACAGATAAATAACGGCAGGGGGATCGACAAAAGAATATGTGGTGTCTCCCACACATTGCAGCATAAATTACAAACGCTTTAGAGAAACGAATATACTCAAGTAGTTAAGAAAAAAAAATGTTAACACAAATGTTCGGTTATGACGCTGGTCCTTGCTGAAAAAATTAAAATACATTATTATCAAACTATTTGTATCTTAAGGTCGGCCGGACAGAAAACAATAAAAAGGATATGGTCATTGCGTAATAAAAAACGCCAATTTGTCCGCATCGGTATATGGCTTCATAGGTCAAATTTTTGTACTTCGTGCTCATAATTGAATTCAATGGCGTTTCGAATTATTATGAACGTTCATGTTGCCATTTTTCACCAAGAAAAACTGTTTTCCACGAACCACTCTAATCCATATTCGCATGCACTTGCCTCATAATCGCATTCGCATGCATACATATGCACTTATGTCTCTATTGAATTGTTGTTATTGTATTACATTTCATACAAAGTTCAGTTTTGCATTTAGTCGTGCGCACTATTACATTTTCAAAATTGAATAATAAAGAGAAATATTTTTGTACTAATGTTTAAACAGTACAAAATAAACATTTAGGAAAATGATATTCAAAATACGAATTCATTGAACATGAACACTAAACTGAATCAGTATCAAAGCTCTATACGCATTTCGATATTCCCGTATGTACTTTAAGCGTGTACTCCAGTTATTGACTATAAAGATATTTTTACGAGGATCGAAAAAATTTATTATCAGAATTTTGATACTGCCAGATCGTTTACTTTTCCTTTGTGTACATGTATAAGAAATATATAATAAAACTATACTGGCCTTTGTAGTTAATTTCTTACCGATAACCGACAAACAGATCTTCAGTAGTAGTATTGTTTTTCCGCTTTCGAATTGCAAGTGGTTGCGTTCTGATAAGCCTCCAATTGGAAAAAAACTTTACGATGATTGAAATCATAGTCTACATAAATAGCTTAGCTGTTCTTTTTCACAACTACAACCGTATACTGCCGCGAGTAAAGCTTCCAAAACTTTTTATTTCAACTTTATACAGCAAATAGCCAAAAGGGGAAATTTTGCTATAGCGAATCACAAGTTTTTATTAAAAATAATTTTACTTTCTTAAAATTTTAAAGATATTTGAGATATTGCAAGCAAGTTGATATTTATAATATAATATCACCCACTAGTAATGTGTATAAAAACGTAGTAAATCCAAACAAAAGTAAGAAAATTAAATTAAAAGTTTAGGTCAATGGCAACTTCTTTCTATGTTCATTTTCGCTAACGGGAGAATGCGCTAACGCAAATGCTACAAAGTTGACCAAACAGACAGGTGGAGGGTAGGCGTGGTCAATTTTTTAAATTAATGGCGGCTTTGTCGAAATATATCGATTGTTCGTATATTTAAGAAGAATTCTATCGTTTGGTCATATCTTGAATGACAATCAAAACAAAGAAATATCTTAATGCGTGTGTAAGTATTTACATCAAGCAATATTTTGTAGCAGTTTAAATATATTTTACATATTTATTGGTTGTTTTCATGGGATGTGTCCCTCCCTCTGTACAAATAGAATGATGATCACGCAGAAAAAAGCGCGGAAAAAAAATAGTGAGAGCTTTATGGCCGATCGATAACTGTTATGCTGCCTTCGTCAAATCGAATATTTGCCATATGCCAATCGCAATTAATGCTTCCAAATTTCGATTATTTCGGCTTTGTTTGTCGACGTATTCCGGCCATTTGAGGCCTAATTAAGAGCAATATGGACCAAGCTTCAGGTTTCTATCATAAAGTTATCTTAGAATTCCAAGACCAAAGAATTGTTTCATAATAGCACTTTGCGCGAAAAATAATCTTCGATATACGTACACGTAAGTACCCTAACTTATTAATAATAATAACTTTATTATTAGATCCTCGAGGATATATCCACGGAAAAATATCTCTTCAACTAGCTAAATATAATAATGCGTGGAGCAGAAACACGTAGTGCTATCGCTAAAATATTTCACACGTGGATGTGCGTTACCAACTTCGTATGCCTAACCTGCCTCTCGCTAGTGGGTATAAAATTCTAATCTAAAATTCATTAATATTCAAATGTAGACAAAAACTATCGTGGGCCGCGGCCCATCATTAAATACTCTACACCACCATCTTCTTACTTCACTTCAACCAACAGGTCGGACTTTTTGAGATATTTTGATGGACTTCGATATACTTGACCCAAGTAGAGACGTACTAAAGTAGCCGTAGTTTGACACAAGAACGAATCTTATTGACAATTATTCGGATCGGTTCGCTTTTTCCACGAGTCCCCCTGCAAGGGCTTATTTTGAAAAGTCGAAAAACATAACAACATCCAAAATTTTTCGACGAAAGTCGCTGTGCAGTAGTACTTCGACGTTATAAATTGCTACGAAAAATTTGGTTCGGGGGGGACAATATCTTGATCCCTCTCTCATAGAATCGTTCCTACGGAAAATGAGATTTTTATATGGCAAAAAGGTCTAACTTTCAGTATTTCATGGCGAAAACTAGTTCATAAGAGTAAATTGACAAAAAAATCAACTTTACTGAATTTTGATCCCGTTGCTCTATATTTTGGAATGCACTGTATGCAAGGATTCTCAGTAAATGTAGACACTTATAAGGCGAAAAGGCCTGGTTGTTAATGTTTTATGAAGAAAATTTGTTCAGGATAGCAATTTATCGTAAAAATTGTGTGGACCAAAGTTAAAGCACATGGTCCTAGTTCTTAGACCCTGAATACATGGATTCTCAAGAGTAGCACACTCTTCAGGAAAAGGTTTAATTTTTAATGTTTTATGATGAAAGTTGGCCCATAGTAGCAGAATAACTAAAAAAAATTAACAGCAGGAAATTTGCATAACATGGGTCTACTTTTTAGAGCCCAACATATGTAGAGGTTGTTATGAGCAGCAAACCCTTATATGGAGAGCAAGTCTAATTTCTAGTTTTTTATGGCAGAAATTGGATCGTAATAAAATTTTGGGGAAATAAATTAAGTTTACTAAATTTGGTTCACTTCATATGATGTTTTGGTCATCGTCCAATATGCGCAGCTTTCCTGAAAAGTATACTTTGTATGAAAATATGACCAAAATGAGCGAATAATTGTATAAGGCAGTTTAATGTATAATAGGGTATTTAATGGTTCGCCTTGCCCTACTATAATGTTCTTACTTCTTTTCATAAGGATTTCTCGGCTTTTACTGAGCGAATAATATTTAACAGAAATTCAATGCTAGGAATATATTTGGTAGAAATCTTATTGTCTTTAGATAAAAGCAAAGTGGTGGATAATTAAGCCGTATATACATTCATTATAAGTATTTCAGTGCTTTTGTTTAAATGTAAACAAAGAAGTTCATAAGTACTTTTTTTTACAATAAAAAAAAAATAATTACGAATTTGACGGTAAGTAGGAATGAATTACTTAAGTGCAGTACTTAAAGTGAAGTTTCAGAAATTTAATTCAAACGAAAAAAAACTATTCAAGGTATGTTTTTGACATGTGCACAAAACACACAGTAACCTTCCAGAAAAAAAAAACTTCTATAAAGCAACATTTTTCAAAAACATTGTATTACAATATACTTGTTGCGGTAACAAACTAAAAATCGTGTAACCATTTTTCTTTTTATACTCACTACTGAAGACATGATAAGTTAGTTAAATGATTATAGCACTTGGAAATATGGGTGAAATCGCTGACAACAGAAAATTCAATTTACCCATTCAAATAACGAACAGCGATGATAATCATTGGTTCGAGAATTCTTTTGGATCGCTATCGTTAGCAGATTACAATCGAAAGTGACTGAGATCTAAAAATTAATTAATGTTCACGTATAACATAACAATGCTTCCTTGTCTGCTACATAAACTTATCGCTTGGCAGTTATCTTATTCCAAGCAAGCATACATATATTGCACTTTAAATATATTATAATATAACTACAGCAACGGCTTACGGCTGCATACCAACTCTGGGGCAATGCACCCATATATTTACTAATGTACTGTAATGAATTTTATTAACACAAAATTTGATTTAACACGAGTTTTTTGCTTACTGCTTATGATACTCTATGAACTTTTTTAACTTTATTCTTTTTTTTCGACGTTTCTACCAATTTTTTTATTGTTATCCCTTGCAAATACGCGTTGCGACTTCGCTTTATATTTTTCACAATTTAGTAAGATTGCGTCGATTATATGCGTATATGAGTGGGATTACAGATTAAAGCCGTAATGCGTTTTTTACACAATTTAAGTTTTCAAAGTATAATCTATTTTGTATAATATATTTAATGAAATAAAATCGTGCAACCACTAAACAAATTTTTAAGTAAACTGAAACAAGAATATTACAATACAGTTTATTGTACTTTCAGTTCATTTTTTTAGCCAGGAACCAACATCTTTTTTACAAGAATTTTTTACACGAATTTTTTGGAAACGTATCTATCGTATAAAAACAGAATTTGATGTACAAGCGACACAATGAATCGCTTAGACGCACGTGGGGTGTTACGCTTCATTTTTGTCGTTCATCTCATACTCATATCAATATTGCTTTTCATATATAATACCATACAATTTGTACTATAATTAACGTTAGTTCAAAGCAACGGCTAACGATTAGACTGCCGCATTGTAGCTACTGCTAGCGCCGTGATAAGATGCTCATCGCTAAGCTAATTGAAAAAAGTTTTATCTTAGATATATTTTTGACGACAGAGATTTTTTAAAGTTTCCAAGAATAACAAAACAAAACAACAAAATGAAGAAATAGTGGTTATCAAAAAATTCGGCGCAAACCGATGATAATTCTTATGTCTTCTATTTTATATCCACTTCGACGTAATAAACATGTATGTTGGTGTGTTAATTATCTGTAAAATATAACTAAAAGTAACGGGAAGACAAAATAAGGAAACTACATTTGTAATGGACCGAATCTTGAACACTTACCATTTAAAGTAAATAAATTAGGATGGCTTTAATGCGCAGATGGGAAACATTTATATTTATAAAGTCTCGAAAAAATACTCCGCTCAGTAGCTTCGCTGTTAGTGAACAATTAACCTATATTCATTTTCCTAACATTCTTGATACACTGACACGCGAGCTCACATATTCCTGTACAACGGGCGTTGCCTTGCAAATTATTAATAAATAAGATAAGTTGTCTTTAAGCTATTATGAATACTTTGAATGGCTTAATTAAGCTCGTTTCCATACTAGGTCAGCAAAAGTCGAGTAACAGCCTGTATCGGATCAATCAATTAAGACTCCAAAGTTGACATACCGTATGCAGTACTTAAGGTCGGTTAAGTACTTGTATTTGTATTAAACTGAATAACGAAATTAATAGACTGCGTACTAGTGACAATTCAAAACCTAACACAGTCTGCTTTATACACTTAGTCAACTGTTAAGTTGAGTTTTTTATATGGTTAAGAATATGCTTTGCATGGTCTCACATACCGGTAGCAATGAATTGATGTGCATTTACTCGGTTGTAAAAGTTCAAATGACTTTATACGTAAAGGTAAAGAGGAGACCTCTGCGCGAAAACATACATAAATCACTACAAACTAGTTGGTTGAAAGCAATTCTTGTTTTCTTTTTCTAAAGTTCTTTTAATGCTGATTAATGTTTTAATTAGATTTCATTTTTATAATTATTTATGCATGTATTCAAAAAAAACTAGGTGCATAGTGCAGTGCAGTTTTTATATACCATGACTATATTAAACTCCAACAAAGTATGAGACAAGCACCGCGGAAAACATACTACCTAGCCAATCGGGGCAAGCGCGCTCGCGTTACGAAACTACATACTCTCTAATTTTGAAAGCACTGTGAACAATTTGTATAGCTTTTGGAATCGGAAAGTCCGAGCTAAGTCATTCGATAATTTTCTTTACAATGAGCATCGAGAATGTGGGATGTCGATTAGTTAACGGATAATACATACTTATCTTCACTGACACCTAGATCATGTGTCTAATTTTGTATAGAGCAAGTAAGAACACAATGGATCACAGAGCGCCATTAAACACCCTACACTACCCTACAGTTATTCGTGTAACGACTTCTCGAAATGAGGAGTTACGTGCGAAGTTCGTTAAAAGAGTGGTCCAATCCAAACCATCCTTGGGCCAAAACCGGTCGGAATGGTAAGTTTCATCAAAATATCTCGCAAGAATTGCGGTTTGTCAAATGAACACAAGGAAACGAAAAAGACAGGCGGAGAGATAAGCTAAAAAGATGAGAGAGAAAAGACCTTCTGTGTATTGTATTCATTCGAAACCCGCATATTTTGTACGAAAATACATGGCTTCGATACATAAAAAATCGACCCTTTTCAGATTTTTTAACGGTTCTGCAGCTTTTTTTACGATTCCGTTACAGGTAACAGTTTTTCCCCTGAAGTAACTATCCAGAATTGTTAAGAAAATTTTGAGAAAATTGGAAATATAGTGCCCCTACACCTCTCATTTCGGCGTAAAATTGAATATAAAAACAAATTATCG
Source organism: Glossina pallidipes (assembly GCA_000688715.1). Lineage (NCBI taxonomy): Eukaryota > Metazoa > Arthropoda > Insecta > Diptera > Glossinidae > Glossina > Glossina pallidipes. The sequence continues at coordinate 1,121,221 of KK499782.1, forward strand.
TCCATTTGGATTCTTTTTTCCTTAATTCGCTCACAAATCGGGCACAATCGGGCTGCGAAGGCAATTCGATGAAAAATGAAAGAGCCAATTTATACTCTAAACTCGGAGGAGGAAAATGTTTTGAGGAAAATGTTTTTAAAGTTTGAGGTTTGAACTCCAAAAAAATTTTTCTTTTACATGCAAATCGCGTGGTTTACGCCATACAAGGGATTCAGTGATTTCAAGCAATTCTCTGACGTTGCAGGATTTTGTTGCAAATTTGTGTCACCACGTACTACCTTTTGTACTTGCTGAGTTATCCAGTCCATCAAATTTGCACTGAAATCAATTGCCGTAAATTTAAAAAAAAAATACTTTTTTATTGGCTGAATAGATACTTTGAACTTTTTAGAATATGTGGAGAAAACTTCATTATATCTCAAGGAAATCTTTTTCTTGAAATGTTGAACTCCCTGCTGATAAGTAACGGCCGATCTAACCTATTTACGTTGTATAAATTATTTGGAATGTTCACAGCATTATCAAACAAAAATTTGAGGCTGAAAGTGATGCGAAAGCTTTCATCGTTGTCGTCAAGAGACTAAATCCCCGAAATCGAATTATATAATTCCTTCCCTTTTTCCCCGTCACATAACACCTAGCGCGCAACACCTAACACGTATGAGTAAAAGTAAAAGTATGATTCAGTCTTCAGAAAATGCAGCAGAGAGGCTCATGCAAAGGTTAGATCTTCGAGGAAAGAGATTGAGTTTTATAGTCTTCAAGTCTAATGGAAAAAATTGAGAATTTATTATAATAAATGTGCAATAAAAACATATTTGTCGAAACGCGATTTTTTAAAAAAGGGCACAGCATAACACTAGCAGTTTTCATTCTTTCTTTTCGAAATTTTTGCAATAGCTTTGTGCTTTATTTAAAATTGACTATTAACAAAGGATTAACTCTCTTTGGCCGAAAATTGGACTTCTTCATTCAAATACGCGCCAGTTGTGTAAAAATTAGTATTTTTAAAATCCTCTACTTACTTCTGCAGCTAAGGATATCTTTCTTCTAGTGTTGAATTTGTACCAGTAATTGCGCCTGCGGGAGAGCCCTGTCAATTTAAGATGTCTAGCGAGAACAGTTCCAGTAGATCGCCATTTTTTTATGTTTTTCCAAAACGTATTTCGGATAATACTTTAACATATACTTAATAACTTCTTCAAATATTATTATTCTATTAGCCTGCCTTTCATCCCAAGACGATGACAAAAAATTCCACAAAAAAAAAGAAAATAAGCAAAAAAAAATGTGTTTTCGGTTCACACGCCAAGTACATGCTTACACCAATATCATATCAAACTCTTTTACAGTAAACACTGAAAACAAGCAAGATTAGTATCATTCTAAATTAATCTAATTTCTCTTGTGATTTTAAAGCGACTGCGGCGTATACATTTGATTCAACAAATGTTCATCTTAGGACACATAGAATGTATACGATCTTGGTGGTAAATAGTGCAATGGATTTGATTTGTTACCACATCCATCTTTTGAAATTGAAAGTTCTGTACCAAAATTTAAAAAATTTTTTCGTGTTTTCCGAGGTTGTTTCAGTTTCTTCTACATTGTGTGCGTATATATTAATAAATCGCGCCCATTTTTTTAGACTCACATTCTTAATCGATGAAATAATGTTTGTACCACATTTTAACTTCCTGACTCGATTTTTGCGACTGTAACAATTCACAATCGACAAGCATAGTAAATTTAATATTAGGTATAAGCAATGATATGGTCGTATATCACATCGTCTATTTATGTTGCCAGTATGTATACCAACTGGAATACATGTCTAAGGGTGATGAATTTCAACTTTTAACTTCAAACAGCTAGAAAGTTATATTCGGCTAGGGCCGAATCTCGCATACCGGCCACCATTGATATCTTTGGCGGCCCATATCTTTATTTAGGTAGTGTCAAGAAAAATTAATCTACTATGTCGTCACGTCCTCCATAATCAATTTATTTGATACCCATATGGACGATATATTTCAGAAAAAATTATCCTCCAAATCGTGGTATCCACCACATTTATTGCAGAATTAACGTATTTTGAGGCAGATAACATATCTTTGTTTGAGGTATGTACAAAAGGGTTTTAAACATTGTGTCTTGTTTATCTTATTATTTATAATCATAAAACTTCAAAAAAGTGAAAAAAGAAAATTTTATCATTTATGACTTTATGTGGACGCGTCCTATTTTTTCACATAAATAATTGAGTTTTCCTTAAAGAAAATTTGGATAATTTCAGCCTTCTACCCTTAATAATTTGTGAGTAAATAACAAAAGCTCATAAATTTATGCTTAGAGAAGGTCACTTTCTGCTTTGCTGTGGGCGTGTGTTGTGACTAATTTGATCCATTCCAATATTAACCTACGGGCAGAGACGTCCAATGTTTCTACTAAATTTAAAGTCGATATCTTTATTCTTGCGACCAAGACAATGTCAACAGCACACACTGCACAGACACACAGACACACGGGCAACCAGGCGGACAGACATGGTTTAGTCCACCCAGAATTTCTGCTGATCAAGAATATGTATACTTCATAGCGCCTGCGAAGCTTCCTTTTCGGTGTCGTAAGCATTATGACAAAATGAGAACACATTCACCCTTCAGTGGTGGGCAAAAAATACATTCGAAGATGTATTTAATTCATTTCCAAGTTTTCAATGTTAAAAGTAAAAGTCTTCTATACGAAGTTTCTTTTTAAAAAGCCGACAACTATTATCTTCAATATCCAACACAAAGCATGTTTACTTTCATCAACCTAGAGGCAACGATCGTCTTTGAAAATAAGCTTTTATAACATTTGTTAACTGCTCCAAGGTCCTGTTCCATACTTTCGTATCGCTCATATTCTAGTTCTATTAGAAATATTTTAAATGTTCATAGAGCGTTTAAGAAAATCGATAAGGAAGTTACCGAATTTTTTATATCCATCAAGTTATTTTTGTTGAATAATTTTCTGGAAACGTATATCGTATATCTGTTATAGTTAATAAGCAACGAGTAAGAGACGAGAAAAGTAAAAGTTTTCTCTGTTTTTGCTACGCAGGCATGTTCTTTGAAAAGTTTGGGTCATTTTCAAATTCTTTTGCCAGTTTGTAGGCGATTTTTTAATTTTTGCGAACGGGAGAACGTTTACCACAGATACACAGTTGCACAGACGGACAAGTGCACACGCGGGCACGTCTAGGTGCATTCTGAATTTGAAATTGGATAAGAGCCTATGTACTTTATTGGATATTTGAAGCTTGCTTTTACGCGATTTTGGAAAAAAAATGAAATTATGACACACTATATTAGTGGAAACGCGTGGTCAATTTTTTTCCATATTTGTACAGCTGCTACTACTGCAAACGTTTTGACAAAATGAATATAGCCTTCAACCTTCGGTAATGGGTATAAAAAGGTGTATATAAATCTGTTTGCATTGGTATTTATGTACAACGATTCAATTCATTCAATAGCTTGGTATGCAATGACATCAACGCGAAGAATAGAATATACTACATCTGTTCATGGGATCAGTCGGAAATGCGCATTTAAATCCACTTAGATACGTCCGTTTGCTCGTCGCAACGTTCGTTAGTCATTTAAGAATCCATGTATTAAAGGCATATCGGTAGTTATTGGCGGCACCGTATGTTTGGCAGGACACGTTCTCCCACGAAATTACATAAAAATCCTTATTAGGTACTAATTTGAAACTTGATACCCATGACAACATTTTATCCGCCCACAAATACTCTCTTAATAATTCATCATTTAGTTGCATCGTTAACAGTAACAACCGCAAGCAAGGGCAGAAAAGATAATTAAGGAATAACGTAAACCGATTACTTAAACGCACTTCGAAAATTCATTTACTTTAACCTAACATCTAGGTGAACTTACGCCCTAGGCGGAGTATTTACCTGTATCATCTAAAATGTCAACGATATTCCATTGTACAAATATTGGATACAAAAGTACATAGAAACATATTCCCTTCGCGCTTTAAGGTGCTATATAAGGTGCTATAGCTTCAAAAAAGGTGCAAGTTTGCACCGATACTTTAAGGAAGTGTAACTAATGGTTATAACGTATGTGAAGATTAATTATATTTTATATATGAAAGAAAAAATATGTAAATTTTCGATGTAGTTCTTCTTTCTATATTCACGAAAAAACTTTACAAAATCGTCCGCAAGCGAAAATATGTGTCACAGGCGTCAGTGAAACTTATTTCCAGCGATTTTAATCCTCCACATTTATATATCCCAACCAGCTTTAATATTGAATAAATCGTGACTCTAATCAAATTTCCCCCGGTATGTGATAAGTATTAAATCCGGATATAACCGCGTCATGAACTAACCAATAATCTCGGATTGTAAAAAAAAACTTGACATTTGAATTCTATTCGAAATAAGTGTAAAACTAATATCACGCAGGGAAACAGCAGGAATGCATTGATATTGTAACATAAATCTGTCTTTTAAGAATTCCACTTTAGTTATTCAACTTCTTTTTGATATAAGTTCGTACCGATGAGTTGTGATTTGTAGGTTTTACTTTCAAAATAAGAAAATCTATTTACAATTTATTTTCTGGAGTTTACATTTGTTGCACTTTAATCCGCTTTGGTGTCACAACTCGAAATCTCTTCACTCAATTAATTTTGCCTTACCTAAATTAGGGAACTTTGGCATGGAATACTCCCATTGAAAGATTTTTGCACTTGTAGAGTGGAAATGTGAAGCTTTTGAATGTGGTGGCAATATATTCTTTGTGGAAAACAAGCGATGGACATCAAACCATTTACAAAATTTTCCTTTCCCTGTTCTAATCGCAACTTTGGTTCGGTGTTAAGATTTCTCAAGTCTACAACAATATTTCGAAAAAGACTTATTCCACGAACACAATGAGAAGTCGTGGTCAATTTTCGGTTAAAAGTCCATTCACTTTACGAGTTTACTTTGAAATATGGTTAAAAACAATGACCGATCACTCAGGGGATGTCACCTCTTCGTGTAATAAGGTGACGGCCCGAAAGAAGTGAAGAAAGATGAAGAGATAGGGAAACGGCAATAGGTTGTGTGCACGATCAAAGTAAACTATGTGGCAGTAATATTTGAACCCGCGAACACAGACTTGGTAGTCGACGTTCTTATATAAGCAGTAGTTATAAAAAGTAAATATATGAATATTAAATAACGAATAGTTAATAATAAATAACAAATAATGAAAAAATATTATAATCAGTAAAAATAAATAATATATAAAAGGCAATAAATAATCATGAGCAGAGTTGCTTGTAATAAATAAGAAAAATATGAGAAATATATGAGAAAAAATGGCAACGCTGTTCAGATAATAAATTCTGGCTAACCTGTAAAAAATTGGCTTCTCTGTTAAGAAAGATAATAAATTCTGGCTAACCTGTAAAAAACTGGCTTACCTGTTAAGAAAGATAAGAAATTCTGGCTTACCTGTTAAAAACGATAAGAAATTCTGGCTTCCCTGTAAAATTCTGGCTTCCCTGTAAAAAACTGGCTTCCCTGTAATTTTACTGAAAAAAAATTTTCAGAATTTTTATTAAGAGAGTAGAACGCAGTACAAGGCGAGATCGTATAGTTGTAGTTTTGGAAGGTGTTATAAAGACCAGTCAACTTTAACTCGCGTTAATATAAGTTTTTTTATTTACGACCAATACTGTTGCTTAACTTAGTCAAAACAAGAAAACAAGACGGACAGACAGGCAGGCTTATATCGATGCAGAAAGTGCAAAAAGTATAAAAGAAGAAAGTTCTATTTCAAGTGCTTCTGGATGTTGCGTACATTCGCACAAACTTTATACACCAGGATCGCCAACAAAATATATGCTTAAATTTTGTATATTTATTTCTTGCGCTTTAAAAGTAACGGACAAAAAACCAATTTTCTATTCCTTTTGAAAAACAGAGATGTTCTCAGTCTATGTGGTACTGTAGGGGCGTCCTTCGACCGATGGGCCAAATTTTCAATACCAAGCTGTGTGCAAGAACTTCCAATGGTTCGGCCAGAAGAATGTTTGCAACAAACATTACAAACACGGGCATGCTTAAATCAATGTAGAATTTGATGTTGATCAAGAATATATACTTTGGGGGGTCTCTGAACTTTCCTTCTGGGTGTTGCAAACTTTTTGACAAAATTAATATACTCCACGTCCTTCGGTGATGGGTATATAAATTAAATTTTCAATAAACATCAACAGTTGGATTAAATGTATTTAAAAGTTTTTTGAAAAACTTTTTTCAGCGGCCGGTGCATGTTTCTTTATATCGATCACAATTAGAATGTATTATTAAACACCAATTTTGCGATCGAAAGGTCTTTCATTCAACGATGCTTTGTTGACGACTGTGAACTATCTATTCTTTATAGCAAGCTAACTCTATCGAGGTTACTCAATATCGAGAAACAGAAAACCTCCCTAATTTAAATTCATTTCAAGTAAAAGTTGTCAACTGCCCGCAGTTATATGAGTTTACCTCAGCATCTAGTTCTTCAAATAGCATTTTATCAACTCAAGTTTTTTTAAAGTATATTTCGGGATTCTTCAAATTCTAGCCAATTATTTGAAGAAGATTCTACAGTCATAAGTGCCACATGACATAGTGGCTGTCATTGTGAGTGCAATGTGCGTCAAAAACCAAAAGTTACCAGCCTGTCAGAACAAAGTAATTATAGAAAGAGAAAATACATCTCTACGCGTGCATCGTTTATACTCTAAAGTGTTTTATTAAAAAAACTTTAACCTCCACCCTCGCAAAAAATTGAATAATGAATTTATAGCTAGAGTCGTGCATCTCAAGACTTTTTTATTGATATTTTCACAAATTTCATATACAAAGCAATCCTCTTCACATTAGCGATTTCTATTTTTATTATACCCATCACCGAAACATGAGCGGTATATTCATCTTGTCAAAACGTTTGCAACGCCCAGAAGGAAGCACCAAAGATCCCACAAAGTATATATATTCTTGATCAGCATCAAATTCTAAATCGATTTAGGCATGTCCGTCGGTCTGTCCGTCTCTATAATGTGTCTTGTAAACATTCTCCTGGCCACAAAAATGAACCTACCAACTTGAAATTTAACAAAAACATTAGTAGTTCTTGCACGCAGGTTGGTATCGAAATTAAACTAAATCGGTCGAAGGACACGCCCACAGCACCGCGGAAACCGAAACTACCTCTGTTTTTTAAAGGGAATGAAAAATTGATTTTTTGCTCATTACTAATAAACTATAGCAAATGAAGGTCCAAAAATTTACACTCATATTCTACGGGCAACGCTGTAGCATTTGCGCACGCCTACCCCATGCTATAGTGTATCAAGATTTAATTATTTTTTCAATATCTTTATAACGCGTAGCAACAAGCTTCAAAAACCACATAAAGTATACAAATTTTTGGCCAGTTTCAAATTTGGAATACGTCGTTAGTCTGTCCATCTGTTTGTTCATTCTTCCATTCTTCAAACATTCCACCGTTAGCGAAAATGAAGATATTGCCTGCAAAGTTACAAGAAAATTTGGAATTGAGCTGAACGTTTCAAAAGACACGCCTATAACGCCCCCTTGCCAAAAACTTTTATTTTAAAAATAGAAAAAATCCGCTACGCCCACTCCATATTATACAGCATGAAAATTTTGTTCTTTTACTTCTTTTGTCTTTTTTAGAATAACGGTGATGGGTATAATACATTTGGCCCCACCGAATTTAATTTTCCTACTTGTTTTTTTTTCTATTTGCACGTTTAGTTGTTTATGCGCAAGCATGTCAAGCGAAACATGTACACTCAAAGAAAATATTTGTTTTACCTAATAATTTTAGAACTTAAAGTGCTACAAAAACAAATCCATTTAATTTTTTTATAGTATGTAGTAGTAGTAGTAAATGCGTTATATCCCTTTTTAATTTATTATCGAAACATAAGAAAGATGAGACCAGATATCCTCGATAATGATATTCGATAGGATTTTTTTGCAGTTATCAGTAACTCCGATGCGTTTGGGTAAAATTAGTTGATAGTTATTCTTGCACAGTATATCTCCTCGGGATTAAATACCGTTGCATCTGTGGGGATTTACATTTAGCTAATTTTTCTTGGGAATTAGGTGCACATGTTCAACGCATTCGTCCTCTATATTCGTCCGCCAATTATGATTGTGTTCTTGAAGACATCGGTAAGCTACGACTCAGTGAATAGAAAAAAGTCTACAATCATCAAAACAGTTGGATCTAGTATTTTGAAATCTTCGTCCTAGTCCTATCAACACTCCTAAAGACAGTTATCATCCAACTGTACGTGTAGTGCAGCATCTTAGCCAATCCCGTGAATAATAGTCTACTTAAATCTAGAAAGTTCCTTGTTTAAAAACATATTATCACACTATGTCTAGAGATCGAGTAAGGTCTGGCTAAATGACTCCTTGGAACATAGTATTTCAAACCTTTGCACTACATTCAACGCAATAGCGCTACACGTGCCCTACGTTACAGTGAAAAATAGTAACGCTCCCTGTTGCGTGTTTAATAAGGAACTAAAGCAAATAAGGAATCAGAGAAAGAGACTTTTTAAAAAATTTAAAATAAGTGGTCCTCTGACTGATTCATCATCATACAGCATTGAAAAAAACAAATTCCTGGCATAGAGCAGAGCATGCTATTCTTCTTAGTTAAAACGTATAGGTAGTAATTTTAGAGAGAACACGAAAAGTTTTTATGCATTCATGAACGTCAAGAAGAGAACTAAGATGACTCAACGGACCCTTTAATTGTAGCTAATATGTTGGCAAAATCAAACTTGTTCTTGAAGCATTTTCACAAAGTCAGAGAACAACTATTCCATTCAGAATTATAATATTTTCCTTAATATAGTTTTATCCGGGTCAGAAATTCGACATGGCTTACTCCCCGGATTCAGATGGCATACTTTCTTGCATCCTCATTAATTGTTGTGAGCACAATGTCCTCTGAGCGATATGTTTAGCTAGCAAGTTATGTTTTCCTAGTTGCGTGAAACAATAGTCTGATTGTTCCCATTTTAAAAAGCGGCTGTAGAAACGACATAGAAATCTATGGCTGTAGCCAAGGTTATTGTGCTACCTAAGCTCTTTAAAAGCTTCGTAACAAGACATTCACTATGCTCAGTTAATGCTATTATTTCACCATGCCAACGTGGTTTAACATCTAGCAGATCCACAGTAATACATCTTCAAAAGGTTTTGCAAGCTTTCGCAAATTAATGTTGTTTATGCCGACTTTAGCAAGAGTTTTGATAGAGTAAACCATGATTTGCTTATTTCTATACGGCCTTCTTAAATGGCTTTCTTTATATGACTTTCCGGACATCTTGGTTCTCTTCTTATCTAAAGGGCCTTAGAATTGCACTTTATCCGAAGAAAAAATTGTTTCATCTGGAGTCTCACATTCTATTTATAAATGATCTTCCGTCTCGGATTCAATACGCACGTACTCTGTGTGCTGATGAAGTGAAAATTTCTCTGACTTTTGATATAGCACCAAACCATCTAAAGAAAGATTTAGAAGCCTCAATTGTTTGAAGTAAAATAAATTTCACGTCTATTAATCTACGAAAATTTAAGAAGTTGTAATTCTCTAGAAGCTCGCCTATATGGACTGCGGATAGCATACTTGGAGAGATCAGAAAAGATGTTCCATATTTTACAGATTTGGATATTGTTTTCAATCCCAAACTTTGCTTCCATCTGCACATACGCCCGATGGTTGGTACAGCCGGTAGTACTCTGGAATTTGTGAGGTGATCTCGTGAGTTTGAAGGCCCGTACACAACTAAAAGTTTATTCATCGCCTTGTTTAGCCCAATTCTACAGTAGGCGTCAATAGTGATGTCCCTAAGTTATGATTGTGGTACTGATTTAATTGAATCTCTCCAGAAAGAATTTCTGATATTTTCTTTACGAGAGCAAGGGTGAAGCTTCAATTGCACTCTTCGTCCATATGTTCACAGTTTAAAACTGCTTAAATGACCCGTTCTATTGTTGAATTTGCGAACCTCTTAATCCCTTTTACATTGTTTGCAAAAACAATATTGATGATTATCATTTAATTTTGTTTTTGATTCGATTAGCCGATTCAAAATGTTAATAATTTACTCCCCGCAAAAATAAAATGAACGCCTTGTTATTCTTCCATTCTATTCAGCAAATCAACCAAGGAAAAATGCGCTGAGATGTGTAAAAAAGGCCCTATGTGAGCAAATAGTTCCTTGTTTGAGCTTTAGCAAAGTAGGGGTTACATTTGATATATAATTATTGTTATTTATTTATTTTAATATTTATTTGATTAAAGCCTTTTTAATGTTCATATTGGTCGTTCTCTACGCAGGATAGAACAGAACAACGAGGAGTAAATTCCCTTGTGTAAGAAGTAATGTAGTACTTGAGTATTAAGTGTCATATGAAAGAATTGGTAAGTGTGAGAGTAAAATAAGTGTAAAAGAGAGTAGACTCATAATTTGGTTGTAAACGCTTATATATCTTGTTGACATGATTTAAAAAAGAAAAAGATTTGCGAAGTAAGCCGTTAAATTGTGGGAACAAAATATAAAGAATGCTGCGATTATAAAGACCACAAACGCCCTATTTGCGAAGTGCGGAATGGCGAATAGATGTTGCAGCATTCGAACAGACAAATAGGATAAGATTAGGAGATTGTAAGACCTGACATGTACATAAAGAGCTATTCACTACGTTAATTTTGAATGGATGATCATTACATTTCGATTAAACACCGACATATTAATAAGCCAAATAATGGCACGCCTGAGTCCACAATTGATAAACAAAGGGATTTATTTATTTGTGGAGATAAAGAACATAAGTGACGACCATAAGATGAATTATTCCATCACTGTTGCCAAGAAAAAACTGAATGTTTTTGCACGATCATTAGAAGCAGAAGATGCAATTTTATATGCAGTGTTGTTGCAAAGAATGCCAATGTCACTGGACACCTAGAGAAAATGAAAAGAAAATGCATCAGATTTGAGGCTACAAAGAATTGATTTCTAACACGTAAGGGTAAAGCAGATTTACTGCCTAGAACTATAACGAATTTGTTTTGAAGTTGAGTACTCGCTAAGCGGATGGCTTCCAGGACCGCAAGACATTCAGCCGAAGACATAGTGCTAAATGAGTGATTTGAAAAGTAAGCTTCTTTATTAATTCTGGCAAACCAAAAGTCGCTGCCTGCAACTTCCGTCTTTGATCCATCAGTAAACATAAGTGAAAAATGTTTCGATTTTTCGGAGTGTCGGCGTAACTGTGGACTTTCTCACTGATAAGAACTTAATTACTGGCCGAAAATATTGAGAACCAAAAGGAATTTTAAATAAGCTATGTACATCAGTTCTTAGAATATTGAAATTGTTAATGTAGTCAGCAAATATTTTAAAGAAGCAAGGAGAAGAATTGAGTGATATAAAGTCGTAAATGAAACGTAAGGCCGGATGATTCTTAAAAGATAGAATTTTATTAGATGAAAAATTAGCGACTAAGTGAAATCTTCCTTGTAGAGGTTGAACATGTGCCATCTGCTCCAAGGTTAGTGTGTGTGTTGATTTCATGCCACCAAGAGCCAGACGAAGGCGTTTCCATTGGATTCTGCGTAATTTCATATGGCCCGTATTTGAAATGTCCTGATTAATCCGAGATACAGGTTAATCATACAAAAATAGGCGGAACTCCAAGAAACACCGCAAATGGATTTCAGCACGCTAATGAATTGAAAACATTGCTGAGCAATTTTGTCAATGCGGGCAGCCGGAGAAAATTTCGATTGTAGAACAAATCCCAAAAAGTCGAACGTTTTAACGAACGGAATAGGAGAACCATATATGACAAGAGAAGTAACTGTAATGTCTCCCTTTTTTTTGAAAAGAGACGAGAGGAAATAGTGTCGAGGGTAGATTGCAAAGTACGCCTACACAAATCGGGATCGGAGTTGGAACTAAAAATGACAAGATCGTCAACATAACCTAAAATTGAGATGCTCTCAGGAAGGAATCTGAAAATTTGTTAATATGTGAATTAAAACAAAGAGGACTCAACACAGATCCCTGGGGAATACCTGCGAAATATCTCCTTTGCACAACAACATCATCGTTGTTAATTAACATGTTTTTATAGAGAAGTAGGTCGTATAGCAAATTTCTGAATTTGGCACATCGACAGAATCAAACGCTGAAGTTATGTCCAGAAATCAGGCAATAAGAATGCAGTTCTTAGCAAACGCTGATTTTATTGGTGACCACAAAGTGGCCATGTTGTCTTGGGCAGATCTGTAACGTCTAAAACCAAATTGAAAGTTGCTCAGAATATACTTAGATTCGAGACACCATTCTAAACCACACAGTTTCTAAGGGTGGAAACTAAGGTAGGAATTAAGATTAATTAGTGAGCTATTCTTTTTTCTTAAAGTGAAGAATTGGAACCCGTGCCGGAAAGAGCCTATATAACCGGTAATTAGAATATTGTTAAATTCCTTTAGTCCAAACTAAGTTTGGAGCTGAGTCTTTTTGGAGACTAATGGCTTCATCAAGTTCAGAGAGAGATATGTTACTTAAGAAAAAATTTTCACGTTCCTCACCAAGTGATACAGAGGATATAGGACCAGAAGGTCACTCAAACTCATTAAAGAGCTGTGTGGGTATGGCACAATGAGGGGAAGTGACACCTCAAAAAATTCTCACAATATGCCAAAGATCTAAAATTGACATGCCTGACAGTAGAAGCGTATTCCTTTCTAACATCGGCCAAAAATTTGAAATTTATTCTATAAGGAGATTTTTTGCATTTATTTACAGCGAGTCTAGGCTTGGCAGCGACTCGATTACATGCGGTGTTCCATCAAGGATTAGGAGCGTATCATTTTTAAGAAGCTTCAAAATAAGAAGGTTCAGAGCGTTGGTGAAAGACTTTGAGAATCTATCAAAGAAACAACCCGAAGAGTCGTATGAAATGTTGCGGATAGCACTGTTAAGTAAAGAGAGTTTAATATACTTTGGAACAGGATATGTAAGTGGTTGCGGGCAGTAGGATACAAATGAAGACCAATTATAATTAAACAGTAAGAAATACCTAAGATATCGTTAATGGTTCTCCAGGTACTCAGATTACTAACTAAGATTAGGTGCACTGATCGAAAGATCTATGCAGGAAGAAACTGAACCAAAATGAGAAGGATTACCATTATTTAGTAAAACTAAGTTGCTGTTTTCGAGAAAATCGTGAATTTGGCAGCCTCTTGAATTGCAGGAACGACTACCACAACCACACACATAACCGATCTGAAAGAAAATAAGCCGTTAATCGCAGAATCAGAAATGTTACAATTAGGTAGAATCTAACAACTTATGATCAAAAGCTCGCCAAAGCATGCGTGAAAGGTACAGCGACAAGCCACAAATTGCGAAATTAGAAGCGTAAGAAAATGAAAGTTTATTAGATATAAGGATCGCCACACAACCACCATGAGACGTTGGAGCTACGATCGAATCTTACCACGTTTTAATAGAAAATGAATCATTAGGCTTAAGAAAAGTTTCGGTAAGTCAAGCTACGGAGCTGTCATTAGAGATATTGTTCAAGCTGTTTGGATTTGTTACGGGTGCTAGTGCTAATTGGGCTACTTTCCTCATTGACTGAAGGAGAAAAAGAGTACAAAACCGAAGGAGTCGTTTGTTAAGTATACTCTTATGAAGCTCGCGAGATAAGCGGGTGGTGGAATTTGAATTTGATTTCGAGGAGTGTTTGACACTGTGTAATTTTTGAATAGGCTTGAGATAGGTTGAAGTATTTGGTAGGATCGATAGTCATTTCGTGATCAGAAGAAAGATTGTCCGTAATGGGTGTCACAATCGCAGGAGTTAGAGACTTTATATTAACAAATATGGGAGTGTAAAACATTCAACAAAAACCTACACAGATTGTCCAAAAGCTAACGAGAACTGGAATTTCGACCAACTTTGTAGAAATCAGGTAAGGGTCCGAATTTCGGTAAGTTTTAAGGACAGGCCATGGAAAAAATTGCGAGTTCTGTGAAATCCGAGAGAATGAAAGCAACCCCACGAATTTCACACAATTTGGATGGAATATAAACAACATAACTGTTATTAAGCGAAGCGTTGGCAGCAATAGAATTTGCCGTAGCCGCATCAGAGGTGATCAATTTTTTTTCTTTTCGATTATTAGCAAGGAATAATTTCTGGATTGTATGAAAAAAGACTACTCGCTTCTGGTGTGGGCATAAACTCTGGCTCTGGTGATTTTAATATCCCTACTTTCGAGAGAGATAGAGCGGCCTTATGGCCAAACCATATTTCGCAGATTTTGATTCGTAGACCCAGAGGTAATAAACAGCCACTTTAAGACAATTTTGATTGGAGTAGAAGTGGGTAATGATGTACTTTGAGTGAGATAAATTCCACAATGCAAGGTAGCGCTGTTCTATTTCTTAACTTTTTATGTTATTAAAATAAACTATTTTCTCGATAATACGTGTACGAATAGTGCTGAAAAGGTATGAATGTACCATATAAATAACTAAAAGTTAACTGCCTTTCATTATTATTAATGAATTAATTATTATTAACTTAAATTTAGGTTATGAGATAAGTAACTTCAACCTTCTTTGTATACTGTCAGTCGCTGTCTTTTGTTAGCCGAATATATATATAAAAAAATAAGTAAACATAAATATTCCAAAAAATAGCAACTTTCTACGCAAAACGCAAACTCGTACGGTTGGATTTATTAGACAACATTGTTTTTAATTTGGTGTTTGGGAAAGTCCCTTAAATTAAATTTCTTTGCCAAATTTTTAAACTGTTATTTGTTGGGTTGTGCCATTTATTGTATCGAAGTAATAAACTCAATAATTTAGTGTCATAAAAAATTGCTTCGAGATATATCCAAGTTAAAAAATCGACGCCACTCGACCATCTAACATATAATATAGCGATGCAAAACCGAAAAAAAGGTTGAAAATAAATCGAAAGCATCCAGCAGCGAAATTTTCTCCGTGAGTGTTGATAAATATTCTCTACGCCTAAAGGGATTGGGGAAAAAAATGTTGACCACAAACAATAAAAAATATACTAAAAAAGGCTTATTTCAATGGCAGAAGAGCAAGACATAAAATACTTATCAGTGAAAGAAATTCAAAAGTAAGACTGTGATTCGCCAAGCAACACCAATCAAAAGACTTGCCATTTTCGAAAAAAAGTGCTATTCACTGACGAAAGCAAATTCATCTTGCTTGGTTCAGATGGCCGACTCTATGTACAAAAAAGGTTGAATGAAGCGCTCCTTGTCAAAAATATGAAGTCAACAATAAACCCCGATGCTGGGTCGATGATGGTAATTTCTGCATCTGGGCGTAGTGCATTGCGTATACGCTACGGATCAGCACGTGTAGTTTACTATTTTGAAAAGAAATTTACTCCTTTGCAAGGAAAATCTTGATCTTGGTGAACATTTTTATATTTACGAAGCCAATGACTCTTAGCATAATGTGCGGCCTTGGTTATTAATTAAATGCCCCAATGCCGTGGACATACGAGCTTAAAGTCCAGATATAAACCCTATTGAGAATTTATGGAGCTATCTCGATAGGAAAATTCTCCAGCACACTATAAAATCCAAGGAAGATTTGAGGAAAGATCTTCGTAACGAACATCGAAAAATGGAACCGAATGTTTACGAAAAACTCGTTCGAAATATGCCGAGTAATTTAAAAATGGTGATAAAAATCGAAGGCATGCATACCCAATATTAATATTTAAGACAAAAATTAAACATGGATGCACTATACGAGTTCGGCTTTGTACTGAAAACAGTAGTAATCTATATCTTCGCTTTATAAAAAGGTTAACGGAATTCAAAATTTAATTTTGAGTGTTTTTTTAAATTATTGATGCAAGCAGATATAACAAAAGAAAATGAATACATGGAAAAAGTATTGTTTTCTGTAAACTTTTAACTTGTCGCAAAAAATCCCACAATCCCCAAAATTATTTTCATAAATTACGTAGCCAAAAAAAATTTTCTCTAAATAACTCAAAACGCAAAAAATTGCTAGAGAATCATATAAAGTTCCATTATTCCAAATTACCAAAATTAGGCGACTTCCATCTATTTACCCCGTTTTTAAATAGAGAAGGGTTGAGAAATTCGTATCAAAGCAAATGCAACTTTCTTGCGTTTTTCACCAGTTCACTTTAACAGAAACCACTGAAGATTTTACCACCTTTAAGTGGTTTGCTTTTATTTACATAGTTCTCCTGAACTAACACATGACATTTTACGCGCAGTCGCAATACGACACAGAAAACTTTTCTTTTTTTTGGTGGCCAAAAAATTAAGTCTCGATGTTAAAACCGTTCGAAACGACACTTTCAGTCAATTCCTATTGTAGCCATTTTCCCTCCATTTGGATCTTCTCTGTACCATATAAACGTCTGCAGCCAGTTCGTTCGTCAACTACTAAGATGTATGGAAGTCCTTTGAGAGTTTGGGCTGGGTATTCATTCAGTAAGTGTTACAATTATCTTCAAACATTTTTGATCCTTTACGCCGTTCTTCTTCACCACTTTTAAACGCTTGAAACCAAACCGGACTACTGGGATATGGAAGTATTTGTGTGAGCTTCGGTAGCAGATTTCTTCAAAGCGAACAACAAAAGTAATGAATGTCCATATTGCTACTTTGAACATTGCATGATTAGCGTCTGCATACATTGAATAATCCAATAATAATATATGGAAAACTCTAGAGAACTAGACAAAGTCGAAATCATCAAATTTAACTGTTGTGTGCATTGATACCTCGCAATCGTTTACCATTTTGGCCAACAGATCTCGCTGATCAAAATACATACAACCACCTAGTACAAAAGTAAGCAAAATATTCTATTATGTGCATTGTTGTAGGGTATTTAAGACTCAACGTTGCGCGACTACAGCTACGCCGTTTATGAAAGAGTGAATAAAAGACCGAGAATATGTATTGATCTTCTCTCTAACCCCCTAGCCGCTTTCGAAAGTGCTCCAATAGATCTCGCACGGCCTTTGTCCATATCTCTATATAAGGCCGTGCTTCTATGAAAACCCTTATACATCTTAAGATTTAAAAAATATACCTATGTGCTCCAAATTCCCTAATGTTTTTGGTTAATTTGCTACTATTGACCGATTTTCATCATGAAATATTAAAAGTTAAACTTCTTTCTGGATAGCCTACTATATATGAGAAATGTTATAAGAAGCGAGGTCTAAGAAATAGACCCATGTGATTAAAATTTCGTCTACTTTTTTTTATTTCAAATTAGTATCATACGCAAATGTTCATCATAGAACATTAGCAGTTAACTATTTTGGCATATAAGGAACTATATTTCCTGAGAATCCTTATATGCGGTGGTATTCTAAAATTAAATCTATTTCCTCCAAATTTGATAAGGTTAATTTATTTCTTAATTTACTATTATGAACCAATTTTCACCATAAAATATTGAAAATTATATCATTTCAGCATATTAAGATTCCGTTTTCCTAGGAAAGTTTAGATGACAAGAGGTTCAAAACATTGCCACAACCGGTGTCACTTTGGACGAGAAATTTTGAATATTGCAATTGTTTTCCATATGACGACTTCTCAGAATACATTGTATGGCGTTATACAAGGAGCGGTCAAAGAAGTGGACCCATTCGATCCACTATCAACACGAATTTACTTGCACAGATATCAGACGGATAGACAGACAGGCGAACAAGGAGGCAAACAGACAGGCCTAGACCGATTCAGAAAATAATTCCGAATCGATCGTTGTAATAAAAGGTGGCTCTACCTTAAGCCCCTCTGCGTGTTGCACAAATCCACACAAACTTAATATACCACGTACCACAAGTGGTGTAGGGTATCAAAAAAAAAATTTTCCGCATCTCCATTACAATTGCAGTTCAATGAAGCACCGATTTACGTTTTTTGCAAATAAAAAAAGTTCGTAATTATAACTAGAAAACTTTTAGTCAAGGCAAAATAAATGTCTCTTTCTGACGAACTTGGTAGGAAATCTCCCTTCGCTGGTTGAATCTGAAACTGACTTAAATAATTTGGTTATATTATCATCATTAAATTTCATGAAACGAAATATAAAAAAATGCAAGAAGCTTTATTTCTCAAGCACGAATTCATTCGCTAGTGAATTATCGATTTACAAAAATTAGAAAACATACATTCATTCATGGATTAAAGCTTTCTATCCGACGAAAGATTATAATTTAATCTGCACATTGCGTCCTCTTTCAGTAAAGCTACGTCGGCGCTAGATTTCTTTAAGGAGTGGTCGAAAGATCTTTATATTATAAAAAGGCTTAGTCAGACCAATAGCTATCTATATATGACTTTGCTGTGTGGTCTGCTTTTTTTTTTTTTATTTTTCACTTTTCCTTGTATACTTTATGTTAGTTCTTAATAGTAATTAATATAAGATTTTTTTTCTTTTAAGAATCAATTTAATTCGGCTGTTGATTTATTTTGGCTGCGTTCCATGTGTACATAAATAAACAAAACAAAAAAATAAAATGCGCGTCCGTTTTCTAATATAAAGACACTCATTTTTCCCAGATGAGACTTAACTAGTACCGATTACGCAAACACATTATGTGTTTTGCTTCCATATGCTTCCATTGCATTACTTTGCAAATCTTTACTCTATAATCCATATCGTATCGCATAATTTGACTGATATGCCACGAGTGTACTACAAAGGTCGTAATTTAACAGTACTGTGATAATGCGACTCAGACAATTGTCTTATTTGGCTATTTATTCTTACTCAGAGTACCAAGACCCCGCATGGTTTCGGGATTATCTACGCCACCGGTAGCCAAATGACTACTCTTGTTATCTCCATACAGCTTGACTGAATTTGCCATAATAGTGCAATCTTTCAATCGCTTAGATTTCAAAACTCAACCAAAACGATTCTCAAGGTTTGTTCTTCCTATATTTAGCAAGAATGACCTTAAATTTTAAATAAGTTTTCAAATAACAAAAAATTATCATCCCTACTCTTTACCATATATTTCCAGGTTTTTGCTAAGTTGATCTATTCGGATTAAATACATTTTTAATTACGTACTGAGTTATCTCCACGCGTTGGATTTCATTATCCGCAATCAAATTATCTAATTTTCCAAAAACTAAGCGAATTCGCTTCACACTTTTTTATTTACATGCCAGGAAGCTCATCTCACCAAACAATCAAAAAATTATTGCTCCGTTCCATTCTATTGCTCATCTGCAAGGCACAATCCAAAAGGCGTTAAATTTTTTATTGGAAATGTTCCTAATTCCTAAATAGACCAAGCCTGTAAATAAAAGACCTATATGTCCAGTAGCGTTATGAGTCTTTATCACCCAATCTTCTTAAGGTACCAGGATATCAAAAAAAAGGATAACAGACCAAAACAAGATGTCGATCACATGATGATTGAAAGTGATTCAGTTATGGTACAGAGATGGTTACCTCTTACGATGTGACACAATTTCAAACATGATGACCAAAAATAATTTGATGATGATGAAATAATGATTATCTCTCCTGACTGAATCATATACAAGTTGTAACAGTGAAAACAGTACCGTCCATTCTGAAGTTTAGACCAGAAGATTAATTTCAAGCTTTGGCTTAGGAATTTGGTATAGGAATTGATTAGAATATATTTATGATACTTAAAAAGAGAGTTAGCTGCTTAAGATGAGGTTTATTGCGAGCACGGAAGATTTCGTACAGGTTGTTATAGTTACTAAAAAATCCAAAAGAAAGTCTATTGTTATCGAGTTTACCGCGAGTAAAAGTAAAGTGCTCAGCTGGTTCTTTTGTATGGCACACGGCACATATATCAGATGGCACGCGTCCATCCATCTTTAGATAAACTTTGTCATATGCCTGCTGAGGACCTCGGTCTCCCATGTAGTAAAGTTGCCATCAGAAATAGGTTTAAAGGGTGTTTTTTTAGAAAAGACGGTTTTCATTATATCTGGCTAAATCCCGTTACTTGTCTTTCCAGTCTTGCATTACATAATTACGAATAAGACGAAAAGCGGCTTTGGGAGGATATTTGATAGAGAGAGTTCACACTAGATGACATACATCAATATCAGAAATGGTTAACATTTTATGGATTTCAAATACATACATACTGTGCGGACCATTTTGTTAATTGCGGTCAGGGCTGATTTACTATCAGAAGGAGCCACAAATTTCTTGATACCGCTTGATATGCAGCATAAAGTCCAAACTGCGGAAAATTCTTTTTTGTGCCGACTAGAGATGCAAAAGGATTAGCATCTATTGTACATATACCTTGTACACAGCTGCAGACAGGATTTATTTATTTATTTATTTATTTACACATGAAACTCAACCAAAATAAATCAACAGCCGAATTCTGTTTACTGTTGGAAGTGAATCTTATACCAATTATTATTAAAAACTAATGTAAAGTATATAAGAAGAAGTAAAGGGAAAAAAATTAATAAATAAATAGTAATTCATGTATAAATAAATAAAAAAGAAAAAAAGCATGCACCGCTAGCACATAGGCACACGCACAAGCAACGTAGATCCAAGTTGCAAGTGAGCCCCCAAGCCATTGCAAACATACAAAAGTTTGGCAACCGACAACAGTAAACAACACCAGTTAATTTTCGAATCATAGTGAGATGTTAAGATTGCAAGTTAGTTTAAATACGACATAGACAAATCGCGCGAATTAAGTGTAGCTGTTTTAATAGGCTTCAAAGATTCTGATATCGAGATTAAGTAATGGACATCAATTAGGTTTCTGCAAACAACTTTGAACGAATCGATAGTACCATTAATTAAGTTAATGAAGAATGAAGCACCAAGAATAAATCTACGTTCCTAAATTGACGGTAACAATAACAGAAGCAACCTATTTTCATAACGATGAAGAAGACAAATTCTTAAGGGCAAACAAAAAGAGTTGCTTTCGAACGTATTCCATTGAACTACATAACAGCCGTAGGAAAGAGACCATACAACAGAGGCATACTCAAGTTTAGGTCTAAGCACATCTTTCTTGCAATGTAAGGGATACTGCTGCTTATCAAAAATACAATAAAACTTCAAATAATAACTTGTAGCGCTACTAGAAATTTCGTCCTGGCGACAATCATCTGAAATAAAGACGTTCTCATAATTTTAACTTTCAGAATTTCTTTAGCAGTCAGAAGCAATGCCCTCTCAGTGACAGGCAATTCATCAGAAATAATTCTTAGGACGGGAATCGGTGTAGAGGAAGTAAGTCCCGCACATCGTCTTAGCAGATTGTTTTGAAATGACTATGTCATTTTGGGAACATAGTTAAGAAGATTACAACTGGTGGAGAGTGAAAATTCCGTTTTTGACAAATAAATAATTTAATAAATGAATTATAAATTGGGAGTTTTTTTCTTGGGAAAAACCACGACCGAAAGCAAGTCATCATATTAACTATCTTAGTCCGAGCCTGGCAGTCGTTGAGAGCTTCGGAGTTCCTGGACGGCAAGACTATCATAATGGAATTCTTTTGGCTGACAAGTATAATCTTGATCAAAATGTGAATCAATTTGCTGGAACCTTTAGCAAAATACATTGTATTTGTTTTAATTCCTAAAACTGAGATTGGGTTAAAACTGGGCTAAGACAGCTGCCTTGTGCAAACCCCCCATGAACCTCAATCTTTTCTTACGAAAAGAAAAGAAGAAATCAAAGACTCAAATGAAGCGGTATATCAAATTCTCTAATTTACTAAGATCAACGCAGTCGCAGGCCTTATTGATATCAAGGGAGAGCATCCCAACTTTTCTTTCATCTGTTTTCTCCCTTGAAATAGTGAAAATTAAATTACTCATATTGGTAGATTTGCATCTATACCCTTGTGATATAAGCTATATTAAGTTAGTGCGGACGTATGTAACGCCCGGAAGGGTTTAAAGTAGACGCAACTTTTATTATACCGATCGATTCAGAACCATTTTCCAAATCGATCCAAGCCTGTCTGCCCGACTGTACATATGCTCCTGTGTTCAAGTTGCAGGCCGTAATTTTTAAGATATTTCGATGAAATTTGCTATAGTGATGTGTTTTGGCCATAGGATGAGCGCTGTTGAAAACGTTTCGGATCGGTCCACTTTTTCTATCACTTTCTATATAACGTCCTATTCTGGAACGTCATTAAATGGAAAAAATTGTAATTTTCAAGATTTCTCGAAAGTGGTGTGAGAACTGTGGACCGACTTGGTCAATTTTTCGAACCCCGCCTCACACAATTGTTTCTGCGGAAACTAAATCTTTATATGGTAAAAAGGTCGAATTTCCCATATTTCATGGTGAAAGTTAGCTCATAGTAGTAAATTGACATAGTACCTTATCGAATTTGGACCGCGTAGGTCTACTTTTTGGATACCACCGCGTGTAAGAATTCTCATGAAACGTAAACGGTTATATGCCAAAAAAGGCTAATTGCTAGTCGCAAAAAAGCGGACATAATTTGAACTACATGAGTTTATTTCTTCCCCCATTATATGGATAAGATATCTCATAATATCTTAATAACTCATAGAAGTGTTTTAGCAAAAAAAATTAACAGAAACAGAAAGTGAAGCGCGCAGTTTTTGCATTGTTAATTTCCTCTTGAAATATATTTTGAATTGGGGCGATATTGGAAGTTGAGTTCACATTAGCTGGTCGATCAAAAATAGTTGGAAAGTGAGCGCTGATGCCTGCTCATCCTGCACAATTTTCCACGGGGAAATTAAATGAGTGGGATTTAAGAAAGTCAAATCCAACAAACTGCCAACGCTCGCACCACCGACAGCCTGTAAAAATTGTCACAGGCACAGCTCCGGTAGAGCGTTTACACAATTTTGCAGCATACCGTGCCGCATGACGAAAACTAAAATTAAAATATGAGGTAAAAAAAAGAAAAATTTAGCAAAACCCTTAAGGAGCTCACATGATG
Source organism: Glossina pallidipes (assembly GCA_000688715.1). Classification (NCBI taxonomy): domain Eukaryota; kingdom Metazoa; phylum Arthropoda; class Insecta; order Diptera; family Glossinidae; genus Glossina; species Glossina pallidipes. The sequence continues at coordinate 1,144,384 of KK499782.1, forward strand.
TGACTGGGCCCACGAGTTAAGTCCGTCTGTGAGGTCTGTCGTCTGTACTGTTCGCTGTTCGTTGGTCCCTTCCTAATCCGTCAATGCACGTTCCCTGTCTCCCTACGCCCTCTCACGCGCACAACCACCCATGGTTTTTTTTTTTACTTTTTAAACATTCAAACCAAGGACTGAACTGCGTTAGTTCAACGCTAAATTAAAGAGTAATGCTTAATGCAGTGCCAAATAAATCTGATGTAATGCATGTAATGTATCTAAGAATATAAAAATATAACTTTTATTCTTGATAACTATAACGCGTATATAGATGAAAAAGGTGGTATTCGTAGTATATATAATAAAATACAATGTAAATAAAAAATAACAGAAACTTAATACAAAATGGAAACTATAATCTGATGGTAGGATAATTGGGTCTTGTTGGTGTGTTTGCCTGCGTATTGAAGCGTTGCTAGGTTGCGTTAAAATGCTAGACGTAGCCAAGTGTGCTGTATTGGATTGCTATAGCCATTCGAGCCTTTAAGGTTTTTTCGGTGTATAATTTATTATGAAATCAGCTTCTTGACATGATGAATCCAAACTTTGCATGGTGCCAGTGAAGACTTCCAACTACGAAGTGGTTTCGGCATAGACAGCGACATTCAAAATCTTCAGCAAATTTCTTTTAATAAAATAAATATTCAAGGAGCACTTTTTTTCAGTTATTAGCGGAGAGCACTATAAACGACGAGTCCCTCAGTTGTGATTAATGATTTGTCCTGCGGTTTATTTGTTCCAATAATTACAAAAAAAATGTTCGCAACGATTTTTTTTTCAAGCTTTAGTCTGGTTTTACCGATTTCTTGTTAGTTTTTTTTCTAGGTGCCATTGACAATAATAATCCTTTATAGTTTTTCTTCTTATTGTTGTTGTTGCTATTCTTATGTCTGTTTTGTAGTAAATGTTATTGCAAGTTGCTTGCTTATGAGAAGACGAATATAGTATTTTAAACTATGATATTTTAACCAAAACCTTTTTCCTTTAAGATGATAAAAGCAGGAGCAGGACTTCTTTACATGACAAAACAAAAAACAACCAACCACGAGTTTTTATTGAAAAAACATATGTGCATAATATGTGTATATAAGAAAAGTAAAAGAAAAAGGAACAACGAAATGGTATTGCCATTGACGACTTCGTCTGAACAGTAAATAAACAGAAATACGTTGACGTCAATTTTTTTCCAAAGAAACATTTTAATTTTATATAAAAAAGGATGTTGGTCAATTCATCTTTTAAAACAAATAATGAATAAGTTGTTGCTCCGTTAAAGCGTAAAGCAGCACGACAATAATTATAAGATTTTATTGTTAATTTTTTATTTTCACAAAAAAACATTTTTTCTTTTACCTATACGTTCTTATACGTTTATCAAATGAACAAAATTTTAAACGAAACAATTTTTTACTTTTATGTATTTTGCAAATGAAAATGCAAATAATTTAAGTGGATTGACACGATTTTTTGTGACTTTCTTTCATTTACATCTTCTGGTTTTTTTTGCTTTATTTCATATGAAATAAATATAAATTTTATAATGATTATATTTATATTTTCATATATTTAAATTTTATAATAAATATATTTAATTATTTCCGCCTACTTTTTACAATAAGTGCATTTATTTTCATTTTTTTTTCTCGTTTTTAGTTATTACTTTAGCAAATTAACATTTCATATTTTTATATATTTTACCAATCAAGGGAAAACACAAAGTACCATAATCCACAAAAACTTCTCGTCTCGTGTTTACATTTCTACAACTTAAGTCTATGATGGAGGCAGTCGTTTTTTGGGTTAGTATATTAATGTTAACTTCTTTTTTTTATCATTTTTTTTCTTTACTAATATTTTTGATATTAACAAATTTTCTTCTGCACGAAAATCGTTTTTTAATGGCGAACTCTTACCCGTGCTTCACAGCACCACAGTTTAAAACTTACTCTCCTTCCTCAACTCACCGCGCAAAGCATCAAAACCAAAACTGTCCTTTTTCTCTTTGCTTTGCTCGTGCTTAATTTTTTCTCGTCTTTTTTCTTAGATATCGTTGAGCGAGATCTTAACATGGCAAAGTACTACGCCAAATCTATTCAGAACTTCAGAACCAAACAAAACTAAAATGCTCTAAATACACAGGCAGACTCTTTTCATTGTTCTCTCTTGCATAATAGAGTGATTTAGCAACAGAGACCATTATGACTAGGGATTTTTCTTTTTTTTTCTTCTTTCCCCTTTCTCTTTGCGTAACGGCAAGCCGCTATTCTTGCAAATGTGATTTTGCCTAACGTCAGTCCGTTATTACGGTCTTGCTTACTCTATTGTGATAGAGTAGTGGTCAAAGCAGCCGACGGAACTCCTACGCTACAATTGTACGCGCACTTTACCAAATGTCGGAGCGTATTTGTTACAGCAACTAAATCAAGTAAAGCTGATGACATCTAATACTTGAATGAGAACCAACAGCCAAGGCAACATTAGAAAAACCATCTAAAAGTCTTTTCAATTCGTCTTCAAAGTATTGAATTGAAATGTTGAACGGGCGATATCTTTAAAAGAGCGATATTAAAAACCGATGTCAAAAAATTAATTTATAAATTTTAATTTATTAAAAACTAAAAAGACACTTTTGTTAACATGTATTATTTTTTGTCTTTGTCCATTGTACAACATTGGCGTTCAATTTCAAATCATATTATAATGTATGTCAAATTAAATTATAATAAATGTTTTCATCTCTTTCGATCAGCAAAACAACTTATATGGAAAACCGTTCACTCTCAAAAACGCCAACTA